>OZ038476.1:23878524-23998524 GCA_964036315.1 Acanthosepion esculentum
CAGGACTTTAACAAAGCGAGATCTATCACATATCCGAAGAGAATTAATAAGAACCCCAAGTGCGTCAAGTGCGTTCATATTTGAGGCCGCTGGAGCTCCTATGGTGTCAAGGGAAACAAGGAGTAAAGCATAAAGGAAGTTTGCTGATGAAAAAAATCAAATAAAGAAACGCATTTTAACAAAAAAACATAAGGAAAGAAGATTGCCGTGGACAAAAAAATACATGAAAACTGATTTCAGTAAAGTGCTTTTTACAGAAGAATCAAGGATCACCCTCGATGGCCTGGATGAAGGGGCTCGAGGATGGGTTTGCAAGCAACATGGCTCAAGAAAATTTTTAAACGCCAACAAAGCGGCGGTGGGATCACGATATGGGCTTGGATTATTGGTAATGAGCTCGTGGGTCCATTTAAACCTAAAGACGGGGTTAAAATGAATTCCAAAAGTTACTGTGATTTTCTAGAGCAATATTTCTTTGAAAGGCTTGATAACCAGTCTTAAGCCAAGCGTAGATCTATGATCTTTATGCAAGACAACGCACCAAGTCATGCATCAAAGTTTACTAAATCCTGGTTGAAAGAAAAGGGATTTGTTGAAGATTCTCTTATGGACAGGCCTTCAAATAGCTGTGACTTGAATCCCATTGAGAACCACTGGAGCATCCTCAAGAGGGATATTTATTCTAATGGAAGGCAATTCAACAGCAAGCGTGACCTCTGGGAGGCAGTTAAAGTTGCTGCAAACAACTTACCAATAGGCTGCTAAGAGTTATTGAAAATAAAGGAGCATTTGTGCAATAAATGTTAGGAGGTTCTTATTATTTTTTGTTAATATATTTTTTAATGTTTTTCCTTTAAGAAATTGACGAATTTGTTCTAAAATCTTTTCAGATTATTTTTTACATTAGTTTTACATGGTAGATAGTTTTACATAATGCAAAACTATCAAAATAAATAGTTACAAATAAACTACTGACAGTCAAATTATTCTGTTTTATTAACTTAGTAAAATTTTTTCCAACGAAAAACAATAGTTTTCTCTATCACTATATATCTAAGTTAATAATATTGAGTAGAATCTAAACAACATCATAATAGGACTTTTAACATTAAAGGGGCAACTCTTTATACCAATTCATAACTTGCATATAATCTCTAGACGCAGTTTATATTTCGTGAAATAGTTTTACGGGGGAGAATTACACCGTCATCTCTATAGAGTCTGATAACTTTAATGCCGAAAATATATCTAAGTCTCCACAATAATAAGATTCCAACTAATTCGCACGCGCGTGCGCATGCATGCACACACACACACACACACACACACACACACACACACACACACACACACATATATATATATATATATATATATATATATATATACAGTGCTGTTATATAAAAGTGACTCACCTGATTTTTTTTTTTATTAAATGTTCTCTTAACCGATGAAACGAAAGTTGAGCTAAATTCAAAGGATAAGGGAACTAAAATCCAAAGAAGAACCTTTGAAAGTTCTTTGAATTTAGCAGTAAGTACTGTCAAGCATCCGTTCAGTATAATGTTCTGGGGATGCTTTTCCTTTCATGGAACTGGTTTCTTAAAACCTACTGAAAAGACCCTCAACAGCGAGCAGTACAAGAGAATTCTAGAGTCTTGTCTGCTCCCTTCTACTGAAAGGGTACAAATCGACCCCACAAAGCTCATTTTTATGCAGGATAATGCTCCTTGTCACAAATCAAAAATGATGAAGGAATACTTTGATGAGAAGCAGGTGAGTGTTATGACATGGCCGCCCCAACCTCATGACCTCAACCCCATAGAAAACTTATGGAGTATTATAAAGTACAGGCTCTCGAGAAAGCAGTTGAGCAAGAAAGAGGATTTGATTGTGAATTTCATATCCGAATGAAATTCAATGCTTGGAGATGAGATTTGCCAGAACCTAATCAAGTCAATGCCAAAAAGGGTTGAAAAGGTTATTCAAGATAAATGATGACCCATAGATTATTAAATAATTCGAACTATATTACATATTATAAACAAATTTTACATCTATTATTATTTATTTAAAGCTGTTCGGTTATGTTTCTATTGTTTACTAGTTGCAGGAAATAAGTGAGTCACTTTTTTTGCAAAGAGTTTTTCCCTAAATCTCATTTATATCCAAAATTATAATAATCAATAGAATACGTTAGGGCGAGTAAACTTTTTTACGAGGTGGTCTGGAATGGGTCTTTATATTAGTATGATTAAAAATTAGTTGGACCCCAAAAACAATAGGCGAAAAAGTTTTTAAGTAAAAAAAAATCAGGTGAGTCACTTTTATCGAACAGCACTGTAATATATATATATATATATATATATATATATATATATATATATATATATATATATATATATTACAGTGCTGTCACAGTAACTTTTATCGAACAGCACTGTAATATATATATATATATATATATATATATATATATATATATATATATATATATATATATTACAGTGGTGTTCGATAAAAGTGACTCGCCTGATATACATGTATAAAGCCACATATATATATATATATATATATATATAAGCCACATATATATATATATATATATACACACACACATGTATAATGCCATATATATATATATATATATATATATATACACGCACAGACACATGTAAAAAGCCATATATATATATATATATATATATACACACACATATTTAAAGCTATATATATATATATATATATATATATATATATATATATATATATATATATATATATATATATACACACACATATTTAAAGCTATATATATATATATATATATATATATATATATATGTGTGTTATTTACGGAGTGGAAACGCTGAATTTGTGAAAACACTGAAATTTAAAATAATCTGAATTTTCAATTTTTCTATCAGACGCGTGTCTAACCGAACAGCGTAGACGATCTCATTTCGACGCTTTTGTTTCTTTTTTTCTTTTTTTTTCTCGAATTAGTGAAACAAAGAAAGGAGAAATGTTGTAAGAACTTGGATAGAACTTTACCGTAGTCGATTTAGACATCAGTCCACATTATATATATTTATTCACTTTAGTGAATTTCTTTCTCTTTTTATTAAAGGATCATTTTTTTTTTAAATTTAAATTATGGTTAAACTCATTACGGTGAGTGGTGTTGTTTTGTAAAAGATCACATTTCTGTTCCTATAATCTTTTAATTACAATTCTCGAGGTTTTCTCCATGTATTCTTTGTGGTAGAAATTACAGGACAGTAAATTCTTACTTTACTTTTTATTTTTTATCAAAGTAATTACCAATAATGTTATAAAACCTTCGGAGACCTGCGGTCAGATAACTTTAATCATTTCTAAGACACAACGGTTCAAAGCTTGATCTATCAAATTTTGCAGTTACACCCAGTATATTAGAAAATTCTAAATAATTGAGTTTATTTTGAATCCTACATATATATTACTTCAAACATTATCATAGTGCGGACTTCCTATTTAAAATATACGCCCTGCTATAATAATGCGTAAAGTGAGAAAAATCGATCTAATTCTTTAAGAAATGCTTTATTTACGTTTCCGATACGGAACTTGGCAGTTATTGGCTTTCGAGAAATAATGTGGGTGAAGAAAAGGTGATTTCCTTAAAGAGGGAAAATAATGCCTTGCTTACTTTTACGTTCAATGTGAACGTTAAACGGTAAAGCGCACCAGCTAGAACGGTGGTTTCCCCAACAAGATTGGGAGCAGATTCTTTTCTTGAGGGAGAACATAATTTCTTGACTAAGAAACACTTTACGCACACGACTTATATATGAAATCCCCACCATAATAACGTTTGAAATAATATATATATATATATCCATATGATATAGTATGTATATAACATATATTTATAAATGTTCTGGATTCCGGGATGAAATCCGATATCAATAAATAACAAACGCCAGGAATAGATAAGGAAAATAAATGTATTAACGTAATAATACAAACTAGTAATACGGGTTAGTAGATCCAGGGATGCGGGTTAGTAGCAATAATATATATACAGTCTTGGTATTGAAGTATCGCGGTATGACTCCTTACTGAGTCTAGTTAATGTGACGGTGACTCTTGTGTTACCCTCCTCTAATACTACTCTGATACAGACTTCTCGACTGTTTTAACGTACTCCCTGGTATTCACTGGTGGTAGTATATGTATACCTCGGTTGAGTCCATTTGTGTGAAAAGGGGAGACCCCTTAACAATAAATATATCTATATTATGTATATTATATATATTACATATATAATATAATATAATACATATATAATATAATATAATACACACATATATATAATATAATATAATATAATATAATACATACATATATACATGCATACACACACACACACACACACATATATATATATATATATATATATATATATATATATATATATATATATATATATATATATATATACTGGACTGTACGGTCCTTTGTTACGTATGAGGATTAAGCAGCTCAGTTCTCAGACTACCCGCAGATATCATTTGCTTACAGTGGTGGAGGCTTGTTGAGAGGCAACCACACTTTTAGCAAGAGCTCAATGCGGAGAACTGGCGCGCATTATGTCCTCAAACGACCATCTTCATGTTTTGAATTCAAAGTTTTCCTTCTCTTAGACTGGTTGCCATCCAAGCCTATGAAACCCGGTCTGACATGCTAGTTACCCATATCTGAAAAGAAAAGAGATGGATTCATACCTTCCCCAGGGGTATTAGCAAGTAATTGAATGCATTGAACCCAACTGGAAATTAACCTCAGCTTTCCAATTTCTTAATCTGAGCCGCAATCCACCGAACCTCCAATGATCTGACAACTTGCTTTTCCAGTAAACTTGTTGGCAAACAAGACGAGAAAACCTCGGGCTATGATTTTCGTCTTTCATCGATTTCATCACGATTCCTCTGTTAAGCTTAGAGATTAATTATACATTCTTTTTGCTCAAAGTAAAGTCTAATAGTGTTATAAAACTTTCGGAGTATTCCAGTTTGATAACTTTAATCATTTCTAAGATACAACGATTCAAATCTTATTACAACAAATGGACAATTTTGCTGTTACACGATTTGGATAATTTTACTGCTGCACCCAGTATATAAGGAAATTATATATAATTAATGAGTTTATTTTCAATCACGCATATATATTACTTTAAACGTCTTTATTTATAGTGGGGTCTTCCTGCTATTTAACACTTGATGGGGAGTAGAGTGTCATAGCATTCCTAAGGCTATTTGTACGAAAGTGCATGTAACAAACTCTACCAGAATTCACACCGGGCTCACTGATTTCTCTTCCGAGTAGCTAACCATTGAACTATACATACACCACATACGATTTGCCTTAAGTGAATTTTTGCTATTAATTTCACTAGGTTATAAAATGTTTATCCTTTTGGGAAACAGATGATCGCACTATCCGTTCTATGAATTATGTCAATGTGTTATTTCGAGAATGAATATTGCAATCGAGTTAGTTTTTGAAGACACTCGCTGACTTTAAAATGTAAAGAAGAATTATGGAATCGATGATTCTATTCTTTTCAGAATGATCAGCCTTAAATTATTCAAGTGATACGCAGTTTCTACGATCTTCACTCATGGCTTTCTACGTGACTCCATATTCTGTTCTTGATGTAACAAATATAGAATATTTCATTGTATTTCAATAATTGATTTAATTTGTGTCGGTTTTTTAGAATACAAAGGTATGAAACATTCAAATGTTATTTCTGTTGGTTTTAGTTACATTTTTACTGAAAGAAAATAATTTGAAACACACATAATTTTATTTATCTATATTGGCTAGAAATGGCATTATATATGAGTTATTTCCAAGTTTGTATTCTCCCTTTCCTAATAATGTGAAAATTGAATTAATCTGTATATGCGATTTAAACTAAGTTTTGGCAAACATTTTGGAAACTGGGGAAACAGGCATATTTATATAGATATGAGCCAATGTCATCTATCTTCATATTTTATCTATCTATTTTACACCTTCATACCTTATCTATCTAAATAGCTATCTATCTTTCTATCTATCTATCTTTCTATCTATCTATCTTGATAATACCTTATATATCTCAATTCATACTTTATCTATGTATCTATCTCGGTTCATACTTTATCAATCTATGTATCTATCTATCTTTATTCATACCTTATCTATGTACCTCTCTATCTATCTATCCCTCTATCTATCTATCTATCTCGATTCATACCTTATCTATCTCGATTCATACTTTATCTATCTATTTCGATGCATACCTTATCTATCTCGATTCATACTTATCTATCTATCAGTCTATCCCGATACATAAATTCTCTATCTGTCTATCTATCTATCTCTGCTCATATCTATCAATCTATCTAGAAGATAGATTAGAAGGCTTACAGGAATAAAAGGAAGAGACTTGTCGGTTTTATGTCTAAAACATGTATAACTATGTAGCTATCGTTCCCTTTCTATTTATATTTTACAAGCACATCTTATTCAATTTTAAAATGATCTATCTATCTATCTATCTATCTATCTTTCTTTCTTTCTATCTACCTATCTATCTATCTATCTGTTCAGATCTATTTATCAGTCCATATCAGGAGGCTTAGATAAGAGCTGGCACAGGAAAATAAATTTTAAAGATTGGTGGATCTTAAAGATTTCATATTTACATAAATACGCTTTTCACTTATATTACAAGCCGAGTGGATAACTGATAGAATTTATTTTATCAAAGAAATATAATAAATGGTAGAATTATTGGGATTTATTGTGTATCTCTCAGATCAGTGCCCAGTTCATTGCGGTCAAGTTTATCTTACTGCTAAAATAATAAGTATCCGAATACAGACGAATACGCTAACCTCTCATTTATTTTTTTTTTGTCTCCAGTGGGAGATGTTTATCCGAGCTGCATTTCGAAAACTCTCCGAACAGCAATCTAATCCTTACATCAAAGAAATTCTACATGAGGCTTTACAAACTTGGAAAATTGCTGTAAGGATCAAGCAAAGTTGGAAAGAGGCAAACGCGTACACAACGCCTGAGTAATATTAGATCACGTGATTTCAATATTGATATGCCTCGCTTGTAAAGACGTCAAAATACCGGAAGTCACACATTATTCAGTTACATGTTGTTTTTTGCCATCACAAGAGATAATCATTTTCTAATAAAATCTGATCGTGTCTTCCATTCTCTAAATACACTGGAGAAACGTCATCTCCAAAATAACGGAAGTTTCCTAGATTGCCAATGCCTTCGGTTATTGAGACACCCCTGCAAATAACGGAATGGGAGGCCATGATCTTCAAATATTAAAGACCCTAGTTTTTCATGAGTTAGTTTCCTTTTGAAACAAAATTTGACGGGCCGCGAATGAGATACGAGTTTTCTCTAAAAATGACCCTCTTTTCCTGCGGTATGGACTACATCATTGAGGAGTGGAATCTTATGATTAGCGTTCTTGGTAACACAAGATAAATTATATTTATATGATAACCTAGATGTTATTTTTTCTCTTTTCCAACGTTGCTCCTTTTCGTACAATGCAGTTTACAAATCACATTACCTTTTTAAAATTATCTCACTCGTAATGTTTATTTAATTTTAGTAACTAATTTGACCAAAATTCTGCATGTGTTATTTTATTTTATTATTTAAATCATGGCGGAACGTCTACTGAATTTTCAAAAAGTGTCAACCAAGCATTTGGCCAAGAACAATGCCAGCAGCTTCGGTGGAGACGATGAGAATTTTAGCTATTCTGAAGATTCAGATGTGGATGAAGATGTTGATGTCTAATTAGTGTAACGCTTAGCGATATGGAAAGAGAAATTTAGCGAAGCGAGTTCGAATTCTAACTGAGTTGACTACATTCAAATACACATGATGAATGTTTGAATTTCATCACGCCGCCCTCAACTGTGGATTAAATAGCAAGGTTGTCTGTGATCTCTTGCCTTGACGTAGCATCCAATCTAGAAGAAGGAAATTTGTGGAATTAAAATCAACCTGAAGGATGATGTGTTCCTTGCCCTAGTCACACATGTGCTATAATGTGTGCAATATATATGGTGGCCTAACGATCATGACGTAATGTGTCGAACACCGAAAAAAGAAGTGATTATTTAAAATTTACAAAATTTTCAAGGAGCGATGAAAAAGTTAATCGAAAAATATAATTCTATCTTAAAATGGCAATTCCTTTGTGGGCAATAATATGTAATAATACGTATGCACATAAAACTTAATAAGAAAAAAATACTGAAATGCTTATTCTTCTTTTATCTGCTGTATCCTGTCAGTCCATGGGCAATCATAATTCTCCATAATTCTTTATAGCTCTAAGCAAACATTTGACATTTTGTTGACCCTCCTTGTCTTCACTCTGCTATCCATTCACGCAAAAAAAAAATTAATCAGGATATGACTGTGTCCCCTTTGCTCCTGCTCTCTTCAGTGTGTCCTGTAAGCGTTAAATTCTTCAATATCTCTTCTACATAATGTGACACAGAAATTTAAACTTTTTCTGATTTAAAGTATAAGTGTATTCTTTAAAATGTCCTTGTTACTCACATTATCAATACATGAAATCCCTGATATACGTCTTTGGGAGTATATATTTTTCATTTCTCAATGGATTCATCTCCAGCTCCTATCCCACTAACGCAGGTGTTCCTCAAGGCTCCATCTCAAGCCCTACTCTGTTCCTCATATTCATAAATGATCTTCCTGACGCCATAGATTCCAAAGTCGGCATATACGCGGATGACAGCACAATTTACACCTGCCTCAAAAACAAATCTAGTGATGCTGACAAAGTTAACCTGGCAGTTCGTCTCGAAAAGGACCTACAATCGGTTGTGAACTGGGGCAAGAATTGGTTGGTTAAATTTTAACGCCTCTGAAACAAAACTGGTCTCTATTAACCACCACAGGGATCCATCCCTGCATCCCATTAGAATGTCTGAAGACCAACTCCTCGAGAGCTCCTCTCTGCGGCTGCTCGGACTCACGCTGTCCGTTGATCTGAGATGGAACAAATACATCGAGTCAATTGCTTCATCCACTGCAAGGAAAATTGGCTCCCTGTGCCGAGCCAAAAAAATCTTTCTCCCCGGAATCGATCCTCCAAATCTATAAATCAACCTTCTGCCCTTGCAAGGAGTATTGCTGCCATATATGGTCTGGAGTCCCTGCTGTTTGCCTCGGGCTTCTTGATAAGATTCAGTGACGGATATGCAATGTAATTGGCCCTGATCTGTCATCTCGTCTGCAGTCTCTCTCTCACAAACGCGCCGTTGCTTCGCTCTGTCTTTTTTACAAATACTTTCACGGTAATTGCTCCGATGAGCTGCTTTCGCTGGTTGCCAAGCCTCATGAATTTAAGCGTCCTACGAGGCTGGCATCCCGTTCCCACCCCTTCACCGTTGAAACTGTTAAATGTAGACGTCTCTTCTACTCCAATAGCTTCATGTCTCGCACATCTCGCCTGTGGAACTCCCTTCCTTATTCCTGTTTCCCTGACAAATATAATCTCCAACTATTTAAGTGTAACGTCAATCAACATCTCCAGTTGCCTTGATCTATCCACTTCCCTTCTCCACATCCTTTCCCCTTTCATTCCTATCTGCTCTCACTCCAAATCTTCTGTAACCCCCTTGCCTTGATCGATCCACTATCTTTCTCCACATCCTCTCCTTTACCACTCCTATCTGCTCTTCCTCCAAACCTTCTGTAACCCCTTGCGTGCTAGTGGCTTCCAGCCTTGCTTGGAGTGAAAAAAAAAACAAAAAAAAGTAAATTGTCTAACATTCACTGCTATATAAGAGATAGATATGACATAAAATTTCCGAACACTTATTCGTTTATATACGCACACACATATATACACAGACGCACGCAAACATAAACACACATACAAACGCGCGTACTGTTGTGTTTGTGTAGGAACGTTCCATTGTTTTCCGACGTATGAGGGTCCATCAGACTAGTTCTTGGAACTAAACAGCCAAACTACGCATATATAAGGCTTGTGCAGAACAGACCACAGATTTGGGAATAGCCGAATACAGAGAATGGTACATAGCGTGCCAGAGGTTATCCAAACGACACCCTTCAGGTTTTGAATTCAGAATTGTCCTTCTCTTAGATCGGTTGCCTCCAAAGCCTATAGGACCCAGTCTTTCGTGTTATTTACTCATAGGTAGGAGGGGAAAGAGATGGATGCTTAACTTTACTAAGGATATTAGCACGAAAGTGAATGTAATGAACTCGACTGGAATTCGAACTCCGCTATCCGATTTCTCATTCCGAACCATGTTTCGTTGAACAGGCAAAAATATTTTGCTTAAAATTTATTTAATTTTGTTCAATTCGGATTATTTTTGAGAAGACACCATTTATTTTGTTATATTTCTTTTTATAGACGTTTGCTTTAAAGAACTTTTATTCGAATCAATAGTTCGTCTGAAACGTGGTTTCTGCTATTAATTTTCAATTCCGTCGCCCACTTAAGCTTTGTGTTATTATTAAAGATTTCTTTCATTTTTAACTTCGTCCGTATTTTTAGATAGTATGAATATAGCTTCATCGTATCATATAAAAAGAATAATAACATTAAAACTCCGCCCAAATACTAAAAAACCCATATCGATATATATATATATATATATATATATATATATATATATATATATATATATATATATATATATATACTTATGAATTGTACAAAATTACTTTGCATTTAATTCCGTCTACACGTACAAGATTATAAAAAGAACTGAAAAATTTAACAATAATTTCCGAAACTACATAATAAAAAAACGACTTAGATTAACCTATAACAAATAAAGAACAAAAAATACAGATAATAAAAACAATAATACAAAACACTATAAAATTAGCCTAGCAAAACAAGAAGAAAAATTACAAGAAACGAGATAGAAATTGTTGACAAAAAAATTCTGCTTATAACTACAAAAAGTAAAAAAATAAAAAAAATAAAATAGCAGGAATGGACAACAGAACAAATATTCAAATCTTCAACATACAATTTAAAAAAAATTTGTTAAGCATTTCACCTCAAGCAAGGCAGGAAGCCACTATTACGCAGGGGGTTACAGAAGATTTGGAGCGAGAGCAGATAGGAATGATAGAGGAAAGGATGAGGAGAAGGATAGTGGATAGATCAAAGCAACTGGAGATGTCTATTGACATTACATTTGAATAGTTAGAGATTATAGCTATCAGGGAAACAGGAATAGGGAGGGGAGTTACAAAGGCGAGAGGTGCGAGATATGAAGCTATTGGAGTAGAAGAGACGGCTACATTTAACAGTTTCAACAGTGAAAGGGTGAGAGCGGGATGCCAGCCTCGTTGGACGCTTGAATTCATGAAGCCTGGGAACCACCGCAAGAAGGTCAACGGAGGAATTACCATGAAAGTATTTGTAAAAAAGACAGAGAGAGGCTACAGCGCTTCTGTGAGAGAGCGACTGCAGACGAGATGCCAGATCAGGGCCAATTACATTGCATATCCGTCTCTGGATCTTATCAAGAACCCCGAGGCAAACAGAAGGGGCTCCAGACCATATATAGCAGCAATACTACCTGCAAGGGCGAATGGTTGATTTGTTTTATTTGGCCACATGTAGAATATCTGTCTAATAATAATAAAACTACTAAGAAACATGCAGTGTTTGGACAATAGCTACATTATCACGAGGTTTACCATGTCATATATATGATAGGACTTCTATAAAACCAAAACTGAGTATAGCGAAGTAAAGTCAGTATTTCCTTTTATTTATTACTATTAAGGCTCAATATCAAAGATAATCAAGCATTATACTAAAATAAAACATTGCTTGACTTAATACATGTTTTCTTCCAGAGATAGCCTGGTCTATTATTTTAGATTTAGATTTATACTTCTGACCCATGTAACTGCCGCCCTATCAGTCTCCTACCACTCTTCGTCAATCTTCGAGGCTTTAATCAACGCCGAAGTGTTTAAGCACATTACATCCCATGATCTACTCTCTAACAAACAATATGGTTTCCGCTTTCAGCGGTCTACCGCAGACGTGATCACGGCTATAACTGAATGTATATACCAAGTACTTGACAATAACGGAGAAACGCCTATCTGCGCCTGCTTTGTCGCCAGCTGTGCACTGATCTGAGGTGGAACAACTACATTGAATCTATTGATTCATTTACCGCAAGGAAATTTGGTTCTCTATGTCGCGCCAGAAGGTTTTTCTCCCCTGAGTCCCTCCTTCAAATCTACAAAACAACTGTGCGTCCTTGCATTGAATAGTGTTGCTATAAATGGTCTGGTGCCCTCGCTGTCCATCAGAGATCCTCGACAAAATGCAGAGACGGAAATGCAATGTGGGAGGGCTAGAATATGTCATCTCGTCTACAGTCACTTTCTGGCTTACCACTGTCTTTTCTACAAATATTTTCATGGCAACTCCTCTGACGAGATACTTTCACTGGTACCCCAACTGCATGAAGTTAAGCAGGATACTAGGTTGGCATCTCTGTTCAACACTTTCACTGTCGAAACGGTTAAATGCACCCGTCTCTTCAATTCCAACGGCTTCTTTTCTCATGCTTCCCGACAGTGTAACTCCATTCCTCTAAACTTGCTTCCCCGATAGCAATAATCTTCAAATATTCAAATGCAATGTCAATCGACATCTTCTGATTCCTTTATCTCGATCCTCGTCCTTATCTGTATCATTTCATCAAACACTTTGTTTGAATATATATATATATATATATATATATGTGTGGTAATAATAATAGTAAATGCTATCGTCAGATGCTGATTGAAAAATAACAGTCATCAATCAGCCCTGACGATTGTCAGTTGAATGAAACTCAGACTTGTGCTACTGGCGAGGAAGAATGCATATTTATGACTATCAATGAATATATTAATTATTATCATTAAATATATATATGTTATTATACAACGAGCATTATTTTATTAGCACTTACACACACACACACACATATATATATGTATATATGTATATGCATATATATATGTATATATATATGTTTATATATATATGTATTTGTATATATATGTAAATATATATGCTTATATATATATATGTGTGTATATATATGTATATATGTATATATATATATATATATATGTATATATATGTACATATATACATGTATATATTTGTATATCTATGTATATATATATATGTGTATATATATTTATATACATGTGTATATATATATATCTATATATGTATATATATATATATATGTATATATTTAACAAAGCTAAGAAAGACTACGAAACAGACCTAAAAGATAGCGGGTTCCCAGCAACACTCACATACTCACCACAGAACACAAAAAAAGGCCAACAGGAAAAGAAATATCATATGGTTCAACCCACCGTACAGCAAAAACGTAACGTAAAAACAAACGTAGGAAAAATATTCTTCAAACTTTTACACAAACACTTCCCGGAATCAAGCACCCTACACAAAACATTCAACAAAAAGACAGTAAAAATCAGCTACAGCTGCACCGAGAACATGGCACAAATAATAAAAAAGCACAACAGGAAAATTACCAACAAAACACACGAACCCACGTGAAACTGAAGAATAAAAAACGAATGTCCCTTAAACGGTAAACCAATCAAAAACTTGCAAACTTTGCTTGGAGGAAAAAATAGCTATCATTACCTTCCCTGACCAAAAATAAATTATTAAATAAAAGATCCGAGCTAATCTCAAAATGCATACATGAAAACGAATTTTTACTACGTTACTTAAAAATAGAAAACGGAAAAAATAAATAAATACATAAACAAACAAAATGACAATAAAATAATGAAATAAATTAATCCAAACAAATTACCAAATCACACCAGTTAGAATAGACGAAATAGAATAAAAAATAAGGAACAAAATCAATAAATAAAGTAAATAATAAACAAATTAGCAAACTATTATGACCAAAATATAAGACTATAACAATCATAACAAAAAATCGGACAAAAATAGCTATAACTGTTATATAACGATAAAAAATTGGATAATATACTGCGTTACTTAAAAATCGAAAACCAAAATGAGAAAATATACAGTGTAACAAATAAATAACAACAAGTAAAATAAATTGATCTAAATATATCCAAATATATAAATAAACTAACAACCGATAAGGATAAACTAACCGTTTAGAAAAAACAAATAAAAATAATCAATCCAAACAAATAAATTGAAAACTGTTCCCGCCAAAATAATAGTTAGAACAAACTACAACAATCAACCCCAAAATTGAACAAATAGCTTTAATTATTTCACAAACAAAAACAAAACTATTAAATAAGCTATATAAACAAATTTTTATTACGTTAATAAAAACACCGATCAAAATAAAAATAATAAATAAATAAATATATAAGATAAAAATAAAAATAAATATATACAAGCAAAATAATTTGACCCAAATAAATAAATAAACAAATAAACGACTTCCTGTAAAATAACAGCCAAAATAGACTACCCACAATGCATCACTGGCTTGTATATATAAATAGCCTAGAAAAATAACAGCACTCGTGGCCTGAGGATTGTATCTAGCATGAAACAGACTGTCGCCTCTAAGTGTTGACTTCTATGTTCACATTTATATATATATATATATATATATATATATATGAGAAAACGATATATATTTTTTTATATATCAAGAACAATATTGTGGAAAATAAATAAAATAAAATTAAAAAGAAACTTCGTGCGCATGTGTCGTCGCACAAACAAAACAAATTAAGTCAGAATGACTCACGCAAAATCTTTTTCCACTTTGTCATATATATATATATATATATATATATATATATATATATATATATATATATATATATATGTATGTATGTATGTATAATTTTAAGAAAGTTTTCTTCAGGAATATATGTTGACCAGTTAGTCCAACCATATATTTCTGCATCAATAGTTGTAGCAATTTATTCTTTTATATTTGCATCCATTTATATAACTTTCCCTTCATACATGTCAGCATATATGCAAGTGTCCTACACTTAAAGATTGAAAGTTGGCGAACATTTCAGAGGTAATAGAAGTCACTGCTTCTGTTTCAAAGGGGTGAAGTAATTGCATCCTATGCACAACTTTCATCTCTTGTTAGCTCTGACCTTTCGGCTTCCTATTCTAGTGTAAAAGCTAAGGCAAAAGTAAAATTAGATTCAGTAAAGACAGGGACACATTCGCAATTATTTCTGGCCGCACGACCCCGAAAGTCTCCACGTAATATTGTTGACCTTTAGATAAAATGTAAAGGAGAAATAACAAAGACTACCTATCTGCACTTACGTCGCAACTTAAAAATATGCTTTACATACACACATTATATATATATATATATATATATATATATATATATATATATATATATATATATATATATATATATATATACAGACTGTCTGAAGTTATTATGCAAATCAAATAAACCTCATTAACTCAAAGAGTTCTGAGCCAATATTTGTTAAATTTAATCTCTGAGTAAGATATTTAACGAAATTTTAACGTATAAATTACTATAAAGTAATTTGTACGTATTATATATCATCACTCAGTTGCGTCTCTGTCTTTGGGCAGAGTGCGCTCAGGGGCTTCTCTGTCAAAGGGGCAACTGAGAAAATTATACTGAGAGGTGCCCAGCCCTGGCGAACAGCTGCCCGAGGCCGCGCACACCCATTGCACATGATGGAGGGATCGGTGCTCGCACCGAGGCCAGCGCAACCAACGGTTGCGTGGGCTGTGGGCAATTTTTGTCCCTTGCTCGGGTCCCCGCTTTAAAAAGACCTTGTGTTCACATCTCGTCCCCGTGGAGGAACGAGTAAACAACGTATTTAACTAAATTTTCTGCCATTTTAATTGTTAATTTTTGAGAGTGGAATTTACGAAAATAGATGGACTAAAGGTATTATACAGATTTAAGTAATATTAGCTTAAGACCTGTAAAATAAAATAAAAACTATTTTTTCTTTTTGTCTATATGTTGAAACATGAATAAAAGGAAAGGACTAAAATCTGCTGAAAAACAGAAAATAACAAAGTTATTGAGTGAGGGAATGCCTCCATTGGAGATATCAAATGAGCCTTGCATCGATCCATAAAAATGTCTGTTGAAAATATAAGTTGAGAAATCGAAGCAAAAGAAAAAGCTTTAAGAACTTGCTTCCTCGAGATGAATGTATACTAAAGCGAGTAATACAACGACTTTTGATCTTTGAAAAGGCTGGAATTGAGGGAGTCAAGAAGGACAAAAGGTGTAAAATACTTTGTGAATTGCGATCTGTAAAATAAAATCTTAGGTAAACTCCTCTCACGAAAGCAAATATTTTAAAGGGTCAAAATTAGGCCAAAAATACATATAAATTCACGTTTCAAGAGTAATTTTCACGGACGATTTTCAATCTACTCACAAGCTAAGCAAACAACGAAAGGAAAATTTTAGGCTCGAAACTCGCCTCTCTCTCTCTATCTATCTATCTATCTATGTATCTATCTATATATCTATCAATCTATATATATATATATATATATATATATATATATATATGCATGTTTCATTAAATAATATAGACAAGTTTTGTCTATTTATTTTAAGTAAGTTCCTTTCATATTGTCAGATAAGCTTAATAACAATACCATTGAAAGACACAGGTATACATGAGTTTGTCGTTGCTTTGAAATTTTTCATGCAACAAAAACATTATTGTTTCGTCCGTGTATTGTTTGATAAATTGAAATGTAATTGTCATATTTGATAATGGCTTATGTAAGCCGAAAGCTTAGATAGGATTAAAACATGTATCAATATGGTGATTTCCTTTCGTCTTTCAATGATAATGTTATTGAGCTTATCAAACAGTATGAAAGGAACTTACTTAAAATAAATCGACAAAACTTGTCTATATTATTTAATGAAAGATGCATCAATCAATGAAAAAATTGCTGCCTAAATATACACAATGTATATATCTATATCTATATATATATATATATATATATATATATATATATATATATATATATATAATGTGTGTGTGCGTGGATTATAAATATATATCATCATTATGTATATAATCACAATAACAGATATAATACACACACACACACACACACACACATATATATATATATATATATATATATATATATATATATATATTGGGATATGTTTCATTGAATAATTCAGACAAGTTTTGTCTAATTATTTTCAGTTGGGTTCTTTCATATTCCCGGACAAGCTTTTTAGTGTCGTTATTAAAGGAAGGGAGAAAATTACCGTGTCAACACATAAGAAAATGCCGTCAGTCTTAATTTGCCGCTAAAATTTTCCACTGCGTTCATGTACACAAATTCTGGTTTCCATGTGGCTAATCTTTGAACTTCCTCAAAGCTCAACATTAGCAAATTTTATCGACTGGTCAAATTTATTTCAAGAAAAAAGAATTTCTTAACACTAAACTTTCGCGGTCAATTTTTTTCCTCAACAAAGTAAAAAATTATATCTGCAGCATACACAACGTGAAATCATGCCAAACATGACCTTAGACCTTAGAAAAGAGATTTAAAAAAAAACGTGACTATCCCAAAAACAATAAACCAACAATACTTTTTTCTTTGCACATGGCTTCAAAGTTTTGTCGAAACCAAAGAAAACATAAATGAACAATCTATTGTTCGAACTGTGTCCTTTCGTTCTTTTCTTTCGACTCTATTCGTCCTTTTTTTTAATAACCCATCAAAATCTGTTCGTTTACACATTTTTAGAGATTTTGTTTTCATTACTTTCAATTTTGGTTTGTTGTTGTTGATGATAATGATGATATGTGTGTGTGTGTGCGTGCGTGCGTGCGTGCGTGTGTGTGTGTGTGTGTGTGTCGATTACATAACGTTGTATCTTCTCTCTCTCTCTCTCTCTCTCTCTCTCTCTCTCTCTCTTGTCTTCTCCCGGCCGGCTGTCAAAATGCTTTTGGAGTCTGGAGATGAAAGTGAACTTCAACAAAAGGGATTTGAAACTTATCTATTTTATTAAAAACGTCGACGTGTACATCTTCTAATTAGCAAGTGGGGTCGCACCCCTACAGTGGAGTAAGTTTCTCGAGACACGAAATGATCACTTCTACTGTGTACGACGTCTAAAGACCTAAACTCCCTGAAAACACTTTCTATCTTTCTAACAGTTACACGCTATTTTTAACCAATCAAAAACGACTTCCTTTGTTTTCCTCTATCTGATCTCAATGGTCAAAATGAAGAAGTCAGAGTAAAAATGTAATTCTTTAAAAAATAATACACTTCTACTGTATTATTTAACATTAATGCTGCATTGTGTATGAGAGAGCATCTATGCAAAAATACTTGGGCCCGCGCGAAAATTAGACTTTGCAATTTTTTTCTGAAGTTAAAAAAGAAATCTTTTTTTTAGAAAGTGATCTTTCTCAATTGCTCGAAAAATAATTTCTCGAACTATCAAGTGCTCGTAAGGTATTTTGATCGAAACCTGTAGTTAAAAAAACTACATTGTTCTAATATTTATTATAAGATAAAATAATACAACGTTATTGGGGATAACTGAACAGTTAAAATTAAAGAACAAGTACATTTATATAGCACGTCTTATTTTTTCCCGAAAGGCAGTTTGCTCAAAACCTGTGGTTAAAAAAAATAACACACGTGCTAAGTATTTCCTTTTTTTGCACATTTATCATTTCCATTAAATCTAACTTTTCACTGTTTTGTCCTTAATATATAGATATCCATCCAAACACATCTTTCCTTTTTCGCTCTCAACAAAAGTTATGTCCATCACTGGGGTTCGAGATCTCCAAAATTACTGAAATAGAAATAGAAAACAAATATAGAAAAAAAAATCAGGACTGCTAAAGTGAGTGTCGTGGCTCCTTTTGTATCCAGCTCTGTTGACGTGTCGTGAGACGGCGCAGTTTACGTGGTGCTTCGAGCTTCGAAATTACTTCGAGCAATCTGCCTTTGGAGCATTTGATAGTTCGAGAAATTATTTTTCGAGCAATTGATTTCGAGCAGTTTCCTGAGGAGCAATTGATTTTGAGCAATTTACTGACGAGCAATTGATTTCGAGCAATTTACCTAGATTCTTCGAACAGTGGGCTTCATGAGGTAAGTACATCATAAGGCGAGCCGAACTTCTAAAAAAGGATATTTTTCATTAAAGATCCCGCAGCCATTTTCCCAGCGAAAGACTAATTACATAAACATCTATTATAGAAATGGGGAAAAGTCGATTTCCTTTCTTTGAAAAATGTGGGTAATTCAGTTCGCCCGCCGTTTGCGACGACTGAAATGGAAGAGGAAGTGCTTGCTTTCGTCCTGTCCTCCGATTTACCAACTGAGCTGTCGCTAGTGACCTTCTTATTATCTCAGTCTCCTTAGTTTCGTGCGCTGTCACGTCAACAATGCGTCCTTTTCTTTGTCTTCCTCCCAGACTGGCTATTTATGTCCGCGTCGGGGGCAACTAAAATTTGCATACGACACTTATTTCTCGTTCGCCCGAGACTTCCGGTTTTATATATTCAAGCTGGTTTGAATTCTTAGTCTTTTCACATTTTTTTTCCTTTGTACGTCTGCCCGCGATATGGGAATTTTGGAATAGTCCACTACTCTTTTAATTCCGATCGCGATCTTTCAACAGGACCTGACACGCCAAGCAAATTCGCTTTGCGGGAGTTAAGTCTTCTCGTTTCTCACAGAAAAAATATTCCTTCGATAATAATAATAATAATAATAATAATAATAATAATAATAGTAAAAACTGAACTCTTGGTATAATATTATCACTGATGACAGAATGATTAACGCACACTGTCGCGTGTTATTTATTTCTAATTTATCTATTTGAGTAGACAAAACATATTTGTAATAAAAGTATATTTAATCTCTAGAGAAAAATACTTATCATTGATATTTCCTGTTTCGGAAGTAAAACTGTTTACATGTATGATCTTCCTTAGTGAAAATCGCCAATGGTTTTATATGCTGACAACCTCACCTTCACGAAAAAAGTTATAAAATTCATTAAATAGTGTCTTCAATCGTTGTTTATGTATGTATTTACGTATGAGAATATCTGATGTAACAAGCGAAAACCAAAGGAAACAAACAACATTTGAATAATGAATAATGAAATTAGGCGTGCCATTCAGAAAGCCAATCGGGCCGCATGTTGCCCCCGGGCCGCAGTTTACCTATGACTGATCTAATATCTTTCATTGTACACTTAAATTTGCATAGCCTTTTTTTCGGCTTCAAGCTGCTTAAAGCGGCTTCATTTTGTTACACGGCACCGACAAGAATGCAAAATATCAATTTACAATGTGAACGGTCCACATACCTTACGGATAAAAGCATGCGGCTAAAAATGCTTTCGCCATTCGATAATCAAAGCTCGCATTTATGATAAAACACAAAAAAAAATCACACATCCTGGGTAAGACATTAAACTACGTCCAGCAGCAAGCCCTCTGATCAGGAGGTTTTGCGAAGCGTGGAACCACCTCTCAATTGCTGGTGTTCCCTGCTCCACCCTGACCCGGGGTGGTAGCACCTGTTAGGCTCCCAGATATGAGCAAATAGTTAACTATTACCAGTAATATTTTTTTTAAATAAATTATTACCAGCAATACAATTTTGAAGGAAAGATATTACCGGAAACAGATTTTGGACAAAACAAAATATTACCAGCAATAAAAAATTTTGTCGGCAGTAAATAACCCATTGAGGTTGATATACCGTAAAACAAAATAAACCAAACCAATCTAAACCAAAGAATACATATTCTATTCATACGAATCTACCCTAAAAATGTTGTCGGCATTAAATAACCCACTGAGGTTGATATGCCGTAAAACAAAATAAACCAAACCAAACCAAAAAAAACACAATACACAACGTGCCCACAAAAAGCAAATACATGATAATTATGTGGCTATACAGGAGGATGCTGAGAATACCACGAACTGAACATGTGAGCAACAACGAAGTTTTAGAGAAAATGGAGACAGGAAGGACACTTATACTTAACATAAAAAAGACCGTTGAAATTCATAGGGTAAATAATAAGGAAAGAGTACATGGTAAATTTTACACACGCAGGGTATACTGAAGGCAAGGAACAGCGTGTAACCTACATATAACGTTTGTAAATGGATAGAAGGGGAGGATTTAACAGGGATAACAAAATGACAACATTTACTAAGAGCTACAAAGGACAGAAAATTGTGGAGAGCCATGATCGCCAAATTCTTGAAGGGAGACAGGAGCATAGAAGAAAAAGACATATAAACAGTTCGAAATACTCAGGGTCTATCAGTGGGTTAAATGATAGCAATTCATTAGTTCAAACCTACAAATGATTTCGTAGACATTGATTTGAATATCGATTAATTTAATGATGTAATGATGGGTGACCATAACACATGATTCCGACTACTTTTGTTGATTTGACCATGTAGAATGAGCAGTTATTTCCGAAAGGAGAAAAGGGCTGTGCTGGTTTATTGCTGTGAAAAACGAAGAATATTCTCTGGAGAAACAAAAAACGTTGAAGAAGTTACGATAATGTATTTGAATGTCTTCATGTGAGTATATATATATATATATATATATATATATATATATATATATATATATATATATATACAGTGTAACCCGGGTATAAGAGACCCGGATATAAGAGAGATTTTCTCTGGTCCCAAATTAGAGCTTGTGTTAATGTATATATAATAGACCAAACCCGGATAAGAGAAAACCGGATATAAGAGATTTCTTCTCCGGTCCCGACAACTCTCCTATATCCGGGTTACACAGTATATATATATATATATATATATATATATATATATATATATATATATATATTGGCACACGACAGGGAAGAAGGTGAATTTAAGCGTATTTATTTTTAAATAAACACACAGTTACTGAGAGAACTCGATTCGATTTACCGAAGAGTCATGCATTATTAGCCGTAATAGTCACTGTTTACAAACCCACACTTCCTCCACAGAGAGCTCAACCGAAATAAATTTTTCAGGATCATATATATTGTCTTCCACAGAGAAACTGTTTCGCCGTATCACAGCTCATCAGTGTGGCTAGACGTCCAGTTGCCTCTAGATAGGATCGAAACCCGTCTGAATTGGCATCCCTCGGAGATTTTACCCCTAAGACGTTGGCGCACGGCAGGGAAGAAAGTGACTTTAAGCGTATTTAATTTTAGATAAACACACAGTGACTGAGAGAACTCGATTCGATTTACGGAAGAGTCGCACATATATATATATATATATATATATATATATATATATATATATATATATACACAAACACTGTGATTAGACCGTTCGCATTCTGACCATGAGACCCGGTTTCGAATCTCACCATGGTCAATTTCTCATGAAGGGGACTTCCTGATGTTATCCAGCGTGCGGCACCTTTGGAAAGTGCCTGTAAAACCATATCACCAAGCTTTGTGAGTGAAATTGAGTGGACGGGACCCTTGCGGACCCTCGATAGCTGTGCTAGCACAAAATCACAAGTTATCGTGGTCGAAGTCTTGAGCGCGCTGGCCTTGTTCAAATAGGTTGATTCCGATAGATAACACGCTCTTTCCCAGAAACTGCAACTAAGATCTGCTCAGCATAAGTGCAGTATAAACCACAGCTTGGCTCTTTGGTTGTTGAATAAACACAAATAGGAGTTGGCTAGCCGCCCTAGTAGACCAGTATCCTCAAATACGAGTGGCCATCTCTCTCTGTCTCTCCCTCTGTCTCTGTCTCTGCTGCCTCTCTCTCTCTCTCTCTCTCTCTCTATATATATATATATATATATATATATATATATATATCGAAACCCATCAGTCAGATATCTTACCTCCAGGTCATTGCCAATTTGCTGAGATATTTTCTATTGAGACATTCATGGCAATTGCTCTGATATCTGTCTATATTTCTGAGATGAGGTATTATGTACATTATTTACATTATTCGGACTATTGTCCTCATCTTTGTCGCCATATTTATTACAACGTTGTACCTTCTGGCCTTCTTCATGTGGTTGCAATATCGAACTGAACCCCTTATTTCGTTCGCTGGAGTAGACTGTTCTAGTTCGACATTCCAACAACCTGAAGAATCGTCTTCCAAGTTCTTAATTTCAAATCAAATTTGATCTTCGGAAATTTATATACGATGCCAAGCAGTTTCTTCTTTCTTCTTAATTGTTGTTTTTTATTGTCCTCTCTTTTCAATAATATTTTCTTTTGCTTCATACTGACTTTATCCACTGACTTAAAAATGACAATTCATCCAAACAGGATTGAACAACACACCTACCCATAACCCCCAACCTATATTTCTCACTTTCCTGCTTCAGCCATGGCCCTTTTTTTTTGATTGGTTAACCTAGATATACCCTTAAAAATTTGCAATCTTTCCCCCTCCTTTTTTAAATCCTAAATAAGATACGGTATTGTTTTCAGTTTTCAAAATTAAATTATTTTCATCATAAGTTACATAATATTGTCTGATGACGGGACAATTTAGTTCCGAAACATAGAAATATTTATCTAGCGATGTAAAATATCTTTTTAATTAAAAATATTAAAAATTTGGCTCTAAGTTGTATCGAGCATTTTAAAAAAAAACGTAAATATTATAGTACGGTAAATTCTTAATCAGTCAGTTCTTTCTCTTTATTTGGATATTATATATATATATATATATATATATATATATATATATATATATATATATATATATATATAAATAGATAGATAGATAGATAGAGAGAGAGAGATGTGCATAAAAACCACAAGCTGAATTTATTTTAGCCGATGCATTTCGTCCTATGATGAACTTTATCAAAGCAAATATAAGAACTTTATTTTGTAATAAGTATTTATAAATAAAAGTAAAAATGTTAGGTGTTCAATATCTTTTTTAATTGAAAAGATGCTCATAAATATTCATCAGGTTAACTGAAATGACTTGGTAACTAATGGACTAATAAACGAAAGTGATTAAATGATGTTGAATATTTTATGCAAATTAATATTTAATCATTTAATAACAAAAACATCGTATACTCACGTTCGTTTATTAGACAATGAAACCTGTGACTCGGTGAATTGTTTTGTTATTTCCATTCATTCGTTTTGTTTTGAATTATTTTTTCAGAAATATTTCTTTTTATTTTGCTTTCCCTTTTCTTATTTAGGTTTCCTGTACTCTTATTTTCTTAATTTGCAATGCTTTGTCTCATTTTATTTTATTTCTGTTTTCTTATTTATCGTTCTGTTTTCTAATTTCACGGCAATGTACTCTTATTTTCCTAATTTGCCTTTCTGCTATCTAATTTGACATATTATTTTATTTAATTCTCAATAATTGCTTTCTGTTTACTAATATGACATTTTGTTTGCTAAGTTTCTTAATATATGTTCTATTTCCTAATTTTCGTTATTTGCTTTTTTTGTTTTCTAATATGACATTTTTGTTTTCATATTTTCTTCATTTGCTTTTCTGTTTCCTTTTATTCGTTATGTGCTTTCCTGTTTATAATGTGACTTTTCTGTTTTCTTTATTTGCTTTTCTGTTTCTTTTTTTTCATTATGTGCTTTCCTGTTTTAGAATGTGACTATTCTGTTTTCAGTATTTGCCATTCTGTTTGCTTTTTATTCGTTATGTGCTTTCCTGTTTAGAATGTGACTTTTCTGTTTTCTTTAATTGCTTTTCTATTTCCTTTTTTCGTTATGTGATTTCCTGTTTTAGAATGTGACTTATCTGTTTACTTTAATTGTGTTTCTGTTTCCTTTTATTCGTTATGTGCTTTCCTGTTTTAGAATGTAGCTTTTCTGTTTTCTTTATTTGCTTTTCGTTTTCCAGTTTTCGTTATGTACTTTCCTGTTTTAGAATGTGACTTTTCTGTTTCCCTTATATGCTTTTCGGTTACCTTTTATTCGATATGTGCTTTCCTGTTTTAGAATGTGACTTATCTGTTTTCTTTATTTGCGTTTCTGTTTCCTTTTATTCGTTATGCGCTTTCCTGTTTTAGAATATGACTTTTCTGTTTCCTTTATTTGCTTTTCTGTTTCCTTATTCTCGTTATTTGCTTTTCTATTTTCTGTCTTGACTTTATTGTTTTTCGTAAATTGCCTTTCTGTTTTCTGATTTCACTTTTTTGCATATTTTCTTAATTTGTTTTTTTTCCTTTCTAATTCGTCTTTTCCGTGTTCTTACTTTCGTTATTTATTTTTTAATTTCATTTCTGCTTTCTTATTTTAATTTTTGTTTTCCTATATAGTTTTTCTTTTCTGTTTTCTCATTAATTTGCTTTACGGTTTTCTTATAATTTTGAATTTCATATGATTTCTTTTTTAAATTTTAGTTTTCAAATGAATGCCATTAATGTCAGCCGGATATACATCAGTAAATCATTATTATCTACATAAAATTCTTTCTTTCTGGCTTTAAATAACCTGTTAAGTGGCAAAAAACAATCGCTCTGTTAAAATTAAAATCAGGCTACAGGCCAACCATCCAGAAAGATTCTTTTGAGAGACCGCATCAAGTTTATGCAATGTATGTGTCGCGCAAAACCGATCAAAACTGAAGACTTATTAAGTAAGGAAACGCGCGTGAGACCATTGGAGTTGGTTCTGCGTGTACATGCGTGGGAGTGGATTGCGTTAGATAATCTTCAGAATATACAGAGGGAATTAAAGACCTTACTGGTTGTTGAACGATGATTGAGTTAAATCGAATTTATTCCTTATTAATCAGCTGTCTGGAAGTAAATAGCCGTGCCTTTAGAAAAACGTTGGCAGAGGCGTCTGTGAAGTATCTCTTGGGAGATTTACGAAAATCTTAGTTGACGGGCAAATGCATTTAAAGCAGCTGCAAGAGAAAGATACTGAGTTGCGAAAAGTGCTGCGAGGTATTTAGTAAGGCTTCACAAATAATCATATAGAAGCGTGCATTCCTTTTGCTTGTGTAAATTCAGGCACATATAAAATGCAATGACGTATGCTTCCGCAAAGAAAAAATAGCGCTGACAGAAAGCGCACGGTTTCAGAAAGATTCATATGTCAAGCAATACATATTCATACAATTTTTACTTAGGATAAAAAGGCACGTGTTTTCTTGTGAAGCGCTATTTGGTATCTTATGACTATTACAATAAACATTTCTTTTGGTAAGAATTTTTTTTACTTCCAATTACAAAGACAGAACACACCCTCAGTGAATTAGCAACACGTCTTTCCCATCTACTAAATAACAGTTTAGCACTCTTTTCTTTGTTTCTATCGAAATTTTCCCGTTTCTTAATATTTTGCTTATCTTTTGTGAAGCATCTTTTGCTATTCCAATGTGCCTTTGCATTTCGGTATCGAATTTTACGTCATGCGTTAAAATATTTCACAGGAATTTAAATCTTTGTCCTGCTGATAACTGTACATTCTGTCTAACAATATTTTTTTAAGCATTCAACCGCAAGCAAGGCGGGAAGCCACTAGCACGCAAGGGGTTACAGAGAGTTGGAGCAAGAACAAAGAGGAGTAATAGCGGAATGGATGAAGAAAAGGTTATTGATGAGTAGTTTTTTCTTCACACTTTTCTTTCCTACCTTCGCTAGGAGAATACCGGCACATATGATTTGATTATAGAAGTAAAGGCTTGTGCTGAACCAACGTCATTTTTTCAGAAACAAAACGAATACAACGAACTGATGCAGATAGTGTGCCACATGGTTTGCAAACAAACCTCCTCAGATTTTGAATTCAGAGCTGTCCACAGTTGTAATAGTTGGACTTTTGAATTTTCGAAAGATGATTCGATCATGTTTTAACTTCAAAACAAGTAAAGTGCAAAAATGCTTCCTCAGATTGTAAAGAAATTTTATGGTAACTTTTTAGCAAACATTTTTAAAAATCAATTCAAAAATATTCCTGTGGATTACAAGGTATTTCTTGGCATAATGTAGTACAAATAGGGATTAATAAAGCTGAGACTGTGCTGCACTTATATTACTAATTTTGACTACCTTCTTTTCTGAGTTGCCAAAGGTAATGTACGCTTGGGCGATCATATTTCTTTTCGATTGATGATTAACTTGGCAATAGAATTCATACACTTTATTTTCTGCGTTGAATTTGTTTTTTTTCTGCTGACGGAACACGAACGTGGAGGGACGGAACGAACAGCAACACAGGAGATAAACGAAACTAAACCAATAAAACAGAGGCGGTGAAGAATTCAACACAAAAACGGCGCAAATGAAGGTCAAAAAGTAACCGGGACACAGAAAGCGACGACCAACAAAATGGAAATCAGAATCACGACGTTACGTACAATAGTAATTATACTGGTGACTCACTTACTGACGAATCAAAATTCGTCTGTTTGTATTGAACCCAGAAACATCGGTAATCTCGCTATGCACAACACGAATCATTTGTATAAAAAAGTTCTAGGCACCGCTCAGCCCACTACCTCGATCATATTTTTGCAAGCGGACGTTCTAGGGTTCGCGCCGGTCATCCTCTCCTGTAAATGCAGCACACTAGCTGGTATCTTTTTTGATCGACGGGGACGGGCAGCCTCATCGAAGGTAGCCAATAATTCGTCCTACCTTTCACTTCCTCTACAACTGTTCGCTAACAAAGGCTATAGGATCCAGTCTCTCCTTCTATTTAATACAGAGCTAGGGGAGAGAGAGCTGGATTCTTATCTTTCCGAAGGGTATTTTCATATAAGTGAATTTAATGAACTTGAGTGAAATTCGATCTCTACTCTCCGATTTCTTATTCCGACCCGCTATACATTACACCAAACACATACATCGAAGGGAGATATGAACTGAAAACAACAGAATTAAGAAATTACAAAAAAAAAATAAAATAAATATATGGGAATATTTATAAAAGTTAACCGAATATCTGACAGAAATCCATATTGTATAGCAAGATATAATTTCTAAAAGCCAAACAAAATGCGAAAAGTCAGATTTCCCCAAGAACAAAGAAATATCTATCATATAACGGTAACACAGTAGCAATGATTTCTTCATATAGCTAATGTCTTATCATTAGTTGCAGGCATTTCAGAGAGGTATACGTGAAAGATATTTCTCTATTTAAAATCCGTTTCTGGGACACATAGTGATCAAGGTTGATTTAGAGAATTTGACACTCACACTACATATTGATAGCTAGATGGGCACATGTAAAAAGCGAGTAAACGTCTTAACGTTTTTGTGTACGAGTAAGTAATTGAAAGGAGAGTAAGGAGACAATGCTAACATCTATAAAGGACGAATGGTTGAAGAGAACCAATATCGACCATATCCTTAATGTACCGGACACATAAAAGTAGAAATAAATATAAGTTTGTGTCATATATATTTTTAAGGGGAGCAATTTAATGATAAATATACAACGTTAAATCACGCTCCCTTAATGTATCATTAAAAGGTAATGAAATATGGATTACAGGCAGCAACAGTTTAACGCAAAATCGATAGAATTGACATGAATAAATTTCTACAAGTGACCCCTAAAAGCTGAGGTGCATAGAATAAATTTAATGTTGTACATGTGGAGGAATCGTCGGTGTATTATTCATTTAGAATTCTTGAAACACAGTGAAACTATTTTTTGTTGAAAAGTTCCCTGCGCCTGTGAGTCCGAGAATGTTCTCCTATTTCTTGATAACGCATGGATGCGTACAGTACGAATAACACAAGAAAAAATACATTTGATTTTTCTTTCCTATTTTACCCGCTATATTCAACTGGCCTTGTTTAAACTGATTTTTACAATTTTCGTTTTCTACAAAACGTTCTCATGGTTGGAGATCTTACGCATTAAAACCCGTTAAAATTTATTCAAAACGCGTTAAAGATTTGTCTGGTAAGCGGCAACCAGTCATACCAAATAATGTTTGATATACCATTGAATAAAATATAATTTGCACTATTTTGTAAAGAATAACGTGTATAAACAAAAACGGAAATTATTTATAACTCAACCTATTTTTTCTCGGTTATTATTTCTATAGTTCTCTCAAGGTATCTGTCTATCTTGTGGAAATGGAGAATGTAAAGAAAGGCGAGAGGAAGGAAGAGATAAAGGAGAAGCAAAAATATACATTAAAACAAATAGTGACAAAAATATATTAAAACGAGCGGAGACACTGCTATGGAAAGCATGCTAAAACATCAAAATTGTTTACACGTGGGAAAATTAATAGGAAATACAAATTGTAAAGAAGGATATTTCGAAAATAAATATATTGTAATCATCAAATGTGGAGAAATGAAAGACGGGTTTCAGTTATGTCCAGCGGGATTACAAGCGAAGCAAAAGAGAAAGAAATGAATAAATCACTGAAATCTAAGTAAAGAAGAAAAAATAAAACGGCTTTAGAATTTAATAAAGAAAATAATACTTTTCAGAAACTCTTCATCACGTAAGACGAATAATGCAAAGAGAAAGTAACATTAAATAATACGTACGCACAAAATGTTCCCGCAAAAAATGATATTTAACATTGTATTCAATCTGTACTTTTCAAAAAGAATGCTGGAAACTTTCGCACATACCTAATATATATAGCAGGTCTCCAGAAAAAGATACTGAACAGAAGCAAATAAAACGAGTGAAAGAAATAAAGGCAATAAAATGATGAACATGGCGAGTAATTAGTCTCAAAGAACAGAACGAAAAGAAAGTTATGAGGAAAAAAAGAGAAAAGGTCGAAATAAGAAAAGATTAGAAAGAGAAGAAAAAAACGGAAAGGAGAAGAAAAAGTAGAAGCAAAAATTTATCATAATGAAAGGAAATTAAATATACTAAAAAGAAGGAATATGTAGACAAGAGAGACGTGAAGTTTATTCCCAAACAAAAGAAATATGGAAAGAATTTCGAAAAGAACGTCCACAAGAAAAGATTAGTTAATAAAATAAAAAGACATCTTTAAAAAGTTAAAATGCTTAGAATCTAAACGATATTAAAACAATCAAATGCAAAGCCGACAAAGAAAGCGATGAATAAATAATGACAGTTAATTAACAAAAAATAACAACAGAAAAATAGATAAATAGCTCGATGAATAGATCTACAAATACAGTGATCGATATCAAGGAAGATTGATCAATCAACAGACAAATATATATATAAATAAAAGATCAATCAACAGAAGTAGGAAAAAAAATGAACAAATGAAGGATAGAAAGTACTTAAATATTCGTGGTGGAAGCTAAAGTGGTAATTCATTTTTCTAACTCGCTTCGTCAAGACAAAATGGCGACAAGCAAAACCCAGGAAAAGAATTTCTTAATCTTCTAAGGAAATAAATGAAAAAAATAAAAAACGATTGTGAAGTCAGTTTGGATATTTTAAATCCAGGGCATTACGAAGGAGAAAAATGCGTCAAGATTTGGTACCTCCCGGCGGTAGAGATAAGGGACTCAAGACAAGTAAACTATGGCATAGATCATTGTTGCTAAACGGGTATTAGCGAATCATAGAAAAATTTAGAAACCTATACTTAGTAACTGCTATGGGATAAGTTTTTAGTGCATAATAATCATATTAGTTTACTAATAATGTCTCGAATTTATAACTATTGACAATCACTTCATTCACAACTTTCTATTAATTTAAATTTTATTTCTATCGTATAATTATTAGCAATCCTTTTCTATATTAAAATTAAATCAAAAGCTTTCACTATGGTAAAATTGTTAGCACCGCATTTGTAATATAACAGTTGGCTAATTTCTAACGATTGAAAACTTCTAATTACGTTGACAGAGCGATGACAAAAATGGTCAACAGTTCTTTAAAGCAGCTACTGTCAGAAGTTATTTGGAATCTCATTCAATGCTTAGACATCTTTAAACTATTATCTATATGTAATCCCTTTCTGAGATCACTGGTTAAAATGGGTACAAGCGAAATAATACTAAGAGTTTCAACAACAGCTATAGCAAAAATGTGTAGCATATTAAAATGGAAGAGAAATTAATGATATAATGAATCTGTTAATCTTCCACATGAACAAAAACAAAAAGATTGGAAGGAAACTACCATCAATATTAGAAAGAGCTATAACATTTAGTGGATATGAGGAGTCTAATTGCTTGAGAAATACGAAAGTAGCACTAGCTCTTCGGTCAATTAATAGCCAATGTTTTCTGTATGGAAACGGTTATTTTGTCATTACATTTTATTATTATAATGGCCTCCTACTTACTGAAAGGACATTGCTCATAAAAGAAAAAAAGAAAATACAATTTGGATACCAGAAAATATTGAATTGTAATAAGTGGGTTAATCATAATATTTCTGTTCCCAAAAATATTTAGTTTGCTGGAGTTTAATATGACTATAAGAAAAAGTGAATGAACCGTGAAATAACGATATATTTAGCGGTCACGTATGAGAGATATTGAAACGCTGACTTCACAGTGTATAGTTATAGCTAAAATAAAATTAGGGTTATTGTTTCATTTTACATTTCCGTCCAATATAATCATTAAAGAGATTGAGATATTTGACGTGTTTGTCTTATCCAGGGCGTCAAACCTGCGACTCAATGGGGATCAGAAAAAATTAACCTATACAACCCTTGTCCCAATAAAAGTTTTCTCATTGAAAGAAATAAAAGAAGATGCATTCTAACACTCTTTGAAATAAAACGCACCCAGCCACTACTTACAGTGTCTACCACTAGTCGTCTGTTGACTTGCTATTGGGCCCATGTTTACCATTTAAACGTGTGCCCTTATTCACTGCACTCCGTGAGAACAAGTAATCATTTTCATTTTCTGTGTTTTATAACGGCTTGATTATGTTCTTGTATACTGATGAAGATTAATTGAAGACAATTTCTTTCAAGCATCGCTGGTTGAAAAGTGGTGCACATGCATTGTTTATAGGGTTTGGAACGTTTCAGCGTCGCTGATTCGGCGTCAGAAAAATAATTGGACTATTCGGCACAGCCGTTTAGGCGTCAGACTGTTTCAGCGTCATTGTCTTTGACCGGAGGCCTTCCCACCAAAAAAAGATAAAAGCATTGAAAACACCCAACAGGTCCCTCAAAACGAGTGTTCTTCAACCAATTCACTGTTAATTAGGCAACATAACGTAAAATTATCTTTAATTACGTAACAAAAAAATACATTAATACAAATTAGCATTCTCATCAATGTTACATTTTAAGTAAAAAAAAATGTCCGATATCTAACTGGGCTTTCTTTCTTTCTTTTTTTTTTTTTGCATAGAATAATCATTGAATGCCATCGACAATTTTTATAAACTTCGATATATTTTCGATTTCAACAATTCCCAGCACCAATTTTATGACAAAAATAGCAAAAATTTAAGATATAGCTCCAAATAGTGAATGAAATAAAGACATTTAATTTTTTAATTTCAGACAACATTGATGCCATGTGTATTTTCTCTCCATTCGATACACGCAATCCTAGATTCACTACTTGACTCTACTGCCATCTGTTGTACGAAATTGGAATTAGATTATTTACTGGTGGCTGGAATATTTAAGAGGGTTGCATGGGCATTTAAAAGATATAATCTCACCTTTAAAAGACATTTACGCGCATTCCGAACTAGGTGAAGCCCCGGTTAATAACATTTGGCCAATATATTTCGAGTCTGGAGTAAAATATTGCTTCGTAACGAAATTATATGCACTCTCGGAGGAGCCAAGAAGATTGTTTCAGCACATGTGTATGCAGAATGGCGTCTAAAAATGATGCTACTATTACAGTGGGATCTTTGAAGAGTATAAAAGGTGGATTCAAAAACCGTTGTTGGTTAGATAATTCTGACAGTTTATCAATCCATGTGACTTGCAAAAAAAAAAAAATTGCGAATAGAATCGTATCAAATGGCCCTGGGGTCATATGTCGTCCATACAAGAATCTTTCGCATTGACAATTATGGAAGACACATGCAATAATTTAGCCATTTGAAACTGAGATTTAAAAAATATCCCGAAAGGGAATTATCCTGCAGTCATTACTATATAGGGTGATTATTATTACATAGCAGTTAATTAATCTACTTTTCTTCTCAACGACATTTTCTTATTTAATAATTTAGTTTTGTCAGCCATTTTTCTTTATTCTAGTAAGCTTTCGGATTTCTTTATCAGATTTTCTCTTGTCTCTTATGACTCTACACAATTAGCTAAATTTCATCATTTGCTTGCATCTGGCGTCTCAAATTTTCAACCTGTCAGTGGATTGTTATGAATTTTCGTCCTTGCATTAAGTAAACCATCGGCTACAGATCTTCCAAAATTAAATATAGGGAAAACTATAGTTACTTTAAAAATAAATAATAGAGGAAGGAGAATAATTTGGTATGCACCTCCCTTCAACAAATTAGTCCGTAACAAATTGGGACACACATTTTTAAATCTAATTAACAAACACTTTCCTACGAAGAGAAAATTAAGTCAAATCTTCAACCGCAATACCCTAAAAATTAGTTATAGCTGTTCTAAGAATCTAGATAAATTATTAAATCACACGACAATAGAATACTGAAAGTTCATAGCGAGAATAAACACAGCCCTAATACAAATTCTAATATACCCCAAGTAACAGAGCTATGTATTTGCAGAATCCCCGATCAATGCCCATTATCAAACAGGTGCTTAACGAAATCCATTGAATATATGTGCTATATCTCATCAAATGAGAACACCGTGGATATTAAATTGTATGTGGGATCAACTAGAAGACCATTTAAGGATCGATATTACAATCACATATCCTCCTTTAAAAATGCAGGCAAGCGCAATATGACGTCACTTTCTAAATATGTTTGGAAAATGAAGGAGGAAGGAAAAACACCTAAGGTTAAATGGAAAATCCTAAAACAATCCAAATCTTGCAAATCTTTGAACGAAACTTGTTTATTTATATTTGCAGGAAAAATATGTATTATTGAACTTTTGAACAACACACAATTATTAAAATAAAGATATGAAATCACTGTTTTTCGTAGGCATATTAAAGATCTAACATTACAATCTTGCTAAACTTTTAAATCCATAATTCTAAACGTTTAAACTTATAACTCACCACCTTTGATATACTTTCTACCCCCTTATATAACTCTCTACTAATCTAACTTAGATTATGATTCTTAAAATGTTCTTTGCGCATATATAATACTAGTAATACTTTTAGTTAAATTGATTTACACCCATTCTTATTCTACACGTTATACAATCAGACAACAGGTAAAAATTTACTTACAAAATTTATATTAATATCCCATACTTTCATATACCTTTCTACTTATATCTTAATTTCAAAATTAAAACTCATTGTTTTAAAAAAAACAAAAAGCAACTAATAACTTATGTATTAAACATACCAAGAAGTAATCTACACCTCTTAATTTATTAATCTTCAAAACATTTTCATTGATTACAAAACTAGTAGTGATAAATCCAACCTGAATATATGCAATTCAGCTCTGGCTTAGTTTTAAAATAGCCAAAAACATTTCCAATTATTTCTATAACTATCGTTTGAATTTATCTCTCCTTCTTCTTTCATTGTATTACTGTCTCCTATTCTCACCTTTCCTCCCGCACCCCTCACTCTTAGAAGGCCTGGAAATGATGTGCCTAAACGCTTGACAGTTATTGTCGAAAAGAAATTTGTTCAGGTCTAGCCATCATTTTAACACCTCAACCATCTTTCACCAAATTGCTATCAACACCCACTATTGTTTCACTCCGTTGCATTTATATATATATATATATATATATATATATATATATATATATATATATATATGTATGTTTGTCAAACAAACGGAAAAAAGGAAGTGACGTTTCACATGCGGCTTGCTTACAAACAGATTTGTTCATAACCATTTTGGTTCTCACCAGTCGAAGTGCAATTAAATGCACTGAATCAAAGTTGCATCTTTGTAGTGAGTAAATTGTTTTTGTCTATATGAAAAAGTTATAATATATATATATATGTGTGTGTGTATGTGTGTGTGTGTGTGTCTGTAGATTTGTAAGGTTATTTATTAAGACCAGCTTAGATAGGTTCAAAGGATAAATCTGAGGCACCGTGTTGCAGTAATCTAATTAAAATTGGCAATAAAATGCATCCGGCACAAGCATTCTGACTCGGGGTGCTAGCATCTGTTAAGGTCTCTATGGGCAAATAGTGAACCCCAAGCAACAACAAAATACTATGAAAGTGTGAATATGCATTTCTGTGGTAAAAAATACCAGCATTATATTTTTAAATTAAAATGACGAGCAATACATTTTCTAGTAGAACTAACAATAATGAATTTTAAACCAAAATGACCAACGACGTATTTCGTCTGTCGTTGTAAGCAAGCAATTCAATTCAAAATATCTTTATTTAAAGCCATGCAATTATGTTTGAAATGTTTAGATTTCGGAATATAAACATTCATGAGTTATTTACACATAGAGGTAGATATGCCGCTAAACAAAATCAACCAACACGAAAGAATTATTTCATGATATTAAGCCATATAATATCCTACAATTTCTTAAAGATATCAAATAACCATTTCACCACCATTTGTAATTATATCCATACAAAGGTATATGCGCAAAAGCTGAGTATCATCTACCATATATTCAACTGTGAAAGCAGGATAATATACATCATATTTTTATTACTTCAAATCTCCCATGAAAATTAAATTCCGGCATTAAATGGCCCTGAAGGAGTTGATATACCGTTAAACAGAGAGTCAACCACTCAATGTAATTTAAATATATGAAGTGCGGAGATTATAAACTTTTCCCCCTTGACAACAGCATGAAAGTTAACCATATTCTGTTTGAAGGAATACTTAGCTGATTCAGTATTACAATAAGTAACTTTACAAGTGAAATTTGAACTTAATGTAGTCTTCATAGTCTGTGAATATAGATATATGTTTAGTGTAGGCAGCCATTGATAATTAAACGTATTTCACGCGCTCATGGTCTGCGAAAAGAACGTGCTAATGATTGCTTTATTGTCGGCACCGTAATTTATTTAGCAGAGTGTAGCAGAAAGATATAATAATAGACACCTACTTAGGATCGAAATCACAAGACGAAGCAAATATTCCGAAACATTAACCTGCGAGACAATACATATTCCATCATTTACAGATTATATGTCAGAATCTCTATTTAATCAACGGTTTATTGGGTTGTGAAACCAACAAGCTTCCACTACATCATTTTCAGCAGTCTATCTGCGTCATTATCTATCTATGTATACTATTTTTTTTGTTATTTCTTTTTAGTTTAGCTAATTCCTCTATAATAACCTGTGTTGGAATTTAGGAAGAATTGTGCCAAATAGGGAGGACCTGATTATCACGAAAATTTGCAGTCGATATTCTGGTTTTCGACTGGGCAAAAGAATATAAACGTTACTGCGCAAATTTTTCACTGATATAGCCGGCATCAGCATATATATATATATATATATATATATATATATATATATATATATATATATATATATATATATATATATTTTAAGCTTATCACTCCAAGCAAGGCTGGAGGCCACTAGCACGCAAGGGGTTACAGAAGGTTTGGAGGAAGAGCAGATAGGAGTGGTAAAGGAGAGGATGTGGAGATTGGAGCGAGAGTAGATAGGAATGAAAGGTGAAAGGATGTGGAGAAGGGAAGTGGATAGATAAAGGCAACTGGAGATGTCGATTGACGTTATACTTAAATAGTTGGAGATTGTATTTGTCAGGGAAACAGGAATAAGGAAGGGAGTTCCACAGACGAGATGTGCGAGAAATGAAGCTATTGGAGTAGAAGATACGTCTACATCTAACAGTTTCAACGGTGAAGGGGTGGGAACGGGATGCCAGCCTCGTAGGACGTTTAAATTCATGAGGCCTAGGAACCAGCGAATGCAGCTCCTCGGAGCAATTACCGTGAAAGTATTTGTAAAAAAGACAGAGCGAGGCAACGTATATTTGAAACAGTTTATATTTTCGTCAGTTCAACGGCATTGCAAGCAGACCCATACACATACTCCTACACAGAGGCACGCTCTCATGTGCACGTTGGCAAATACGCAGACAGAGTTTAGTTACAATATATGTTAATTCAAAATCTACCTAGATATTAGCATTTTGCTTATAAAGCAACCAGATGGCTGATTATTATCCATGTAATCAATTTATTTGCTTACTTATGTTCACATAAATAACTAGCTAACTATACTGAATGATGTGTATCTATCTAGCTATCTCGATTGATACCTTATATATCTATCCATCTTGATTGATTGATCCGTACGTTAACTATATATATATATATATATATATATATATATATATATATATGTGTGTGTGTGTGTGTGTGTATGTATATAAGAGAAAGAGGTTATTGTAGTTCCAACGAGAGAAAAGTGTGTATATTAAAAAGAAGAGAGAAACCGCAAACGTTTTTGTTTGTAATGTGGATTTTTTAAAAAATATTATGCTCTATTTTCCATAATTTTGCTACACGAGTTTCTGGTCTCGTGACCGTCATCAGGCAAAGGGTGGAGTTTTCCACATATTATTAAAAATAATTAATTTTTTTCCTTTACGTTTTTCGATGTTAAATATTCTCGATATGGGACATCTCTTTTTCGGTGTTAGTGAGCAAAATGTCTTTCTTGAACTGGCAGTGAAGAGTTTTGCGTGAAGGGTTATAAGCCAATTAAGATTGGTCAGGACAAATGGAGTAGTTATCGGCATTCTTATCATTTAATGACTCCTGTGTGTTCTTAGATCTATTTCCATTTTCGTGTGTATCTGTCAGCATGCGTGTATATATGTGTATATCCCCTCTCCATTGTTTCACTACGAGGAATCAATGAACTCATCTGTACACACACACATATATACACACACACACACACAAACACACACACATACCATCCCATTACAAGAAATCGGTACATACACACACGCATGCACACATACGTACATACACATATTTCCCAAGTTACATAGAATTAGTATATACACACACACACACACCAGAAACACGTGTAGCAAAACTATGGAAAATAAAGAATAATATTTTTTTTAAATAATCCACATTACAACCAAAAGTATTTGCGGTTCCTCTCTTCTTTTTAATATATATATATATATATATATATATATATATATATATATATGAGTAAACACTCTAAAAATCTCGCGCATCAGTTTGCAACACGTGGCTCCAAACAACATTAATCAAGAAGCAAATATATAAAGCCATTTCCACACCTAGAGAAGACACCCTAATGTATAGAATTATAACTAAATCCAGACGCATTCCTATAGTGACCACTTTCAACACCACTCTTTCTCCACTATCTCAGATAATCAAAAGTCACTGGGTACTACATCTTAAAACAGACTTTAAAAAATTTGTTTGAGGAACCCGGCCTTCTAGCATATCGAACCTTAAGGAAATTATAGGTAGTAACCAAATTTCAGATGATACGGTAACATGTAATAGACCAAAAAGAAAAGGTGCTTATGTTGTAACCACATTAGACATACTAATTCGTTCACTACCTCAGTCATTATATCTACTTTGACAAGAGCATGAAAGTTATCCATTTTGGTCAGTCCGTATGTTGGTCAACACAAGGACTGCCCAAAATTAACGACAAAAAACAAAACAAATGAAAACTACAGATAAAGTTCACTTTCTTCAGAAACAGTCATTGACTCCTTTAGTTCACTGCTACTAACAGGCAGGGATTTTTGCTCTCCTGATGATGGCCATGCTGGCTGAAATTAGTCGAAGTACATAATTGAAATAATATAACAAAACAAAATATTAATATACAATCGAGTTTGTCTGAAAATGTTATTTTCTTAATATATATATATATATATATATATATATATATATATAAGGTCTATCTTGATTGATTGATACCTTATATATCTATCTATCTATCTATCTATTGTTCATATCTATCTATCTTCATATTGATTGATATCTTATTTATCTGTCTATCAATCTCTCTATATTCTATCTTGATTGATACCTTATGTATGTATGTATGTATGAACTATCTACTGTATCGATTGATAACTTATCTATGAACTCTCTCTCTCTCTCTCTATATATATATATATATGTAAAGAGAGAGAGATAGATAGAAAGAGAGAAAGGGGGACAAATATATAAAAAATATATCAGCTTATCGCAACAAATTTCACTGTGAAGCTCTCTTTCAAAAAAGAAGTAATTCTTACTCAAACTTATTTTTCTGATTCATAAGATCGAATTTCAATTTACTAATGGGTAATGTAATCTCTTCCCTCACGAGCACATTGGCTTCTCTGTGACGTATGCATCTGGATAATCTCGAGCAAGATAATCAGTAGCGTATTTCTAACGCTTAGTTGATTAAATTTGATAGACACTTTTTCGAATCTGATTTTATGGATTAATGGACTGGACAGGGTAGAGTTTTAAACGACTTTGTATTTACATTTAAATCTCGATTAGTTTCTGCCTGTGGAACGATAGAAAAAACGCTAATGAATATCAAACACATACACACACACACACATATATATATATATATATAATAGTGTCTTAAACATTATATAATATCCCTATATAATAAATATTATAAAAAGTATAAAGTTACAAAATATATTTTATAAGTTATCTCTACACTATTTATATTATTCGGACTATTGTCCTCATCTTTGTCGCCATATTTATGACAACGTTTTGGCCGTTATACGCTCCGGCCTTCTTCAGGTGGTTGGAATGTAGTAGACTGTTCTAGTTCGCTCACTGGGGTAGACTGATCTAGTACCACGTGCCATGTTTAATGGATGTCAGTTATCAGTTATCTCCTGTTAATTTCTCACTGAAAGTTCTCCACTGCCTTAACCGGGTATTGAACTCACACTCTTTGGGTCCTGTCCCTGGATCTAACTAACGCTTTTATCCACTGTGCCACCATGTGTCCTTAAACATGGCACGTGGAACTAGAACAGTCTACCCCAGTGAGCGAAATAAAGGGTTCAGTTCGACATTCCAACCACCTGAAGAAGGCCGGAGCGTACAACGGTCGAAAAGTTGTAATAATGGCGACGAAGATGAGGACCATTGTCCCAATAATGTAAATAATGTACATAATACCTCATCTCAGAAATATAGACAGATACTAAGTTATCACTATTATAACAATATTAGCAGATATTGGTGTAGTCTTCTCTTGCATGATATCTCTTTCTCCTTCCCTGCTTTGTAACCTCATTTAAAAAAATACTTTTTCTCATTAAAAAACCTCGACCACTTAGGCTCATTTGTATAAGAAGGTTAACTCTCGTACACTGTAGTATGTGCTTCAGGACAGAAAATAGCAGATGGTCTGGATTGAATTTAATGTCAATAAGGTATCTTTGTTGATCAGTGCTAACCCCAATATATACTTGTCTCACCCCAAACATAACCTTTGCACTCAGTGACATGACAAATTATCAAATGGAAGGTAACCTCATAGCACCCAGTTATAGATTTGCTTCTCACATAATGCTAATGTTGATTATCCCATACATAGGGATTTGTCATCCGCTTGTCCTACGTTTGCATATCTCGTCGCAGATACTTTGGTGAGGATTGATAGTACAGTTAGTTTTGTTTTTAATGAGTGCTACACAATTGTTGGCCGTCGTCCAACAACATTGAGATAAGTAAATATCTAGCATAAATAAAATAATATTTTAAATTAGAAATATTTCTGTTTATTGTTTTTTTTTATTTTGTTTTTTAGAATTATGAGATTTGATAAAATTTTATATATATATATATATTTGATAATTATGAGATTATCATGACTCTCAGTATTTCGTATACAGTTATTAACCCAATGCGAGACTTAAGAGGCTTTCAAGGTAGAGGATTACTACTTGAGTTTGTTGTAACAGCGTACGTTGCAAGTGGATGTAGGAGTGGTAACTTTTAACTAGACTTGAAGAGGTTAAGATTGTGGTTATCTGGGAAGTATCTACTCCGGAGTCTATTCCACAAGAGATGTGGTGAAGAAGCTGTCCGAAAATAATTTATTCCTTACCAGTGGAACATAAAAAGAACAATGATGTGTCGAATCAGTGTGCCTGGTCTGGCAGTTCCCATATCTGAATATCTGAACTCGTGGGACCAAGGAATATAGTACGCTTGAACATCTGTCATAAGATATAGCGAAAGTGTAGCAAGAGGGTGACATTTTATTCTCTGTAGAAAAGTGTTTTAGGATGGAAAAAAGACATCATCAAGGAGTTCATGTAAACTCTTTGGAACTCTAACAAGGTTTGAATGTGATGATTGGCCATCTCTAATCTAGACGTTGCCACAAATTCCGTTGATTTGTCTTATACGATTCTTGTAAAGACAGATCGTGGAAGTTGGAGTCACGTATTTTTGGGGCGCTACAAGGAACCAAATATCTTACCAGCATCTTTAAAGAGAACCTTCCCTATTCACAAGCACTTAGACTCAGAAGGATATGTTCCAACAATGAAGATCTAAATAAACACATTCAAAATCTGGAGCATCAATTCACAACATGTGGCTATAAACAACACCTAATCAGGGAACAAATAAAGCAGTTACCACACCTAGAGAAGACACCCTAATGTATAAGATTGAAAATAAACACAGCCGCATCCCTCTAGTAACCACTTTCAACCCCACTCTGCCTCCACTATCCCAAATAATCAAAAGTCACTGGGAAATACTACATCTCAAACTAGACCTAAAAAGAATTGTTTGAAGAACCCGGCCTTCTAGCATATCGTAGACCTAAGAACCTAAAAGAAATCATAGGTAATACCCACATTTCAGGGGACAAGGTAATCAGTAATAAACTAACAACAACAAAAAAAATGTAACAACAAAAGAAGCATATGCTGCAACATTAGACACACGAATTCATTCAGTAGCTCAGTCACTAAATCTAATTTCAAAATCTACCAGGAGTCTAACTGTAGAACTCATATCATAATTTTCCTCCTAGAATGTACATTATACCAGAAACAATATGTAGGAAAATCTGAATGGCCCTTTCACTACAGAATTATTAATTATCGCAATCGAATTAAGTCGACTCCTATATACTGACCATAACCTAGTTGTGGTCAGTATATAGAAGTTCCACTTGTGGTTTATCTCCAAACAGACGTTTAAGGTGTAACATTGAGATTACAACTGTTCACCAAAACGAGAAAAATTAGAGTCGCCTCTGTTTGGATGAAACCTTACAAGTTTAATTTCAACAGTGATTAATATTACCAGACGGTTCCTCCCTATTGAGCTGTACGAGCTAAATCAGAGTAGATATCTGCTCATCAAGATTTATTACTATTAAAACGTTTTAAAAACATTGAAGGATCAATATTATATGTTAATGTTAAACCAACAGTAAATGTTAAATAATACGATTTTAGTTTATATTATTGTTATGAGTTTTATATTACTCTGAATATTACTGAGGAATGAATCGAAAGATATGTAATGTGTTATTCCGAAATTTGAGATGATTCCTTAACATTCCATATGTCGTTCGGAAAATTAATCTACTTGATATTGTTGTAATAACGTTTCGACTAAACCATTTTTCGACCTTCGTCAGGGTGGTATAAACAGTAAAACATCAGCATACTTGCCTCTTTTCTGACCAGAGAAGGCTGCGGAACGAATCACCAGAAATGCCGTAGGAAAATAAAAAACGAACACGGAGAACATTTCCGGTTTTCAAAAGAGGACCTGGAATCCCCCAATTTACTCTGGATGAGGTGACATCATCAACATACACATATCATTATATACAAGCGGTTCATCCACCCGTGTTCATGTCCGTACCTCTAGACAGTCATATAAACGCCTTAAAGCAATTAAAATCTGAAGACAAAGTCCTGTACACCAGCAGGTTTCTTAAAGTCCCAAAAGCTAAAATTATAAAAAGAAATTAATACACATATAATAAACAGGAAAAGACGAAATGTAACAAGGAATACAAAAAATGACCATACGATCCTAATAAGTAAGGAAATTAATTACAGCAATGCATTACAATGTTTCAGTGTAAGTTCTCAGAAAGGAAGAAACGTACACTATGTAAACAGCCATCACGTGGCGAAAGGTGTTCGACATAGAGAGATGCAACATTAAAATAAACGTTAAAAAATGGCTGCATTAAACAAATTTATAATAATATCAGGAAATAGAAAAAAGTTTAAAGGGGTACATACCGGCGACGTTATCGTTACGTGCAAGATTTAACAGGATGAGAAAGACATGAACCGCGTACTTGACCAAGTGTTTTATTGCGCCGCTTCCGGTAATAACAGGAAGAGGTCAAAATGGCGACTGATCTAAAATGTACCTAAACTAAAACGGGGACAAACAACGGGGAGTAACAGAACAGAGATTCTGTACAATGGTATCAGAACACAAGTACTGTTTAGCTAATTCACTGATTTTTAAAAGATAATGATTTAAGCGCAGCAGGTTACTATATTTTCATTCATTTTGCTATTAATTAATTTGAAGAAAATCGTGATGGTTGCTTATTTGAGCACGTAAAACTGGTATCTATAGCTGTTTCAAGTTGTTGCTTGTCGCTTCTATGACTGCATTATTTGTAATTGATACATGTGTTATAGGGGTAGCTAGATTCGCGTATCGTCCGGTTAATACAGCTTGCCGGTCTATTGAACAGTAGAGATTTGTTCCTTGTTTCATGTTTAGGATCGATTTTCTGCTTCCTTATGAAGTCTTCTTTCTAATCTATATTTCTAACAAATCCGCCGGAACTTTCAAATCTTATTTACTTATCATTTTTCTTCTTCAATAGGAGTAGATAGGTTTGCCTATCGTCCGGTTAATACACCTTGCCGGTTTTTGAACAGTAGAGATTTGTTCATTGTTTCATGTTTAGGATTGATTTTCTGGTTCTTTATACAGTCTACTTCAAATATATACTTATAACAAATCCGCCGGTACTTTGAAATTTTATTTACTTATTATTTTTCCTCTTCCATGGGTGTAGGTAGGTCCGCCTATCGCCCGGTTCAAACACACTTTTCCGGTTTTTTAAATACGTGTAGGTATTTATTCCTTGTTACCTGTTTAGAACTGGGTTTCCAGTTCCTTATTGTCTTTTTTCATTCACTCTTTCCGTCTTAGTGGCATTATGTATTCCCTTAACCAGAACTGGTGAAAATAAAAATAGTCGTTCATCGGCGGTTGTTCTTTTTTTTCTTGAAGTCGCAGTATGACACTGGCAAACGAAAAGAAAGGCGTTATGCTTGGAACAAGACGAAAAAGTTTAAAGAATAGAACGATGGATAAACTTAGAGAAAGCAAGGTTTCTTTTAGTTTCGAAAGTCCATTTCTTTTTAAGGTAGAAATAACTCGAAGAAAAGTGATTCTCTTTACAAGATATAACCACCGAGGCCATGCGGCGATACTTAGCTGACAGCTGGTTGATGACACTCTCTAAAGAGAGCCAGTTACGAAAAAAGAAATCGAGTGATAGAAATTTGGCAGTTTTAAAGAGAGGGCAGAATTGGAAATTGTTGACAAGTAAAGAAAATAGAATTTCCTAGGAATTTTTTTTTATAGTGCAATGTCCCAAAGAAAATAGAAAGATGAATGACCAGAGGAAACAGCTAGTAAATTTCTAATTGTATAAACAAAACCAGTCTGTAAAAATTTACCGACGAGAAATTAAAATGATAATTTTAATTAATGACCATAGACTAACCCACGCCACACGATTGAGAACCAGATTGGTCGAAAGACAACCAAGGTGAGAAGGTAATCGAAAAAACCACCTCTAACGGCTACCGGCAGCATTGACCAAAGTCTGACTGGCAAGAAGGGCTACATTTGTTTACCGTAGACCAGGACTGACCTTGAGTGTTACCCAACATTCCATTCTTTGATAAAATTAATTACTTTCTTTAGAATGTTTTCGTAATTTAACTTCTAATTTTTTCATCCTTTAAATAATTTTCTGGGCCCCACTTTTATTAAGAATCCTGCATTTATTGCATATAGTTAAAACTTCTGCCCTACAAAATATTAAGCCCAGACATCTTATTAAGAGTCTAAGAGCGGACAGGTCTTGCTAAGTGGATCGAGCTGAAAATTCTTTAACACCGCCTCACAAAAATTGAATTCCCATTAATTTTTTCGTAAAGAAACCACTCTAAATATACTAATATTCTTCTAAATCTATTTAAAGTGACACACTTTCTTTTGAAAGCTTCTGACGGGCGTTAATAACCTCAATGGAATGTGCATTGAATTTTTATCCGACGGATTTGAAAGACGTTTTTAATTTGATAAATAGAAAAAATTATTTATAAAAATAAAAAAGAAGTCAAGAAAAATTTATAAACCATTAAAATTGATAATACAAAAATAATTGATTTATTTATTTTAGGCTTTCATGTTTAGAGAATAAATAATGATAATACCATCAAATATATTAAAAAATATATATATTAAAGTTTAAATTTTAAAATTAGAATAAAAGCACAACTAAAAACAATTAAGAGAAATTATTTAAAAAAAACAAGATATTAATAAAGAATTCGAATGTCTTTAATGTACTTTTACAAATTCTAATAAAGTAATTCATTGAGTCTGAAAGAAACCTCAACAGAATGCAGAAAGCACTGGACGGCCGTTTCGTCCTATATTTGGGACACATCAGTAGTGCGCATCCACTACCGAGAATTGAAACCCTGACAGTTAGGTTATGAAGCAAACGTCATACCAACAGTTCAACGGGTCTCGGTGATGAAGAGGTAGCAAATCAGACTCAATATAGCGCCACTCGCTCACATATTCCGTGGTGGAACTCAACTGAAGTTCTCTGTAACCATAGAGACTGTGCTCCCGGGAGCCACGACTATCACCAAGCCGCTCAAACAGAAGCATTAGAATCCGGATCAAGCAATGATATACACATGATAGAAATTGTTAGGAGGATTTGATAATTATAATTAAGTAATTCATTGGGTCTGAAAGAAACCTCAACAGAATGCAGAAAGCACTGGACGGCCGTTTCGTCCTATATTTGGGACTCATCAGCAGTGCGCATCCACTACCGAGAATTGAAACCCTGACAGTTAGGTTATCAAGCAAAAGTCATACCAACAGTTCAACGGGCCTCGTAAATGTAAATAATGTACATAATACCTAATCTTAGAAATATAGCCAGTCATGTCTGTAATAAATTTCTGTGATCACACCATTATTTACATGTGGCCAACTAACTCCCCAGAATGCACCCCTTGATTATTATGTGTAGACAGACCAACAAAACTCTTTGTAACACCAAAGATGAACTGAAGGCAAGGGTTATGGCATTAACTAACTTAAATAAAGAAACCGTCCAGAAGAGTTGCAGGAGATTCCGAATTCGTCTGGAGGCCGTCGTTTTAGTCAATGGTGATTTTGCGGCCAACATTTGGGTGACAGACATTTGGGCGACAGACATTTGGGTGACAGACATTTAGGCGACAGACATTTGGCCGACGGGTATTTCACCGAATAAGTATAAGTAAAAATAATAACAAGCAATACTTGAAGTATTTTAATTAGCAGAATTATAAGGTAGAATAGGACTAATAATTACCACTGAATTTCAAGAAATTAAATTACTAAATCTAAATTTAAAGTTAAAAGTTTTATTATTTCAATATGCGTTTATTGAAATTAGTATTTTAAAAAATATTTGAGTGTATTTAGGTAAAAAGTAACACCAAAGTATTTAAATTTGTATTTAACGGTAAGTTAAAGCTACTTCATCCGTTTACGATAATGATCATTAAAAGCGGAACTGAAAGATCTTTCATATCGTAAAAGTTTAAGATATTTACTACAGTAAAATGTGCTTTTTCTCAAAAACTTATCATCTGACCGTAATATTTGAGGCAAAATGTAGTATGTACAGAATAGATTTAAAAAAGAAAAAGTGTAAAAAAAAACGAAAAATTATAAAATAATACACTAAATTAATATAAGTATATGTAGCACATTACGATAAAGTGTGAGATATACGCCACTACATTTTCGGCAAAATGCCCACTCTGTTAAATTTCCGTCGGCCAAATGTCTGTTCGGCGAAATGCCCCACAGCCAAATGTTCGTCGGGCAAATTTTCGAATACTGGAGTTTTTATTTAAGAAATTTACTCTTCAGTATTTGAAGATATTTTTGTGTAATTTTGGTAAATATATCTGTTAAACTGAAATGTCAGTGTTTTTTTTATTTACATTTTTGCGTAATTTAGACGACAGTTTATCCATCGCACCCTGTATATAGAGAGTGTAGACAAAGGAATCAATTATTTTTTTAGTCAACCTGTTATAATAGCAAGATTTGGTGGACAAAGTTATCAACATTTTCATTCATTGTTATGGCGCAGACACATCCGCATACACCATATACAGACACACGTACGAGTGCGCACACACATACACACACATATACACATCCGCACACCCCATATATATATATATATATATATATATATATATATATATATATATATATATATATATATATATATATATATATATATATATATATTTATTTCAGGACATTGAGATAGAAATAAAACCCAATGTATTTAACAAATTCCCGTATAATAGCCCACCTGTGGTTTATGCTGCAGCTGTGCTGAGTGAAACTTAATTACAGTTTCTGGGAGAGCGCGCCTTATCTACAGTCTTAGCAAAGCCAGCATGCTCAAACCCTCGGTCACGATGACTTGTGACTAGCATTATTTATTCTGTGCTATACAGAAATGTGGCACAAGGCCTAATGGGGGTTGGGGAAAGGGTGGTCTTCTGTCTTAACTATAACTTAGCTAGCCGGAAACACTGACCCAATCGTACGAACAATATTCCATACACCAAAACAACACATACATACGTACCTTTCTTCCTCCAAACACCATAATGCCTCACTGTCTCTATGTAAATACTAACTAGTTCCCATTTTTACAATTCATTGTCTGTGGGGGCAGGGAAAAATTTCAATTCTAAAAAACTACCCCGATGAGTATTTACAATGGGAATACAAACCCATCTACAAGAAACTAAAGAAAATATTGTTAGTAATAAAAAAAACCACAATCACCAAATGTGGCAGAAATATCAGTTGTACCGGCCGAAATCAATGCTTGACTATAAGAGTATAAATCATTCATTCATCCGAAGCATACACACTGACACGCACTCATTCAAACACAACAACAAATACGAAAAACCATCGATGGCTATTCAATTTCACTCACAATCGATCCGTCATATGATTTTCAAACATTTTCCAAAGGTTCAGCATGCTCGGATCACCTCCCATAGTCCGATAACATCGAGAAGTCACCTTACTGACTAATGTATCTTAGGGAGATTCGAACACGGTTGTTATTGCCAGAAAGTGAACATTCTAACCATTATAATACACACACACACACATATATATATATATGTATATATATATATATATATATATATATATATATATATATATATATATATATATATATATATATATCGGTGTGTGTGTGTGTGTGCGTGCTTGCGCGTGTGTGAAACTCCTTTTATAGAATCTGTCTTTATTTCTGTGATGAGGTATTATGTACATTATTTACATTATTCGGACTATTGTCCTCATATTTGTCGCCATATCTATTACAACGTCGTACGCCCCGGTCTTCTTCAGGTGGTTGGAATGTCGATCTGAACCCTTTATTTCGTTCACTGGGGTAGACTGTTCTAGTTTCACGTGCCATGTTTTAGGGCACATGGCACAGTGGATAAAGGTGTTAGTTAGATCCAGTGACAGGACTCAAAGAGTGTGAGTTCAATACCCGGTTAAGGCAGTGGAGAACTTTCAGAGGGAAATTAACAGCAGATAACTGATAACTGACATCCATTAGACATGGCACGTGGAACTAGAACAGTCTAACCCAGTGAGCGAAATAAAGTGTTCAGTTCGACATTCCAACAACACGAAGAAGGCCGGAGCGTACAATGGCTGACTCGTTGTAATAAATATAGCGATACAGATGAGGACAATCTTCCGAATAATGTAAATAATGTCCTTTACAGAATCGTGGAAAAGCTTTATATTTAAGTACTGTCACTGAAAACTCACTTTTATTACAAAACTGGATCACGCATAAATTAACTCATTTTTTGTACACTGATCGGTTCCAATAATTTGGATTTTTCTTTAAATTAACTAATCTGGCTCGTCATATGAGATGCACTGTTTTCTTTATTAGCGCCGAAAATTTTGAGCATCACTTCAGAATATGATCAACTACATTTTCCCTCCTTAAAATGCTTATTAAAAAAAAAAGGGAAAATATTTATTAACCAATAAACTTCAGATTAATAAATCTAATTTTTAGAACAAATATTTCGTTACATAAACCATCAATTTTTTAGTTCGTGATCTAGTCTTTCAGGGTTTTTTTTTATACAAACAAAACTGAAATTCTCACACTTATTAATTCCTCAGATTTGTCCAAATTTATTCTAGTATATTATCATTACACAAAACGCTGAGCGATATTTACACAAAAAAAAAACATGCAGACTAAGTGTGTTTACGAGCGTCAACGGTAAGTCAAGCTCACCGCTAATTAATCCCACCGACTACTTCAATTTATACGCATACATAAACAACATATATCCGTCTGTTTTTACTTTACTAACTCAATTCATTCGGTTGTACTGCAAAAGGATATACAAAATATGTTGTAGGAAGTTTTTTTGCAAAGAATCTTTGTAATTATTTTTTTTCAATTTGAAAGAAAAATTATATTTAAATAATAAAAATTTCAATAATTTTTATTATTTGAATATATATTTTTTTATAGTTTGTAGAGCCGTATTGAATATAGAAATTATATTTAAATAATAAAAATTTCAATAATTTTTATTATTTGAATATATATTTTTTTATAGTTTGTAGAGCCGTATTGAATATAGAAATATATATATATATATATGTTCTAATCAAGCGGACACGAATGTTTAGAACATTTCGCTTTCTGACCATGAGAACACGGGGGGATCTGGGAGGAAGCGATCGACGCGAGCCGCACTCTTGTAAAACTTTAATATATATTTTGTCCCTTTATAGATACAGTTTATCTGAAAAAACGTTTATACACACACACACACATACACACACACACACACACATATATATATATATATATACATATACACACACATATATATATATTATAAATTAATTGATTTAAAATATGGGTTTTTCGCTACACAGTGATAATTGTGTAAAAATAAAAATATCTATAAGAACACCGGATTTTATATCTTACTGTTCTTTCTTTTTATTTATATATACATATATATATATATATATATATCCTGTACCCACACTGTCGATATCTATGAACGCTTTATTTCTGACAGCGGTCACTCTTCCAAAATAAAGAATGTTTAAACAACATACCTATAAGGAATTTGATAAATATTATACAATGTTTTCTCTAAAAGAAATCTCCAATATTAAACGAGTTAAAAAAAACTATCTTCACTTGCAACTGATGGGCTAATGCTGTGAAGCGATCGTCAATCAACTGACTGCAGAAATCTGGTTCAATGTTCATCTACAAACAACTCTATGTACATAAGTATATCTTCGATCAGCGCGTAAATAGCGGGAGCGGAATCTATATTCATGCTTACATATACAAATTAATTCCAACATTTCATTCACTTATCTGCTCGGATCCGGGAACGGAATGATAGTTAATTTCTCTTTCAAGTACTAATTGCATTTTTCATCCCACCATGCGAGAAATTTTTTTTTCTTTTTACAAATGTGAAATTTGTAAAAAAAAAAGGAATATATGAACTTTTAGGATGAAAAAATAGAACCATGAAGCACTAGTGTAAGTCGTTTCTGTGTCACATTGAGGGACTATTAACGAAGTGGGTGTCGAGCGTGGTTGTTTTTATGTTACCGTGAGCAGTTATGTAGTGCTGAAGATCTCTCTCTTTCTATATATATATATATATATATATATATATATATATATAATATTTTAATGTTACCGTGAGCAGTTATGTAGTGCTGAAGATCTCTCTCTCTTTCTCTCTCTCTCTCTCTCTATATATATATATATATAATATAATATTTAAAAAAAAACATGATTCCTTCGCTACATTATTATATTAGGGGTCTCGGCTCCCGCTTTTGAAACATGAGAACTCTTATGTAGCGAAGGAATCATATTTAAAAAATATATAATATAAGCTCTACTTCTGTATGGAGCACTGTCTTTTTTAAAAATAAAAGCAAAAATACTAAGGAACTCCGGATTATTTACCTAACGTGTTCTTTCCTATTTTTTTGCATACCTGCATATATATATATGTGTGTGTGGTGAATTAAAGTTTTTATATAATCCAGACACGGATATGCAACGTGGTTTGTCCTGATCTTGCATCCCGTCTAGAGTCACTCTCTCACAGACGTGTTGTGGCTTCCCTCTGTCTGTTCTAAAATTACTTTCAAGGAAACTGCTCCGACGAGCAACTTTCACTGGTTCCCAAATTGCATGAATTTAGGCGTGTTACTAGGTTGGCATCTCAGGTCCACCTCATCCTTTCACTGTCTAAACGGCTAAATGTAGCCATCTCTTCTACTCTAAAAGCTCCTTATCTCGCACCTCTCATCAGTGGAACTCCCTTCCTATCACTTGCTCCCCTGATAGCTATAATCTTCATATATTCAAATGTAATGCCAATCGACATCTTCTGATGCCTTGACCTTGATCCTTGTCCTTCTCTTTATCCTTTTCCTAAACACTCCTCTTTTCTCTGACTCTTACTCAATGTAACTCCTTGCGTGCTAGTGGCTCTCCTGCCTTGGTTGGGGTGATTTGCTTAAAAACATAGCAGCATAGCAATTTCTGACATTTGGTTAAATTTTGAGGGAATTTATTTAAGTCAAAATTTCTTCGTTAATTTTGGTACTCATTTTATATGCAAGCAAATTGAAAATAGCTAATAAGGTTTTCAAGAATTAGTTTTGTTGATAGAATTATACGTTTATATATACAAGCTTGTAGGTTCTTATTGGCCCTGTTGATTGGAATTTAACCATTATTTAATTTTTTCTAACTTTCTTTGAGGCGTTCTTGGAACGAAACAAATATAGAAGAGTTAATTCACCATTAAAACATACGACATGAAAATGACTTCATAATTCGCTTAGATCCGAGCAGAGAGTTCTGGCATGTTAAAGAAAATCCATACTCATTTCAATCATTTTCCGAGTGAGATATATGTATCCATCTCTTTCATCCCCAGTTATAATAAGACAGACTGGGTTTCATAGTCTTTTGTGGCAACTGATCTAGGAGAAAGAAAACTCAGATTTCAAAACCTAGCGAAGTATATACTATGCAGCTAAGGTCCGTATTAACCAGATGGTTTCGACTACGGTCGACTTAGTAGGAAAAGAATTGACCAGTACTATTTTTAAAAAGAAAACACAAAAATGGAAAATGATATATGCTTAGACATTGACAGTGGAATGAGAACATTCTATCACCGTAGATTAAATAACGGATTCAGTGTGGAATTTTTTGAAGAATACACGAATACGCAATCAACGGAAGAAGAACGGAGTATACAACGGCTGAAGTACTGTGGCAAAGATGAGGGTATTACTTTGGCAGTGAATTATAAAATAGTTTAAGGAAATATGGTTTAGATAAAAAAAAATCGAAATTGAGATCATTACCAGCAACTTTAAAATAATATCTTACATGAATTTTAAAATATCATCTTAAATTAAACAAAAGTAGGAGACAGTGGAAATGACAGAATGAATGACAAAAAATTTGGATATTATTAAAAATGTAAATGTGAAGTATTCTTTCATTCCCCTCGAGGCACTTCCACTTGAGAGGGGCTATGAGTAAAAAAAATTAAAAAAAGAAATAAAAATAAATGGTTCGAGGCGTCGAATATTTCAGCCAAAGAATTGTCTTGAAGTGAAGAACTTTTTCTTCACTAACTTTTTGTTTGTCGTCTGCCTGAGCTGAGAAAATAAACGAAGCGTGTAGTTTCATTTCCGATAGATTTTCAATCATTCGAACTTGTCAGGTGAAGAATATTAGATAAGGCGCCGTAAGCCCAGATTTCAACCGCATTTTCGATCGCCATTTTATATGGATAGAACTCTCGTTCAAACGTTTATGAAAAAAAATAAACTAAGAATCTAAAAAAATTGACACATCGGCACGCGACTATAACGAACGCACACGCATACACACATCTATATATAAGATTTTATGTTGTAAATCAATTTTTCAACAATAAAATTAGTAACAGAAAACCGACGGTGTTGAAACATCCAGGCAACCCGATATTTATGTATTCCATAAACAGGAGAATTTCGAGTTAACTTACCTGTTGATTAGATATATCTGGATATGGATAGCGGGACGAGGACCATCCAGGCATGTAGATTAAATAAAGGGTCCCGTTTGAAATTTTTGGAAGCTTACACGAATCAACAGACAGATGAAGAAGCCCGGAAGACATATCGTGCGAAACGTTGTGATGATAAGAAGGAAATTAGGACATTAGTCCAAAGGTAAGTATTGTAAATATTGATAAATTCTCATCTCAGAAAACAAAAAGTAAAACATGTTTTCTTTAGAAATATGTACAATTTGTTTAAAAGTTTTGTTCAATTTCTTTAGAAATATTTAAAATAGTTATTTCGTATTCTCAGAGTTTATCCCTAAAGTCGACGATTGTTCATCCTATTATATATATATATATATATATATATATATATATATATATATATATATATATATATATCATGAAGAGGTTATAATGGTTCCAACGAGAGAAAAGTGTGTATATTAAAAAGAAAAGAGGTACCGTAAACTTTTTTGGGTGTAATGTGGATTTTTTTTAAAAATATTATTCTTTATTTTTCATAATTTTACAACAATGAAAACATTTTACAATTATGAAAAATAAAGAATAATATTTTTAAAAAAAATCCACATTACAAACAAAAAAGTTTACGGTACCTCTCTTCTTTTTAATATATATATATATATATATATATACTCATCCACAGACCGACTCTTTCGCTATATCACAGCTTATGACTCTGCCTAGACATCCGATTGCTTCAAGCCAGTATTAGTCAGAGATTCTATCACCAAGATGTCGCACGGCAGAGCGAAAGGGAAAATGTTAACGTTTTTACTCTGGGAAAGACGTCGGTAGTTAGGCGAGATCGATTCGAGTAGAAGAGCATTGCATCAGCAGCAGCCACTGTTTATAAATGACCCCTTACTCTTCGAGAGCTCAATCGAATTATGTCGGACCATAGTCATCCACAGACTGTTTCGCTGTATCACAGCTCATTAGTGTGGTTAGATATTCGATTGCTTCTAGCCGGGATCGATTAGTCATATACACAGCGTGGTTGTAAATGAAACTAGCTATTGAAAACTACTGAAAATAACTGTTTTTAACATCACCGTTTTTGCATTAAAATATATTGTGACAAGTGTAGTCTAGAATGTCACAACACCTGACACTGCATGAACGTGATAAGCTAGAATCCTGTTACAAAGTGTGACAGTCCGTAGTACAAGTGTTAGAGATGGTGACACAGTATTCATGGACGTTGAGCTTCAGGAAATACCATCAGAAATAGTCCAAAATTCCAATCTGAAGAGTACGAGATGTGTGGCAGATATACCCAGAATAGGTCTTGCTTCACCATCCAGATGGGAGGAAAACGTGCATGAGGTATAGGTAATGAGGAAGTCAGGCGTGGAGATATGCAGACGGTCACAAACACCGGTGGACAACACTGGTAACGCTATAGAATTTGCACATTGAATTGTCCATCTACAATTATACTATTGAAAATAAAACAGTTTTTACGAATGTTCAACCGGTAATTAATAAAGTTATTAGCAATTTTACATAGAGAATTTTTTCTTTAAGCATATATATATATATATATATATATATATATATATATGTGTGTGTGTGTGTGTGTGTGTGTGTGTGGGAGGGGTTGTATTTTAATATATTTTCCGTTTATACATTAATTTTATAGATATAATTTCTGTAAACGACTGTAAACGTGATGCTAGGTCAGGGCCAACCATATTGCATATCCGTCTCTGTATTTTGTCGAGGACCTGAAGACGAAGAGCGGGGGCTGCAAACCATATATGACAGCAGTATTCCATGCAAGAGCGAATGGTTGATTTATAGATGTGAAAGATGGACCAGGGCGAGAAAAACTTTCTGGCGCGACACGGAGAACTAACTTTCCTTCGGGTAGATAAAGCAATTGATTCAATGAATTTGTTCCATCTCAGGTCAACGGACAGTGTGAGACCAAACATTCAAAAGTAGGAGTTGAGCATCAGACATTCTTATGGTAGACAGGAAGTATTCACTGTCGTGTTTAATAGAAAACAGTTTTCTTTTTGAGTCATTAAAGTTAACCAGTCATTTTCTGCCCCAGTCAACAACGGATTGGAGATCATTTTCGAGACAGCGATAACAGATTTGCTATTGAGGCAGCTGTAAATAGTAATGTCGTCTGCATAGATTCTTACTTGGGAACTGATGACATCGGGAAGATCGTTAATGAAGATAAGGAAGAGAGTAGGAGCCAGTATATAGCCTTGGTGAACATCTGCGTTCGTGATAAAGCAACTGGAGGAGATTCCGTTAAGGACGACCTTCATTAAATGGTTTGACAGGAATAATTGTATTAATTCAAACAATAGTCCTGAAATTCCGTATCCCTGAATATTAGGAAGGTGGCCGACATGCCAAACCCTATCAAAATATTTAGAGATATCTAGAGCCACGGCACGAGCTTCTCCGTTATTGTGAAGTGATTGGTAACAAATTCAGTTATGGCCGTGAGCACATCAGCTGTAGATCGGGCAAAGCGGAAACCATATTGCTTGTCGGAGAGAAGATCATGGGATGTAAGGTGCTTAACCGCTTCCGCGTTGATTAAAGCTTCAAAGACTTTACCGAAGAATGATAAAAGACTGATAGGACGCTAGTTAGATGGGTCAGAAGGGTCTCCAGAGTTCTTACAGAAAGGAACAATAGATGAAGATTACCAACAGGCAGGAAAGCAGGATTTGTTGTGGCTCTAGTTATATCGTTTGGATAGGACAGGTGCCAGTTCAGGAGCACATTTCTTCAGGACAATCTCCACCCCTAGACTTATGGGAGTCTAATTTAGAGATGATGCTCAATACCAACGATGGGGTTATGTGCAAGTCGCTCAATAGAGCCTCAGTTCTAGGGTGGGAAGTCGGGTGTGGGTACACCGGACGAGTCGAAAGTTCAATTGGATGAGAATTTACGAGCAAAGCGCCTGACCTTATCAGCTGAGGAAGTCAATACTTCAAATTGATTGAATAAAGGAGGTATTGTGAGTTTGCTGTTGTTTAGTACGTTCTTACAGAGACGCAAATAATCTTTGGAACCGAATTTGCGAGATGCAATACGTTGTTTCATTTTATCAGCAAACAGTGACTTCATTGAGGACATGCATGCACTCATTATGGGCTGAGACAAAGAGACGTTTTGTTGCAATCTGAAATGTCACTTCGGTACAGGCGGAAGAAATGATTCTTATGGGCAATGGCAGCTGAGCAAGCAGCAGAGAAGCAAGGGGATGAGTGCGATTTAACCTTATATTCCTTTGCAGGGATGAAAGCCTTGATTCCAGCTTTTACCCAGGAGGAGCACATTCTTGAACGGGGAGCTTATAGACCACATCCCAGGGGACATCGCGAAAGAAATCCCGGAACGAGTCCGGGTCAGCTCGTTGATAACAGAAAGATGTTCTGTTGATAGGAGGTTCTTTGCTCGGGGTGAAGTAGAAGGAGATGTTGACAGATACTACAGCATAATCAGAGTTGCCAAGAGAGCGGAGGTGCGTGACATGACAATACTCGGGGGTTGGAAGTGAAACAGAGATCTAGAAGGAAAGTCTTACAGTCATGTTTATTGGGGAAACGTGAGGGAAAGTTTACGTTTTGTTAGAGGGATTGAAAAGTTAAGGGTTCGTATGACTGTTATACAGTTTTTAAGCCACTTGGTATGGTGGCCGTTAAATTAACCGAACACGAAGATATGAGCAAACGGATGAAGAGAGATATCCTTGTATATATTGTCGGGAATTCTATCGAGTACACCGCAGTCTTGGTAGGATGGAGAGCGATAGAGGAAGAAGCGGTAGCTTACAGCATTGAGGAGAGATAGACGGAGAAACATGTATGAATAGTCTGGAGATTCGAGAGAGAGCTCCCTAGACAAAGGGAGATGGTACTTGACGTAAACTCCTAGGACGTGCATGTGGGTTTGATACTTTTCTAAACAGAGGAAGGTAACCGGAGATCGAGAGGTCAGAGGAGGGGATCAATGAGTTTAGGCTGGTCTCACATAGAACCTGTATATCAGGAGACTTCTCAATGAGGAACAGAGAGATAGAAAGGAAAAGTTCCGGGAACCCCTTCCTAAAGAAGGGAAAATGGTGAGCCTCTACTCTCGTTCAAGAGAGTGGGGACGAGTATTGACCGGGCGATAGGAAAGCCTATCTACTACAATTACATGCTCACTAACACGCACAAAAGATAAAAAGGTAGCTTACAAGAAGTCCAAGAACAACGTGCAAGATATTCGGTGTTGAAAATCGAATATAATGTTTCAATTTAGTTTTGAAACTGAAATATAAAGTTTTAACTTAGTTAAAGTCCTAATATGCACTTCTTGAGTGCAAAGAGCTCTTCATCTGAGAGCCCGGGAACTTTAATATAGTTCAGTTATTACATGAGTTAACGAGGAAAAAAATTCGAAAAACAGGGCGGACTAAATTCACTTCAATTAATATTAATAAAGAAAATTTTAAAAAAAATTGATAATGTGGTACGAACAAAGGTAAGAAAAGGTAAATTAAAATATAATTAGTACTAAAATTCAAAGACAAACATAGAATGAAGACTGGCAACAATATTCATGTGTCCAGCGAGGAAGAGAGTGGTTGGGTGTCGATCTGAGGGCAGTACATAGGGCTCGGAAATAGTTGGATTAGACTAATCGTAATTACGAAAATGTTTGGTGTGATTACCATTGATGGTGACAGACTCAAGAGGTGACTTAAAGAATTAGTACTGACCTGGGTCAAGGTGGTGGCTGATGGAAGATCCTAGTAGTATTGAATCGGCACCATGCCACAAGCAAGAGAACTCAGCCATGACTGTCACACAATTTCTGCAACCTCATCACTCCTTACATCTCACCACCTAAATCTCCACCTTGCTTATTATGTGTAGGGTGCAGTTAAGCGAGAGACCACCAAAAATCCTTGTAACATCAAAGATGAGCTGAAGCCAAGAATTATGTAAGCATTCACCAATTTAAATAAAGAGACCGTCAATAAGAGTTGCAGGAGATTCCGAAGTCGTCTGGAGGTCGTGGTTGAAAGAAATGTTGATTTTATTGAATAATTTTACTCTTTTGTATTTCAAGATATTTTTGTGCAATTTTGGTTATCATATCTGTTAAAATGAGATGTCAGTGTTATTTTTATTTTATTTCTGCGACAATTTATACATTGCATCCTGTATATTGCTTTGAATTGTTTCAAATTTGTTGAGTGAAGGGAACACAGCTTTAAATATTATAAGAGCTGAGAAAATGTCGGTCAATAATTAAAAAGCAGTTTGAAATTTTGTCGGTAGCAATGAACAGGCCTTACGACTATCGAAAGTGTTTTTTTAAATCTTCAAAGGGCAATAAACAAGAGAAATATTAGTATTAATTCATGATGCAAATAAAATATATAAAAAAGGGGGAATATTATGAATATTAGTTAAAGACATGAAAGCAGCTAAACCAACAAATGCAGGTAAACAAAGCAAAGAAAGAAACTGATTATTTTTTACGGCTTATCAACCCTTTGTCGTTTATTTAAAACCGAGAAATATTTTGGATTGAAAGAATAATACATTTCGTTTTTTTTTGTGAGTTTATATTGCATTAAGAAACTTTTTTTTAGAAAACAATACTTTTTTCAGATCTGTCCTAATATTTAACCCATAGCTTGAGTGAGAATACTTTGATTTATTCCTTTCTCAATGGCATTTCCGCATCAATATTAAAAACTCCACTTAAATTCGAAATAGGTTTGTCAATTTCCCATTCCAAGCCTCTAACCTTAATACCACCCGCACACCCACTTTTCAATTTGACAAAAGGTTTCATAGATACCAAACTAATGGGATCTCTCTTAGCATCTGCAGATTATAAACCAACCTTTCGTTGTCCATCCATAAAAGAGAAACATGAAACCAATATTCTAGCAAAGAAGATACCCGAGAAGCTGAAACTACTCAGCCTACAGGAGACACAGAATTTGAACGGCGCGAAATCGTACAAGTAGGAAGAATGCTACACACTGGCCATGGCATTGGGTTTTACCGATAGAAATAATTTTTCTAGAGTTTAGCTAAGTATAGGTTGTTGGTCATTTACTCCAGACTCCTGGTGTTGCAGATCTCATTTCACATAACAGAAAAAAACACCTGGATAATAACAGGTTTATGGAAACGAGACTGGGCGTAAATAGTGATCAGATATTACCCAACGATATGATGCAAGTTATTAGTAACCGTCTGGGAATCATGTAATCAGAAGCTTGTTTCGTTTCTTTTTCACACACACACACACACACACACACACACACACACACACACACACACACACACAAACACTCATATTCATATTTATTATAAACAGAGCAGGTACTTAAATACTTGTATCTATAAAAACAATGTTAAACATAAAAATGTCTTAAAATAATTGTTGGACTTTGTCCATTTCATAATGTGTGACGTCATTTGTTTACATTCGATACGCCATGAGCAGATATGAATGCACGTGAGAGATTCATGGAAGATTGATGTTTATAAGCAGTAAATTCGACCTTGCCAACCGAACGATCCTCTGTGGCCAAATCGGTTAAAAGGCACGTTAGGCTATATGACGGTTCCGTATAGGATACAGCTTCGAATCCTGTCGGAGGACGAATATTTTCTCTAAAAATTTCTCGGACATTCAAGCCGGTAAATGTTATTTAATACTGTTTATTATAAACAAAGCATTTACTTAAATATTTGTATCTATAAAAAGAATGTTAAACATAAAAATGTCTACATAGATATATATATATAAAATCACGTGATATGGGGGATAAGCTTATTTCAACCGACAAAATATTAAAATTTGTCAGTCTTCTTCAGTCCCGTATAGACTGGGTTCGTGTCCGAATTAGAAATTTAACTAAATCAGAATCGGAATTAGAAGTTTAACTAAATTAGAATCGGAATTAAAAATTTAACTAAATACCATGAGCTCTTATTGTAGATCAGCTTTAATATTTTTTATTACTAGGTTCCACTTCGATTATATACTACTACTACTACTAATACTAATAATAATAATAATAATAATTACAGGTGTAATTTTCTAACAATGTCCTGCCTTCTGACTGTCTTGTCTTTGAGTGAAAATTTAAAATTTATCTTTTAGTGGCTAGTAGGTTGAGAGATGACCAGAAATGTACAATTTGTTTTCCCCCCTTTCCTCTACCCCTTTGTTTAATGAATTCATTGATAGTCTCCCTGCCAAACTGTAGTAGAAAGTCCAGCCTGCCCGATAAAATTTGATAAGTATCTGTCGTTGGCGACGGAAAGTTGAACATTTGTGGAAAGTCACTTGTGCCATGCTCCGAACATGTAAGAAATGATAAATGTTTTACCGTTTTTCAATTATACTTTTGCTGTACTTTGATATGATTCTGAATCCCTTTGACTCAATTTAATGCTTTCATTTGAATTTCCCTTTTCTCTTTCCTTTGCCCATTTTAGTATTATTATTTTTTTGTTTTTTTAACACTGAATACTAAAATCTGATACTCCCCCTGGGAGTGGTCACCCAGACCGGTTACAGAGATAGGACCTGTTACAATTCTATGGGACTACACAATACACACTGACAGAACAATCAAAGCCAACCGCACAGACATTGTTATTAGAGACCACAAACAAAAAAGTGCCTCCTTATTGATATGGCAGTCCCTGCAGACTGCAATGTATCTTTGAAAATATTCAAAAAGCTATCAAAATACAAGCACCTTGAAATAGAAATCTCAAAAATGTGGCACATGGAAACATCAACAATCCTTGTTGTAGTTGGTGCCCTAGGATTGTTTGGAAAAGATTCCAGTAGACTAATTGAAGTGAATCCTGGAAGTCCATGCCTCAAAGAGATACAAAAAAAATTCTGACAAGTACAGCCCACACTTTACGAATGGCTTTATCTATGTATTTTTTTTTGTTTTGGCAGTAGAAAGAGTCATGATGCCATTTCTAACCTTAGGTCCCTGGGCGGGACCTGGAAAGAAAATGGGTAAACGCCAGAAATCAAAAGAAAAAAAAAAAATAATAATAATAGATTTCGTCCGATCAACAGAATTATTCTTGTCGAAATTTCTGATGAGTGATTCAAATATTAGGAAAATCTGAGTTGACCTTCGATAAGTATTGAAAGTTTTTACGTATATTTTAATAATAATAATAATATATATATATATATATATATATATATATATATATATATATACTAAACGTAATTGTCAGGCCATATGCATTTTTTTCTTCGACCTTTCTATAAATATACAGATGTGGGTTGCATTGTTGGTAGCCTGTTGCATTGTGTGTAGTCTATTGTATTCTTCTAATGGGTAATTTGGTGAATCAGTCCAAAAATTTAGTGGATTCCCGGCAACACTCACATAGATGCCACACAGCCCAACAAAAGCCAACAGGAAGAGAAGAATAATATGGTTCAACCCACCGTACAACAGAAACATAAAAATGAATATAGGAAAGATGTTCATTAAACCCAGACATACATTTTCCCCACACGCTCCACAAAATATTTTTAAAAAAAAAACGCAATTTCAGCATTGCTTTTTCCCCGGATCGAAATGCAACAGTTTCATTGAATGCAAGCTCGCTTTTAGCCCCGTGTTCTGCACATTCACAAGCATGTTTCCAACTTCATTTGCATCGAACCGTATAATAATCTTTCCATTTTTCATCGCCTGTCAAAATTCTGTCCAAGAACTGTTCATTTCTGCAATCACCACGGAGACAGATCGAATTTGTTCTGTTCCATTAAGGAATGTGGCACCGGCATGTCGGATTTGGAAACTAACAGAAGTTTCTTTTGGCGAAAGGCTGTTGAAATATTGCTTTTCAATATTTAGCAATCTCATCCGTCAAAATCTCCGATTTCTTCTCCACGATAGCAAGCAGAATGTCCTCCTCGACGTCGGAAGATCGCCCGGAACGTGGTTGATCGTTTAGGCTAAAATTACCATGACGAAAACTGCCAAACCACATTTGGACCGTCCGATAAACTGGAACACGATCCATATAAGCTTCCTTAAAGCTTTTTTTTTCCAACGCTTATTCCTTAACAAAATTCATAGAGCATAAAAACTGCAACTTTTCATACTCCATCTTTCAAGGCATTCATTTTGGATAAAACGTCAACATTCAACAAATTCAACGAAATCGTTAAATCTCAACTATAATACGAAGGACAGAATCTGTAGCTAACTGAGAGATAAAGTAACCTTTATAAAGCAACGTTTATATTTCCCCAAAATTATTCGCTAATTATATGGAGCTAAAAAATGTTTCGCTTCCCATGATGATTTTCTAAGCTTACCTTGGATCAAGGCCGACAGTATGTGACACCCAGTGAGGTGCGAAAATACTATTCAGTCGTAATTGATTTAGCGAGACAAACTTGATAACAATTACACTACGTCGAAGTGCCCATGTCCGCGTCCCATGCCTGCCATAGTAACAGGATTTATTGTGCAAATTACGCACTTGTGGCACAAGGCCGAAAGGGGGGAAATGGTGATGAAGCTGGTCATCCCTTACTATCCCATGCATAGCTAATCCGATTCACGACCCATTCATTCGTTACAAATTGCTCATTCGCCACCAGGACCCATCCATCACAACTGAATCCTCCATATACCATAATACCTCATATACGTAGGGGGAACCTACAAAACACACCCCATGTCATAGAAATTTCATGATTATAAACAGTATATATATATATATATATATATATATATATATATATATATATATATATATATATGGGAGAAAAATGAGCGGAGAGTGGGATGAACCGAAATAACAAAGTAAAATATCAAAACAAACAAAATAAAAATAACTGATGTGAGTTGGACCCCTCCAACCCTCGAAAATGCTTGTCATAGTAACACTGAGCAAATATCTGTTTTATTGTTAAGTTAAACATACTCAATCCGGGTGAGTCCATTTCTGTGTGTAGGAAGAAGAAGGTGAAACCAATGTTTTCATTTTTTTCCCCACTGGTGCCGCAATTAACAAAATTCTAACAAAAAATTCCATTATCATTTCTTTATATATCACTGTTCAAATTTGTTCTCTGCTTTCGATACACTGGGCGCTTTTTCTACTTCTACGAAGTACCATGTCATCACTTCAGGACATAGGTGATCATATGGCTTTAAAAAATGGCCTTTAGCAGTTGTATTCCCTTTGCTGAAGCTACCGTCGTCAGTTCTGCTACCCATTCACACAGACACGTCACGTAGTTGGCTCGCTAACTTCCTCTACCAAAAACCCAACACCGGTAAGCAGATGAGCGTACTGTTTGGCTCTTTCGATAAGCTCCGCCACATTGACTATGCATTTTGGTGGGGGGGATCCAAATAGGGACTGATTCTCCCGGCACTACACCGTTGACTTCGTCAGTTGCCATACGTGCTTGTACCTTTCATTTTCATTGATTACTTTCCTTTCCTTTTTTTCACCCGCTTTTCTTTCTTTGGTTTATTCCATTTCTCCTCCCCATTTAGGCGATAGGGATAGATTGCAGTGGGATGTCTTTCGTTTTCGCGTGAGTCTTCATAAGTGTGTCCGTGTGTTAATGCGAGTGATTGTAGAACTGGTGCATGGAAATCATTTTTTATTAATACCGCAGTATTTTTCGTCCATGTAATCGTTGGAGTGGACGCGTCTATTGCCTACGAGGATGTCGTCAATGTACGTATAGACATACGGTAGCCTGCACAGAACTTCCCCCATCAGACATTGAAAAGTCTGGGAAGCGTTTTGTAAACCGAATGGCATTTTTACGAACTCGTATCAGCCAAACGGTATCGTGACTGCTGTCTTGGGGATGTCTTCCAGAATCACGGAAATCTGATGATATGCCTTCGTCAGGTCCATTTTGGAAAAGATGCGGGTACCCTGTAGTCCGACCGCAAAGTCGTGAATATGAGAGACAGGGGAAAGGTCTGGGATAATCGACGCATATCCGATACTCCGTGTCGCCAGGTTTCGGTACCAGGTACAGTGGCCAAGCGTAAGGGCTATCCGAAGGATGAATGATGCCGTCGTTCAGCATCGTATCGAACTGGTCCTTGGCGAGGTCTCCAGTTTCTGGCTTCATTGCCAAATGTGCGATGAAACAACAAATGTCCTGGTCGTTTCGTCTCTCTCGGCTAGGAATTCGATTAGTTGTTGCCGTCGGTATGGTGTTAGGCTCCGCAACTGTTGGCGCAGAGAAATATATATCTCTTGAATTTGTCTCTGGAGGTCAGAGCCGTTGCGTTCTTTTCACGCCTCATTGTTGCGGTGGGGGTACTGAGTTTACGACATGGTCGAATTGGGCAAAACCTAGGTCGGCAGACTCAGCCAAATGTTCCAGAGTTGTGGCTCTCGTTATTGGGGCGATAATCTGCGTAATAGATTTGGGTAGACGTTTCAACCATAAGCCTCGGAGAACCTTCTCTGACACATTGTGTTTTCCAAGTTGGATCTACATGTATCGTAAGAGCTGGGTTGGCGTCTTGGCACTTGGAGTGACATTTTCCAGGATCATGTCCTCCTCAGAACCTCCAAATGCGCTTAAGGATCGCCTCTTTTAAGTAGTTTTACAGTTTGTATTTTGGGAGATCCGCGAGGACATCTGATATTTTGTCTATCATATTGGACGGGAGTCGCTTCATCACGTTCACGAACCAAATTTATCTCGTTATGCCGGTAATGGTATGATGGCGGCCGTCGTGTCTGACCCACTCCATCATTGTTCAGCTGTATCACGTCGGGGTAACCACTTGTTTCGGGGCCGATACGGATGTCGACCGCACAAGCTGGTTTGTGAATGAGGAGTCAAAGGCTTATATTTAACAATAACATCAGTTTTAGTCAACCGAAATGACGTGCGTTTTCATAACTAAATAGAAAAGCATTATAAAGAAAAAGTATTATGCATTTTTATAACAAAACAAAAACGGACGAATGTATAGATTGGAGTCAGATTTGAGTAGTCTGGTCTGGTAACCTGGGAGGTTACTGATTGGCAATTGATTGGTCGTTGGCAGTTCGGGTTTCGAGGTCATGAAAACAGAACTGTCGGCTAAGAGAGGCAGTGCGGTAAAAGGCTTCGGAACCGAAGTAACAAACTTTGTAGTTTGAAGAGAATAAGGCCTTTTTGTGTCTTGACCTAACAAGGACAGTTCGTGAGAGTCACTCCAGAGAACTCGGATGTGAGGTCCGCGGATGACGGGACCGACAGGAACGTGTTAGCAACAGGAAGCTGGAATGTTTGCCAACTGGCCGTCTACTGCAACGATTCGGGTAAATGGATACCGCAGAAAGCAGGATCTCACTGAAGAGTATCGCTCAGCAGGACACCAGGGAAATCAAAAGTGGATATCAAGTAGTGCACAGATACTGCACCGCCGAACTCGACCCACGAACCGAGAAGATTGTTTTTGTCAAAAAGAGGTAAAGTTTTTGCCAATCTGTGTGTTCATCTACTCACTGGCTACTGGTAGTAAAAAGTGCTAAATATAAAAATATCCCGATAGATGCTTAATAGTTAACATTTCCTTAGTCAACAAACTTAAAAGGTATGTTTTTAATACTAAACTTATGCCGATAGTTGTTTAATTACCAGTTAACATTCCCTTATACAACATCTACTCCCTGAGTGATGATTCAGTTCCGGAAGTACATAGAGCTGTGAATGTCAAGGTCGTTCTGCTTGTTTTTGAGGAGGGGCCAGCAGCTGCTGCGATAGGGGTGCCCGTTACCAAAATTAGTTTTGTTTAGTTGTATAAATATACAGTCTATATCACGAACATTGGGGATTTATTTGTCGATTTGTATCAACCCTGCTCTCCACAAAGACTCTGCATCTGGGATTAGGTAGAAATTCTTAGAATAAATGTAGCATTGTGGAGTATGAGTATGGCAGTGTTGTGTGGATGAGATGTTTTGGTGAAAGGAATAATATACGAACGTTTAGGTCAGTAATTGAGGCGAGCTATATTATTGATAGGACAAATGAAGATCAGTCTCCCCTAGCCGCATTTTGCCTTTGTGCCTTATTTTTACTTTTGTACAATAAATACCAGGAGTAAACAAGTACAGAGTAAGAGCTATAGCTTATATGCTTATTACCTATTTCAGCAAGTCTACGTCGCTCTAAGCGACATGCTATATATTGATTTTATCTTCATTCAATGCAATGAAGACATAACAGTGGCGAATTCGAAAAAGTAAATTCTCCTTTAGCATAAATAGCGGGCAAAATTAAAAAAAACAACACCTTTTTCTTCCTAGTTAAGGATTACTTGTACGAAGAAAATACATATGGAAGAATTGATGATAGATATTCAGCAACTATTACAACAAATATCAACAATAGCGGATTGAATACCAAGAACAGATAAAAACAATCCTGGAAAAGCGAGGAAAAAATGCGTCAATTTCGTTTCGTCGTTAACTCAATTAGTGAAGAAGAAAAAAAACACTTCTATTGTAGATCAGAAGGTACGAGGCCATTTTCAGAGAAGAATGTCAATAACGGTCGGATGAAAAGAACTTACTCCTGTTATGGAAATTGTGCACGGCTGAACTTGAAAAATATATGAATTTCATTTTGCCGAATACTTCAGAAAGTATCATTTAATGAAACTGTATCGATATTATCGAAAATCTTTGGTGAAACTATTTCAATGTTTTATACAGGCTGGTAGTATATGTACCTTACTAAGGACGAAAGCTAAGATTTTGCCACTTATGCCGGTAAAGTCAAGCGTGAATGTGAGAAATTTAAACTGGATGAATTATCCCCAGACAGATTTAAATGTTTAACCTTAGTCAAGAAACGATGCGGAAATAAACTCTCGAATACTTACAAAGCTTGAAGAGGATTCAAAGTTAATGATACAGACTTTCGGGGTAGAGCTCCAGATAATTGTCAATTTAAGGCAGGATACTGCGAAGATCAAGCAACATAGCATGCTGGAAGTGAAAATGTTTCGGAAAAAGACGAAAAAAAAACCGAAATAAAATTACTACAAAACTTAATCCATGCTATGATTGTGGTATGTTTCATTTCAGAAAAGATTGTCTCTTTAAAATAAAAATAAAAATGTTTTAATTGAGGAAAAACAAGTTACAAACGAAACTGCTGAAAGTCGAAAAGAAAAAAATATACACAAATTAACTTTCTGAAAGTAGTGCTACAAGTTAAAAAACTAGAAAATTTAAATAATAAAAAATACCAGACAGTACAAATAAATAACGCAAACAGTGAGATTTCAGTTGGACACTGGTAGAGATATTACAATTATTGATGAATAAACTGGGAATAAAATTGGCAAGCCTAACTTGAGAAAAACTGACAAATTTGCAAGAGGAATATCGGGAAGAAAGTAATTTTTCCTGGTGAAAATCCTGGTGAAAATCATGTCTAACATCGCTGTTGCAGATAAATCTAAAAATGCTGATTTTTACGCATTAAAAAATTCCAACTTGTATTTATTAGAGGTCGATTTGCTAGAATTATTTGAACTTTGGAATTGGTCAATTAATTTATTCTGGTGAAAAATTGATTGTTCGTTAGAGAAAAAGATTACTAAATTACAATTTCACGAATGTTTTCTCAGAGAAATTGGGAAAATGTACAAAATCAAAGGCATTTTTTAAATTAAAAGAAAATGTGTTACCAGTGTCAAAGCCTAAATAAATATACCTTTTGCTGCGTCGGAGTCTATTAGCGCAGAACTGGACAGGTTAGAAAACCGTGGAGTTACTGAAAAAAAAACATTGTTCAAAATGGACCACGCAAGTGATTTATATTAGAAAGAAAAATAATAAGATTCGTTTATGTGCAGATTTTTCGACTGGATTGAATGACAGCCTCCTCCCACATGCATACCCCCTACCAACCCCAGAGGATATATTTACCAAATTAAATGGTGGTAATTGATTTTGAAAAATTGACTTGTCTGAGGCATATCTTCATATCGAAGTGCATGAGGAATACCAGAAATGTTTGACTCAGTACGCATAAAGGACTTTACAATTTTAAAAGATAACCTCTTGTGTAAAAGTAGACAGGTATTTTCCAACAAATAATAGATACGATGATATTAGCTGGTCTAAAACTGCTGAGAAAATGCAGCACGTAAAACTGACTCGGGAAATATTTCAGAGATTACAGTTTCAAAATCAGTGAACAGAAATGTCAGTTCTTTCTGGACAAGATTAAATATTCAGATCTGATAATCGACAAAAAAAGGAAGAGCAGATCCCGCTCGAGCAAGTGCCATTAAAGACATGACCCCCCACACACACACACACACTCGACAAATCATTTCTCGGATTAGCGAGAAAATATATAATTTTGTTAAAGAGATGTGCGAATTGAGAGCATCTCTGAATAATTTACTTAAGAAGGGTACGACATGGAATTCGTCGGCAGAATGTCAAAAAGCTTTCGAAGCTTCAGAGTTATCGCTGACACATTACGACCCGCACTGATAGATAACACTAGCGTTGGAAGCGAGTGAATACGGCATAGGAGCGGTAATAGGCCATAAATTCGAAGAGTGTACAGTGAAAGTAGTCGCTCACGCTTCAAGAAATTTGACAAATACGGAAAATGCTACCATCAAACTAAAAGGAAGCGCTTGCTATAATTTTTTGCTGTAAAGAAACGTCACATGATAATATTAGAAGTAAATTCGTACTGCAAACTGATCATCGCTCATTATTAAGTCAATTCGGTTCTAAGAAAGGGATTGCTGTACATACCGCAAATAGACTGCAGCGTTAGTCGACGATTTTGTTGAAGTATGGTTTCAAGATTGGATTTCTATTGTCAAAGAAATTGGGACACGTGTCTGGCTTATCCACATTGATATCGAATCTAAAAAAGATTTTGAAGATACTGTGATTTCTTCGCTGGAATTCAGAAGCCAAATTAAAAGCCTGATATGTAGCACTATTAAAGTACTGCCGGTCACAATAGCCGAAGTCAAAATTCATTATAAAAAGGATAAGCTCATTCAAAAAAATCTATGAATGACGTTAAGTCGAAATGAAGTGAAAATAAAATTAATCCTGTTAACACTAATACAGCATTTTCTATTTGTGATGGAGTAATTTTGTACGCGGGAGGAGTATTAATCCCGTCATAACTACAGAGAAGGATTTTAAAACAATTCCACGTAGGAAATCCGAGAATAGTGAGAATGAAATCCCTGAGGAGAAGCTACATGTATTGACTAAAATTGGGCAAAGATGTCAAAAATACAGTTAGAAAAAGTAATGGTTGTAATACAGCAGTAAAGTCACCACCTATAAATTATCAGGCACAGCTGAGTACTGGTAAACCGTAGGCAAGACTACCTAGGCACATTGCAGGAACACTAAACAGTTCATACTATTTAATTGTGATCGACAGTTTCATAATATGACCCCAGATATTGAAGTGGAAACAAATTAGTAATAAAATTTCATAACATTTAATAAAAAATAAATTCTTGAGCGAACTTTTTGGAGTACCTGGAACAACAGTTTACTTCTAGTGAGTTTAAAAATTTCCGTTAAAGCTACGTGATTGAAAATTTGACAACGCCGATCTATCGTCCGAAGTTGACTGCTTAAGCGAACGGTCTGTTGACACTTTTCAAAACAGCATTAAGAAATGCTAAAGTCTTGGGACCTGAAGAAACAGCATTAAAAGAATTTCTGAGCGTATATCGAATGACATCAAATACAAACATCACCGCGAATAATGTCGATTGCAGAAAATGTTTGCTACAAAAATTAGATTCATTTTTGACAAATTACTGGCAGGAAATAAGAAGGTCCGACAATTTCAACCTACTAGATCATTTAAGATCGGTGAGGTGATATGGTGTTCTTTAAAAGCTTTAAGTCTGGAAAAGATAATTGGCAGAAAAGAAAAATTATTCAGCGCGTTGATAGTATGATATACATTTTCGAAGGTGGACGATTTCGTCATAAGACATATAAATCAATTGTGGTCTAGATATGCACACAATACAGCTTAATTTACCTATAGGCATACTTTACGATACTTTTGAAATACCTATTCCAAAAACTGAAATTACAATACAACATCAGGGCAAATGAAAACGTAATCCAACTGAAACTTTGGAAGTGGACTCCTGATGGAAAGAAACTATCGACAAAAGAAACTGTATATCTAAAAAGTGGGGATGTTGTGATGATGAACACACCTCTCCAGAAGAGGACATGGACTCGTCCAAATACATATAGACTGACGGCGAGAGTCGTCATTAGAAGGAGTAAAAATTAGAGAGTTACAGACACAGACACAGACACAGACACAGACACAGACACAGACACAGACACAGACACAGACACAGACACAGACACAGACATTTCAGCAATACTACGTCGACTCCGAGGGAGAGAGACTACTTCTCGATTCTGTTATCTTCATTCAGTGCAATGAAGGCATAACAATCAACGGGGTAACGACGTTTTTAAGTACAATTTTATTATATTTGACAAGAGTTTAATCAGTTTGGAAAAGGTTTCCGCGACAAATACATATATAGTGTGAAGACCAACCCCATTTTTCTTTAGCTACTCCCTATTATAAATGAGACATAGAATTGGAGTTAGTAGACCATAAATCCACTTCAAATGTAAGATCTCATTAGGCTTGACGAATAAAGTACACAGGTATGATCATCTGTTATATTATCTGTAGTAAGAATTACTTTGGTGAATACTGCAAGGATTGATGTGAGTATAAAATATGGCAGTCGTTGGTTTATATAGTAATTACTTTTCCCGGGGATTTAATCGTCTGAAAATAATTATTTTATGCATACGTACGAATTTCACGAGATGTATGCAATAACATATATGTTTGTTGTATAACACTACTCTAAATATAAGGTTAGAGGATTTTTCTCTACTTGACACACGGCATAATTCTCTTACACATTCATTATTTAAAATTAATTAAGAAGTAGAAGCATGTTATTCTCGAGAAATTTAATAAACAACCATTTTAATTGCATGATCAAACTTGCGTGTCTCAATGATTTTTGAAGATCTTTTTGAAAGTGCAATTTATGGTTAGCGGTTAAAATGATGTTTGTTTTCTAATTTGTGGATTATTGTTTTAAATAAAATGATGCCTTGCGTCAGATGTGTAATGGTTAGGGAACATTTTAACATTTGTTTAAATTAACAAAAACATAATTTTTAGGAAAATTACTTTTTATTTCGTGAGGAAAGCAGAATTTGCTAAAATTGTTTAATGCTCTTATTATTTCTAGAGTTTGGAGCAAATTGCCATGTGCACGTTGCATTAATTACATTAAATAACTTCAAATTCTGAGTCCAACATTACAGAACGCGTAGTCTAGCCAAAAAATTGTAAACTATGCCTTACTTCTCAGAACTCTGACGATCCTGAAATGTTTGAACTACATGTGTATGGTATACTGACAGTAAAAACCAAGAAACATTTAAAGAACCTCGTAGTATCAGTAGAAGAATAAAGTTCTCAGATTCTTTGATGTGCTCTGACTTCAGCAAATCAAGGCAGATTACCAAGTCGTTACATGTAAATAACCAAACTGCTGAGGTCTCTACTCACAATAACTTTTTCCTCCTCGTTTTTCCAAGAAAAGTTCCTAATATTTTTTATCTCCCCCTGAAATAAATTGAGTGAAAATAAACATAGATATAATTGCCCGTCCTTCCCTCAGGCTGGAATACTGCGTTGGGAACCTAGGAATTGTCGATAGGCCAAAAGAAGCCAGACTACTATATTTATTTCCTATTTTAAGTAGAGATAAACGAGAAACCAACGAAAATATTAATCTGCACTTTCTTCTATTTAGTTCCAATACATAATATCTAATAGAAAGTTTAACAAGAACTACAAAATTTTTAGCTAGCAAATGTCTTATCCAGTCTATAAATAATAAATATATAAAATATAATAAATAAAAAACTAAAATGATACAAGATTTTAAAAGAGTGATGCACATAAATATTAAAATTATCTAGTACTATGAAGTGATCTTTGTTTTTTTAAAACAAACACGTTTTTCGATAGTCCCAAATTTACATTCAAAATAAACGAATATCCAAGCGATATCTCCGTGATATCCCAAAATTCATAAATCTTTACAGAAAGAGTAGGTCCCTCAAATTACGTGAACTTATTTGTATCCCTATAAGAGTCCTTAAGTAACGTGTTACTGAACTGGCTCCTGTCTTTTCTAAACTATTAAATAAATGCATTGCGGCATCTTGCTTTCCTGCATATTGGGAAACCTCTTCTTTTCTTGTAGCATTTAACTCGTGCGAAACGTCTGGTCAATCTAGTCATCTGCATATTATCATTCTACCTCTGTTTAGCTAGATACTAGACATTTTAGTCATCCGACAATTGGTTAAGCATCTTCCATCGTAAGACTTTATTTCAGATAAACAATATGGCTTTTTTTCTTTTCTGGGTTAGTTGATGATGTATTAAGTGTTATTTAAGAAAGTGTTTATCAAGCTTTAGATAAGAATGGTTGTATTCGGCCTCTTCCTCTGGATATATCAAAGGAATTTGACAGTATAAAAATACTTCCAGAAACGCCAGAACCTTTCAACACGTGAAGAAAACCTTTCAAGCAACTTGAAAGGTTTTCTTCACGTGTTGAAAGGTTCTGGCGTTTCTGGAAGTATTTTTATTCTAATTCAATCTTTCTTAACAAATCGCAGAATGAAAGTTTCGTGAGGTACGGTGGCCGTTAATAATTAAGTATAACTGAAACTTCAATGTTAAAATAAAACAGTATTTAATTACAACCGCAAATAAATACTTAACATGAACAAAGAAGTAAAAGTCAACCAAAGATAATTAATCATTTCAGTGAAAACCTTGTTAGTAGCGCGGCTCGTCTTAACGTCCCGGTAAATACCAAATCAAAACCGAAATCATTAACGTAAAATAATTCACACTAATTCAACTGGATAGTTCCATTCAATAATCACTCAATACTCATCTCAGTCAGTAGACCGACACCGCTATTTAGAAACCTGGCGGAAAACATATACAGTGTAACCCGGATATAAGAGACCCTGATATAAGAGACCCTGATATAAGAAAAACACAGATATAAGAGAAATTTTATCTAGTCACAAATTAGAGCCTGTGTTAATGTATGTAAATTAGACCCAACCCGGATATAAGAGACTTCTTCTCCGGTCACGACAACTCTCTTATATCCGGGTTACACTGTATTAATAAGTCCATAGTGTCACGCTCGAAGCTCCGTGTCGGTAGTTACTCAGTTTTTCCTATATGACAGAAAGGTGTGTTGAGTCGCCACTCTTTTAGAAAATTTTGCATTAATGTAGGTGTTCTACAGGGTTCTATACATGAACCTACGTTGTTCATAGTTTTCATTAACGATATCACTGATATGATCAGTTCTCACCACGGTATCTGTGCTGATGGCACGACTATTTACACCTGTCTTAATATCAAGTCTGATTAAATAAAATAAAATTGGAACCTGAGCTCAGAAATCTGTTGTTAACTGGAGCAAGAAATGGCTTGTTAATTTTAAAACCTCTGAAACAGAACTGCTCTATTTTAATCGTCTGATATAACCTTTTCCTGCATCATGCGTCGAATATTTGTCATATCTGATCTTGTAGTTCTGCTATGTATTTAGAGATTGGTAAAATATAAAGAATCTGCTGTGTTATTGGATCTCTCCCGGCATCTCGGCTTCAATTATTTCCCACCCCTGCTATAACGTAGATTCACTGTGCCTTTTACTATAAATATTTTCCTATTAATTATTCTCATAAGTTTTCCATTTCAGTACCTAGACTTTATGAATTTAAGCGTACTACCAGATTGGCGGCAACATACCTAGGTTTTACCCCTGAAATGGTAATATATAACCGTATATTCTGTGCCAACAGTTTCCACTTTCGTATTTCTTGATTGTCGTACTCTCCTGGCTTCTTGTCAGTCAGTATCTGCTGTCTTCTTAATTTCTGTAATTAAGTTGTAATTCTTAAGAATGTTATCTTTTATTCATATTCTCTCACACTCTGTAACTCCTTGCGTCTTAGTGACTTTATTGCCTTGGTTGGCGTGAGATGATAAAAACAAATAACGGCAAATTACTGATGTCAGGAAAAGAGTGGTTGTAGTTTCAACCCCGTCGGCGTGTAATTCTGACAGTGAGGCAGGGAAACACCAGTCGTTAGTGAAGAAAGCCAGCAGATGGGGATGAGATTTTGTTCAAACTATTGACATGCGTTCTCTCAATCATCTCCCACTACCTTTCGCATCTTCCTTGAAATGATGCTACAATTATTGCCCTCAAATAATAAAGCGAGTTGAAAACAATTGTTCATCCTTGATACAGTCTATAACTTAGCGTTGGTATTTGAAGAACGCGAAACTCAGTACTAATATTCCTACCATTTTCTCTAATATTCATATCCAGAGAGGGACTTAGGCAGTAATTGACATGTTCGATGACCTGCTCTTTTGTGAAATTTAAAAATATCTACACGTTTCAATCCCCTTGAGTAGCTCCTCATTCTGTAATTGCTGCCGGGGGTGTTTAAATGAGATGTTTTTGCTAAATCAAGAATTAAAAGAATTTCTGGTGTATTATATAAGACTTCGAAAAAAATCAATTCGATCTTCGTATGAGAAAATAACTCTTTCTCAATTTGAGATTATCCATTCCCTTTTGGAATTTGGAAGCGCATATTTTTTTCATTCGTCTTGCCGGCAGCATAGGTTTTCTTGTGACTCTCAAACAAATAAAATATTTTATCGTAGACTATTTTATAATAACTGTAGCTTGTTTCGAGTTTGATTGGCCTTTCTTTTTGGGTTTTCTTTGATTCATAGATCGTTATCGTTGCGTCGCCTTGAGATAATTTTCTTTTTCGATCAGATTCTACACTATTTTAAAAAAATGAACTTCAGCATAGTATCTGTCTATACTTCTGAGATAAGGTATTATGTACATTATTTACATTATTCGGACTATTGTCCTCATCTTTGTTGCTATATTTATTACAACGTTTCGGCCTTTCAGTATCTGTCTATACTTCTGAGATAAGGTATTATGTACACTATTTATATTATTGGGACTATTGTCCTCGTCTTTGTCCCCATATTTCGGCCGATGTACGCTCCGGCCTTCTTCAGGTGGGTGGAATGTCGAACGAACCCTTTATTTCGCTCACTGGGGTAAACTGTTCTAGTTCCACGTGTTCCACGTTCTAGTTCCACGTGTCTAATGGATGTCAGTTACCAGTTATCTCCTGTTAATTTCACTCAAGGACACAAGGCACAGTGGATAAAGGCGTTAGTTAGATCCAGTGACATGACCCAAAGAGTGTGAGTTCAATACCTGGTTAAGGAAGTCGTGAATTTGGAGGGGGAATTAAGCAGGAGATAACTTACAACTGACATCTATACAATCTCTATTGCTCAATAACATCTCATTATAATTTGAATTCTATCAGAAATCACAATTGTAAATTATACCATTTTTAAAGTATTTTACTTCACAATATGTGTCGAAAATATTGGCTCAAGAATGTATTTTAACTATCCGGCGAGGTTTCTTATTCTCGTCTTTAAAAGTATTGTCTTTCATTTAAATTTTTCCGAGAACAAATATTGCCATTCTTGCGTTTCTTCCTTAATCTTCCTACCTTAATCTTCCTTAATCTTCTCTACCGTTTCTTAACCATGTTTCTAGTCGAAGATAGATATTGGAAGAATTGATGACTTTTTATATCGTTCCAGCATTGGCTTTTAGGTCCCACCCTTTTACTGTTTAAATAGCTAAATGCAATCGTCACTCTTACAGTTAATTTTCTCGTAGTTCCCATCTGTGGAAATCCCCTTCGCTTACTCACTTCCCTAATATCTACAATCTTCATAAATTTGAATGCAACGTCAATCACTATCTTCTGTCTTCTTGAATCCCCATCATCTTTTGTCCTTTCCTCAATCCTCCCTATTCTCAGTCTTTTTAAATTTCACCCCCCCACCGTGTACCATCTGCGTACTAGTAGCATTCCCGCTTTGTTCGGGATGAAATGATTGAAAAAAAAAAACTGACACCTGCTATGCTCTATCTTCGCAAGGGTTAGGCCAGACTAAAACAGAGCATTCCAGTACTATCTGGAGAGCTCCAATTGTCACTTACTAAACTCGAAGGAGTTCAAAAGCGTTAATTTTCCAACCTTCTACCCATTTCCTATAGACGAAACGTCAGAAGCATTTCTCTAGTCTAGCGAAATGTATTCCCTAAGAACCGCCGTACTGCATATACAGATTGGAACCATTCTCATTCCATTCGTATTTCGTTGGTAACTAGCAAGTGCTATTAGGACAACTTTATCCTAATAACTACTGTTTTATGAACCATACAACCGAAAGCATGCTGCCTTGACCAGTATAATATTAACCACTTCATGTCTATGGTGAACCGTTATCTATGCTATATATCCTAATAACCTACAACTTATATGTTCATAAAACAATCCCATTCAGTAACCCTCTAACTTGAGTAGCCTTTGGGCGATGTATTATGTCGACAATAGCGAAAGAATTCAGGAAAAGAATGATCGACAGTATGAAAATACAGATTATGTATGTTAACAGACAAGCAACCAAGAAAGAAGAATAAGAATGCGAAAAATGAAATTCAGTATTATTCTTTCTACGCACGTAGTCAGCAATGCGTTTCTGAAAATGCTTATTCTGCTTTCATAAATAAAAAAAAATGAATTCTTACGGAGAAATAAATTAATTATGAGAATAGAAGCGGACAGAAAGAGGAATAACGAACATTTTTAATTAAGCAAGTAATTCCATTATACAGGAAAATCTAATAGTAACGTCTTGTTATTTTAAGAAAGAAAAACTACTTTTGCCCTGCTAAAATAAGAATACTGCGTTGTTCCTTCAAATGTATGAATGTTTTAGTTTGTCTTTATGTCTGTAAAATTGTTTTGAAAAGACATCGGTAATGAAGTCGGGTCTACTCCCCAAAGACTGGCATTGTATTTTCGTTGACTAAATTAGTAGTTTTCTTTGTAAGCAATATACATCCACAGAACTGTTCATCTGTAAGCATAAGTCAGTGTTAGTGCGTTCGAGCCTCACTAAATATTTCTTTAATAATTTATGGTGGCAAATGTGAAGCAGTCTTTGAAATATGTATAAAATTCTGTTTATATCTATTGAAATGAATAAACAACGCCGAGTATAATCTTAAGCTTTATAAAACAAGCAAAATTAAATCTTGTATCTTTTTATAGTATTGATTTGCGTAAGATGGGATAGATTCTTTATCACATCTACACTACATAACTTAATGAAGTTGTGACAAAGGCGTAGAAGGAGAATATAAGATGTGCATATTATGATCATAGGTATGACACATAATGGTTGATCATAGACCTGAAGCGGTATATCATAGCGATCGGGGAAGCATCATTGTAAGAGTCTGTTCCACAAAATAATATTTCTGGAAAAGTAGCTATCTGAATGGAACCTTCTACTTACCAATGAACTACGAAGGGATTTAGGATGAGTCGACTCTATGAACGAGGTATGGCATATCCTAGCTGGGAAAGTCGGGCGTGGACGAACATTTGGACGACAGACCTTTGGCCGACCGATATTTGGCTGAGAAACATTTGGCCGAACGGACATTTGGCCAAGTAAAATAGTGACACGCAATACTTTAAGTATTTTAATTAGTAGTATTTATAAGGTGGAATAGGTCTAATAATTGTACATTAGTCTACTATGAATACATTAGTGTTAGCAATTGTTCACAGAAAATCCCCTATTTCTCAAGGATTGACTTAAACTTGCGTTTAATTTTTGATTAAAAAGATTATTGCAGAAAAAAATCAAAAAAATTTAATAAAATAAGGTATGATGTATGCTCTTGTCCTCAAGTATTTAATGATTGCTCTAAGAAAATTTATTTTCGTTTCTTGCTACACAGTATAGTAAACAAACTGCATGATTTTCATCCAGAAAAAAATATGCATAGTACAGTTGCGGCCAAAATGTTCAGAACGGCATTGTTTTCGTCAGAAAAGTAGGTATAAGTTTTTATGAAAATTTTGCAGTAAAATGCTTAATCTATGTTATTAATATTTCCTGAATTAAGTGCATTGACGAGGAAGGAGATTATATCGAAAAATAAATATTTGTTGTACAATTTCTTTTTATTGTTAGACTGCAAACTTACTAATATACCTATTTTCAGATATACAAACACATACACAAAATAAAGACAATTAAATCAAGCAGACTTTCTTTTATTCTTCCCACTTTAAAGAAAGAACTTTGCACTTATTTAAATGCAGGAACAGGTTTGTGTCATAGGTGTACCAAATATATAGGAATTAATTTCTTGATATTTAATAAGCTGGCTTAGTGCAACACAAAATTTCTGTAGCAAAAAGTATACATAATAATAAAATCATACAGTTGTGGCCAAAATGTTCAGAACGGCATTGTTTTCGTCAGAAAAGTAGGTATAACTTTTTATCAAAGTTGTTTTATATTCTATAATTTTCACAGACAATAGATACTATATTATTTGTTATTGTCCGAGATTTGGGTGAAATCTGAGAAGATAATACAAAAGTTATGGATGATTTAGTGATTTACTGCAAAACCCATGGCGGCCAAAATGATCAGAACGGTTGCTTTTACTCCGTGTTTTGGTATATTTAACCGGCGAACTCTATTTTTTTAAATTTGTTTACGTGACGCTTCGTTTACTAAACATTAGTAAGAATATCTGCAGTGTACTTTGTTAATATAATGCCACTTACTCCGTTACCAATTCGTCAGCAGATTATTAAGCTTCGAAAGAAGGATAATTTAAGTATTGGGTCTATTGCAAAGATTGTTAACAAGTCAAAAAGTGTTGTTCACGGTATTCTTAAGGTCTACGATGATTGTGGTTCGTGTGAAGCGAGAAAGTCTACAGGTAGGCCAAGAAAAACGACCAAGAGAGAAGATCGTGCTATGGTATAGTTGGTTAAAAAGGACAGATTTAAAACTGCTGCTGCTGTTTTCTCGGGAAATGAGCTTTGGACTGAAGAAAACTTTATCTCGAAGAACTGTGGCTCGACGTTTAGTTGAACATGACCTACAAGCAAGAGCACCTGCAGTGAAGCCAGTGATCAGATCCAAGCATAAAAAGTGTTGCAACCAAACATGTGTTGTGGTCTCAAGAAAAATGGCAAACGGTGCATTTCAGTGATGAATCTAAGTTTATGTTATTTGGCTCAGATGGGAAAAGGTCCGTTCGTCGAAAATTAGGTGAAAAATTGTCGCCTAAATTACTTAAGACTAGTGTTAATTTCGGTAGAAGAAGTGTCATGGTGTGAGAATTGATATGTGGAGATGGTGTGGGCCCTTTGGTGTGATTACATGGAAAGATAAATGCAGGAGTTTATAAACAACTTGTAAAAGATCATGTCTTGCCTGGGCTGAGAAATTCAACTAAGCAACCACCCATATTCATGCAGGACAATGCCGCATGTCACAAGGCTAAGGTGGTCATGAACTTCCTCAAGGCTGAAAAGGTTATTGTTGTGGATTGGCCTGCTCAAAGCCTAGATCTAAATCCTATTGAAAATGTGTGGAATATTCTAGAATGTTCAAAAGCCAGAAATCCTAAAACAACCGAGCAATTATGGAATGCCCTTCAGGAAGAATGCAATAAGATCACCCAGTAAGAAATTGAAAATTTAATTTCCTCGCGCTGTCGAAGATGTCAAAGTGTGATTGAAGCTAAAGGGCTTCACACTAAATATTAAATAATTCCAGTCATTTTTTATTATTTTGTTATGTTTTCAACCGTTCTGATCATTTTGGCCGCCATGGGATTTGCAGTAAATCACTAAATCATCCATAACTTTTGTATTATCCTCTCAAATTACACCAAAATCTCAGACAATAACAATTAATATCGTAGTTACTCTTCGTGAAAATTATAGAATATAAAACAACTTTGATAAAAACTTATACCTATATTCCGACGAAAACAATGCCGTTCTGAACATTTTGGCCGCAACTGTATATAACTGAAAGCCTAATGGAGCAGGATCCACTACATTTTCGGTTAAATGTCCGTCGGTCAAATGTCGGAGTACCCAGTTTGTAAAATAATTAATCATCCACAAGACAGTGTAATTTCTTTTGAATTCTGTCTACACTAGAGATAGAGGACTGGGCATCTCCAACCCAAATATGCGGCCAATGCTGCATTTTTTGTTCTGATTTGTCTTTCGTAATAAGAAAAAAAATGTTATGCTAATGATAATAAGATGTCTGATTAGAATAAATCTTCTATCCTTTGTATAACACTGATGGGGATATTCTAAGCGGAACTTAGATTTGACAGAAGATTTAAAGTATGGGTGACCCGCTGAGGATCGAACTCACCTTCGATGGCATTAATTTTGCATTCGAGGTTTGGTTTGGTTTGGATTGTTTTATGGCATATTAACCCCAATGTGTTAGGTTATTTAATGTCGGCAATTTTTAGTGTACGCAAAATTTTTTTTTTTAAAAACTGTATTGTTGGTAATATTTTTTCTTTCAAAAATCTATTTCTGGTAATATCTTTTCTTCATAATTTACCGCTTGTAATATATTTTTCAAAAAATGTATAACTAGTAATATTTTATTTTTCAAAAATGTATATTTTAGTTTGTTTTGTTTTATGACATATCAGCCTCAATGGGTTATTTAATGCCGACACGATTTTTATTGCTTGTAATATTTTTTTCCAAAACTGTATTGCTGGTAATAATGTATTGCTGGTAATATTTTTTTTCAAACATTTGCTGGTAATAATTTTTACAAAGGTTTTCTGGTATTAAAAACTATTTTTACACTTAGTAGTGTTTTGACCCCATTGACTATTTTTACACTCCTAGTGTTTTGACCCCAGTTGGGGGTCAACTATTTTCCCATATCTGGGACCCTAACATGTGCTACCTCCCCTGGACAGAGTGGACCTTAGGACATCAGTAATTAAGCGGTGGTTCCTCGCTCCTTAAAACCTGATTAGATGCCTTGCTTTTGGATATAGTTTATCCTCTTACCCCGGACACTGCATCTGAGCGGCTCGTATTTTCTCTATGAGTAATTTAGTAATTTTATCCATACAATTAATTCTGTTGTCGCATTTAAGAAAGAATCCCGCCTTTTAAATCATTAAAGGAAATGAATGAATGGAAAACGAATCTAAATAAAAAGAAATATATTAGTAATATGACTTCTGATCTGATAACACGAAGTATGCTTGCTTTTTGGAATTGAGTAAAGAATGCTTCCTCTTATGAAATAGATATCTTAATTCTGAGATGGGGAAACCAGGCTGCGTAACCGATAAATATATGAAATCACATTGTCTTCTATATTATTATTGATTATTGTTAATACGTTATTGCCTAATTTAAATCTCCGTGGAGCGTCACCGTGTCATAGTGGAGGAGCTTGCGCTTCTCAGGGAATCTGAATGCAGAGCTTCGTATGACCACCCATGACAGTAAAGACCCAGGAAAGAGCCTAGACTAAGCACGATTCGACGCCCGGTGGGTAGGAGGTCAGTGCGACTTTCTACGTCGGTAGCTCGATGCAAACTGTCATCAAGAACCTACCTGTTTGCCCCAGCGGATGGTGCCAGCTGAAGTGTGTGTGCTATGGAGTCGCGACTCATGGGCCACCTCAAATAATTCGCAGCCAGGGCTTTCGTGTGCAAAAGCTTTTCATCGCAAGTTGTCTTCTTCAATCTTTTTTTTCCCTTCAAGTCATACGGCGTCGAGACGTGGCTGTCTATGACTCAGCTGGAAGGCTCTAGGCGACAGGTGTGTGATGGCAGGACCCGACCAAGAACAATGAACAAATCCGGAGAGCCTAGAAAAAAATGACTCGCCACCGACGCCCCCAGACATTCGCCTTCCCAAAGAGATCCTCTTCTCAAAGCACGGCAATAAACCACATGAAGTCCCACGTCATCGATTCAAGATTTAACTCAAAAAATATTTGCTAAAGTCATAATCAAACAATTGGAGACCGAAGCTGCAGAAAAACTCTTGTAGAAGACCAATCCAAGAAAAAAAAATCCTTCAAAAACACCAGAAAGCAAATAGAAGAGACGAAGGGTGCCCCCCAATAATTCAGAGCTCTCCATACCTTGAACCCTACCACGTCGTGACTGCTGACGTTTCTTCAGATCCAACACAGAAGCCATTTCACACGGAAGGTAATGTCAATGATCAAAGACTTCCGCCAACGACGACGTGTTTAATTTATAAATTGAACTCACACTCATATCTGTTCGATGCGTATCTATAAAAATAACGTCTAAACAGAAAAACTATTAAAATACTTGTCAGCTCATTTTATAATATATAATATCATTTGTTAACGTTAAGATACGCTTAATGCAGATATGAGCTTACAAGAAAATTCATGGGAACTTTTTTTTAAAAATAGTAATTTGACTTTGCTAACCAGACGCTTCCTCTCTAACTAAATGATATAGCATGTCAGGTTATATGACGGTCCCTGTAGGTTACTGGTACGATTACCGACGAAAGACACATAGTTTCTATTAGATTTCTCAGAAATTCAGGCCAGTAAATGTAATTAAAATTGTTTATTATAAACAGAGTATTTACTTAAAATATTTGTATCTATAAAAATAACGGGTAAACAGAAAATATTTCAATACATATATATATATCTTCCCTCTGTATTCCAGTATTAACTACCTCTTAATGTAACCTTTTCCCTCAAGTGTCCCACCATCGGCCCTTTTACAGGATAAACCATACGGTATATATATATATATTATGAAATGAACAAAGTCCGACAATTATTTAAAGACATTTTTATGTTTAACATTCTTTTTATAGATACAAATATCTAAGTAAATGCTCTGTTTTATAATAAACAGTGTTAAATAACATTTACCGGCCTGAATGTCCGAGAAATTTTCATAGAAAATATTCGTCCTCGACAGGATTCGAACCTGTATCCTATACGGAATCGTCATATAGCCTGACGTGCCTTAACCGTTTTCGGCCACTAAGGATCGTTTGGTTGGCAAGGTCGAATTTACTGCTTATAAACTTCAATCTTCTATGAATCTCTCACGTACATTCATAACTGCTCATGGCGTATCAAATGTAAATAAATGACGTCACACGTTATGAAATTGACAAAGTCTGACAATTATTTAAAGACATTTTTATGTTTAACATTATTTTTATAGATACAAATATTTAAGTAAATGCTCTGTTTTATAATAAACAGTATTAAATAACATTTACCGGCCTGAATGTATGAGAAATTTCCATGAATATTTCTCGGACATTGTATCTATAAAAAGACTGTTAAACATAAAAATGTCTTTATATATATATATATATATATATATATATATATATATATATATATATATATATATATATATATATATATATATATAATAAAAAGACTTAAACCATTGGAGTCGCAAAAACGACCCAATTCATCAGACCTACAGATTCAAAATCTGTTTTTGAATTTTGAATCTGTAGGTCTGATGAATTGGGTCGTTTTTGCGACTCCAATGGAATAAATTATGACCATGGAATATTAGTGTTTAAGTCTTTTTATTATATCCTTACTCTGTCCTGGACATCGAGTTCTACCAGGATCATATCCTCTTGGAATTATTTTTATACATATATGTGTATGTGCATATATAATTGCATATGTATGTGTATCTTCACCACTAATATTGTCTATATATATATATATATATATATATATATATATATATATATATATATATATATATATATATGTGTGTCGGTACAATCCATGCTTTCAGGTATGCAACGGTCGGGATTCTTCTAATATAGGCAATATAAAGATTCTACATTTTACCGAATCTTTTATACTGTGTTTGATCCTTTTAGATTATTTAAGTAAATCAAAAAAAATTTTAAAGGGGAAATATAAATCTCTCGTTAAGTCCTTTAGAAACACTGAAGTATTTTATATTAAACAGATTTTTTAATAATGTACAATCACATATTGGCTTAAAACTTTCCGATAACGATTTCATGAAACTATTTTTCTCACTTTTATAACCAAATTCTATAATTCAACATTGACATAAAAGGATACTGTAAGCAACATTTCTGAAGTTTATTGAAATCAATACTGTTGATGATGCAGTCAGATAATTCCTTCCTAGACAGAAAAAGGTTTAATATGAGATGTCATCTTTTTAAAACTTAGTCAGTTTTCTTTTTAATGTTCTTAGAAGTTCATAAAATCGTTGATATAATTTGCAAATGCAGCAGACAATAATGCAATAATTATGTTTTAAAATCTCTGTAAAATGTCAGAAAAATAACTATTAATATTCGAAGAAAATTTCCCAAACCGTGTAATTAAAATAAAAAGCGGAGAAAAGGCGAGAAGGAAGAAAGTTATCGATACCATTACGAAAAATTACTTTCGTCATTTTAATGTTAAAACAGAAATTTGAATCATATTTGATTAGAAACTATGTGTTTGGTTGTCTGCAGAAAATGGAACGGTTCGAGATTCAAATGAAAAATATGAAAGTATTAGCTTTCATTTAATTATTTTTCGAACACGAGACAGACCAGTATTGAAATGCAAAATGTTTAAAAATGTAGTTTGCTTCTTTTCTGTTGAAAATGAAACGATGTGAGATTGAGATGAATAATTATTAATAAGTTGTTTTGCATTTTTCTGTTGAAGGTGAAACAATCCTAGATTCAATTAAAATATATTAAAAAAAGAAGAAATTATTGCTTTTATTGTCTGTCGAAGATAGAACATCCTAGATTGGATTGAAAATTATATTATAAAACCTTCCTTTTAATTGTCGACTGAAGATTGAACATTTCGCGACTGAATTGAAAATCTATTAATAAATTGCTTTTATCAGTTGACGATGTAACAGTCTGAGATTGAAATGGAATGTGTTTTTTAAATATTAACTTTTAATTTTATTATTTTTAGTTCCAGAATGAAATGAAGTGTGATCACGAATAAACTTTATTGTCCTTGCATATAGAACAACTCGAGCTTGAAATGAAACTTTAAAAAAATTGTCATTGAAAATGAAAATCCCAGATTGAAATATAAAATATTTTAAAATAATTTGTGCATTTCATCGTCTGTTGAATTTGGGACAATAATCTAAATTTGAAACTAAAAAATCTTCAAATAATTCCCTGAAAAGAGAGTTTTTAAAATGTCCGCGTTTGTGTCTTTCGGACAAAACTAACCTTGATCGTAATAAAATATTTAAAAAGGCATTTTGTCTTTGTCTGTTGAAACTGGAACAGCCTGAGATTGAGAGGAATATTTTTTTAAAAATATAACGATTTTGGAATGGAACATAAAATAAAAAAATGAAATTTTGCTTTGATCTTTTGAAATTGAACTATTTAAAATCGAAACGAGTGAAGTTTATAAACAAATATAACATTTAATTGATTGTCTGTTAAAGATGAAACAACACCAGAATATGAAAAATATTTGAAAGTAAAATTTGCATTTGATCTGTTGTAAATAGAATAATACGAAATTTAAATGATTTTTTTTTAAATAATACTTTTAAGTGTCTGTCGAAAAAAAACGACATTCGAAAATCGAATGAAAATATTTACAAATAAATTTTATCTTTTTGATGAAGATAGAACACTCAGAGAAGGAACTGAAATATTTCTTTTTTATGATGATACGTTTTGTCTGTGGAAGATGGGACGGTCCGCGAATTAAATATATGTATGTTAATGCCGAGAACTTGGCAGCATAGTATTTATTATTAAATGATGTTCCCTGCGAATTATTATCTACCGTTGCAAGAGAGTCATGGTCTAGCGTGCTTGAAAGCGTATCTAATTTCCTTGCAGAGATATGGAATCAATCCCTGACTCTGGCAGTGCTGAAACGTTACATGACGTAGTTCAGTGGAAAACGAAAAGAGACAAGCAACACAAGTGTGTTGCTTTTGTTCAGCGGCCTATCAACATTCATGGATTATTTAATGCTGGAATTTAAATATTCTTTACGTAATTTTTAAATTTTATTTTTAATATTTTTTAAAGATAATAATGGTTTCGTGAAACGAAACTTACTAACTAACCCATAGCTGGCGGTGAAGAGGAAGATTCAAACCTTTCCCAAGTAAATATAACGAACCTAACGGGAATTGGAACTCGGCTCTCCGATTAACAATTCCGAGTCATTATCCATTACATCACCCGCACATCCAAGCTTACAGCACCTGTTGTTTTCAAGCGTTCACCCATTTAGCTACTGACCAAGCACGATGTTGCTTACCTTCGGTGATCGTACGAGAACCGGCGTTTTAAAGTGAGTGACCGTAAGTCAACACAAATATGAATACGATTTGTGAAAATTAGATTTGATCTCAGGAACAGACAGTTGAGGTTTCTAGGACACATGATGAGGAGGGAGGGCTTGGCAAATCTGATACTTACTGGGCAGATTGAAGCAAGTGCGACAGAGGAAAACCACGCATAACATACTTAATGTGCTTGTGTAAATGCATGGAGGAACAGAGTTTAGGAGAAATAAGAGAAAGACAAAATTTAGTAAGAGCTACACGGGATAGGAAGTTGTGGAGGGACATGATCGTCTACGTCTTGAGGGTAATAGCGCATAAAGAAGAAGAATTTTAATAGATATGGAAAAGGAATATGCAAAATCCGCATCCGTGTATCGAATAAACTGCTCAGCTGGAAACTACGAGAATGTTACAAAGTCCGGTGACATAAAGCGAGAGACGTCCGCATGGCCGAGATATTAAAATATTCAATTTCCGAGAGTGAGGCCCGATTTCGTGTAAAGAAAAGATCGATTTAGAGGATATCGGTTGTGGTTGGATCTGGAGAGTGATGGGACCGGCAGGTCTACCTTATTCGGCTTTTAACCCAGTTGTCTAGAGGGAATTGGTCAGTTGTTCAAGTACTCAGTAGGCCTACGGCCATTCTCTATCCTGGGACTGATAATGTCGATGAAATGGAGATAAAAAGACAAGCCATAGTGTAGGCTGATTTCATTTCTTCGCAACTTAGAAGGTAAATAAGCATAGAAATAAATAAAATTTACAGTTTAAAATGCTGTACATATTTCATTGTTGAATTCTATCAACTGCAAATCGACAAACATCTCTGTGAGGATTTGTCAAGCAGACGACTTGATATTATCGTCTTGGTGAGGCGACACCACCTTGTATGAAAACCATGTCAGATTTTGACTCAAGCAAAGTTGTAAAATTGGGCAGACAGAACAATTTGGAAGTCGTCGATGTTACTGAAGTCAGAAGCAATCATAGACGAAGGTTTTAAGCGTACTTGTTCAAAGTTTTGATGAATGCCAGATTATAACCTCTTCCTGCAAAACTGTTACTAATGTTCACTCAACATAGTTGCAGTAGAAACCACACGTGGGTAATGCTGATGTTGTACAACTACAAATATGATTGAGAAAGTGTCAGAAAGAGTATTAGGTTAGACATCCTAGCAGACATCTATGCCCAGAAATGTGTAACGGGCAGTGATTGCAACAAGACAATGTATGGTTGTCAACAGAAGGAACAGTCCAACATACGAATTCTGAATTAGAGCTAAATACAAAGAAGAATCAGCAATATTATTGGTCCTGATAAGGCGGCCCGACTTCAACTAATTTTCCTCTGCCTCTCTATGTCTTTTCTATAAATAATTCCATGCTAAATGTTCAAATGAGCTCTTCGCTATCATAGAGACAGTGAGGTATTATGGTGGTTGTAGTAAGAACGGTACGTATAATGTGGTGTTTTGGTGTAAGGAATATTGTTCGTACGATTGGGTCAGTGTTTGCGGCTAGCTAAGTTACAGTTAAGACAGAAGAAGACCGTCCTTTTTCCCCAATCCCCCCTTCAGCCTTGTACCACATTTCTGTAATTTATACAGAATAAATATCGCTCTTCGCTATCATACCGAGCCTTTTTGAATTTAAGCGCAGTATTGGATTGGGATCGAGTTCTTATCAATTTATAGTTGATCTGTTTAGATGTAGCCGTAATTCCATGCTAACAGTTTCTTTTCTCACACTTCTCGCTTGTGGAACTACCTTCCGGCTCCATGCTTTCCAGCCAACTTTAATCTGCAAGAATTTAAATGCAATGTCAATCGCTATCTTCTTTCTTCCTGATTACTCTTTTCTCTTGCCTCCCATTATTAATCTTTCTGTTCCTAATACTTCCACATCCTGTAACCACTGTGTGTCTTAGTGGCTTTACTCTCTTGCCTGAGGTGATACCAATAAAAAAAGAATATGGATTAGAAGAGACAGCAAACAGATATCATTTACTAAGAGCTACATAGGAGAGGAAATCGTGGAGAACCATGATCCACCACGTCCTATGAGTTACTTACGGCACATAGAAGACGACGACCGAATTGAAAGAATATATTTATGAAAAATATTTTTAAATAGGTATAACATGTAAATTTTCATAGTTTGTTATATATTTAGCAGCAGATTCATTTTGTTTTTCCAGCGAATTTTGTTACGCCTAACAGGACCACCCTTGGGTAACCTTTTCGTTGTAAAGTCTAATAAGAATACGAGATTTAATCATATATATATACGTATTAGGTTCTTCGGAAAATATTTTCCGATTTTAGAATCAACATTTATTCTTGTATTAATATATCTAAACTCTTTAAATCAGTGAAAATACGAAGCCTGGCCATCTATAAATTCCTGCCATCGATTAGCAAGGTTATTTATGGCTTTATGATAAAAACTCTAATAGTCGCCAAGAAAAATCTTTGAATGTAGTTTTTGCATCTTCTTGGCAGCGGAATTTCTTTCGGCTTAAGAAAATTCTCAAGATGTATGAAATCGTGGTAGTGAGTGGGCGAGAGATCAGAGGAATCTGATGGATATGTGTCGTATCGTATCCTAAGTCGATGGGCTTCTGCAGTGCCATACTGGCACATGTGACCGAGTATTGTCATAAAGAAACATTGAGCGTGGTCGATTAACTATTGGCGGTCGCATTTTGCTTACCTTTCCATTTCTTCCAGTTGCTTGCAGTGATGCTCTGGACATATTCCAGAAAGCTGTAAAGTGCAATGCCAATCGTGTCCCATCATTAAATTTTACGTTTTAGTTCAACAGACTTTTATGTTTTTACCGATATTTTCTATTCTTTGCTTGAACTGGAACCCTTTTTTTTTCTTTTTTTTTTTTTTTAATATTCCTATGCCTCTTTGGCTTTCAGTCTTTTTAATTTTCGGTGAAAGGTGCTTAAAACCATGCATTATGCTATCTTACAGTTAATAGTCTTTTCATTTCGTTTTCTTTTAGGTTTTTACTAATACCTGGTTTTGTAAAAGACTTCTGCAAGGGAGTTGCAAATAAGGAATTATATCGAGTTATCTCCTCAGAGAAATAGGAAAACAACGTTCAATATAATGTAAAAATAAATGATTGTCTACTTGATCACATGGAATAATGGTGTACCATATCTAGAGTGGAGCTATAAAACGCCAATAAAATCTCACTTTCCAACCTCAACAGCGATCAAATACGTTTACGCGTTTTGGTGGCTGTTCATATTCCACGCTAAAGACACCTCCCTACAGGTGCAACATCGATACTCTATCGCTATTTCCATGGTAAATGCTCAGACGAGCTTCATTCATTAACGACACCAGTTCAGAACTTCATAGCGAAAACGAGGCTACTGGCGACATCTATAGATTTGAATGACTCTTATTCCCTACGTATTATTCCGATGAACCGCTGCATTGCTTCACAGATTCAGGCGTGGATGATTCATCGAACACTACAATCTTAATCACTTTAAGGCACGCATCATTATCTATCTTCCACATCTTCATAAACTTCACGTCTTACTTCCTCTTATATTGAGAGTGCGAGGGATAAATTGTCGCCTAAATGACGCAAAGAAAAACAACACTGGTATCCCATTTCAACAGATACATTTACCAAAATTACACAATACTTCTAAAGAGTAAATTTATTCAATAAAATCACCATCGGTGTCAATCACGGCCTCCAGACGACTTTGGCAAGTCATTTGGACGGTCTCACTGGTTAAGTTGTTGAGAGCTACCATAATCCTTGCCTTCAGTTCATCTTTGGTGTTCCAATGAGTTATCTTGGTATCTCGATCAACTGCACCCCACACATAATAATCAAAGAAGTTGTACTCTGAGGAGTTACATGGTAAATATAAGGGGTGATGTGTCGCAGAAACTATCTGACTGCCATGACTGGGATCTTCTGCTGTTGTGGCTTGGAGCAGAGTCCTGTTACCAGACAAAGGGTCTCCCAGCACCCACTCTCTTGACCCAGGGCAGCAGTACCTTCTCAAGGCACCTGATGTAGGTTTCCTTTTTGAGTATGTTTTTTCGAGCTGCCGCACCTTTCTAATCACCATAAGACTCATCCAACTCTTTCCAAATCCTGTGCACTGTCCTCATATTGACACGCAAACATTCCGAAAAGTTCTTATTGGAGCATACGGGGTGAATACCAAGCAGTACGGCGTTCTAATTCCAAATCTCTGGCGAAGTGAATTGTGTCGTGGTGCTCTTTTTTCCCACAAACGGTGCCCAACTTTTCCGACTATACTGTCCAGTCGATAAAACTAAAAACAAACAACGCGCATGAGCGAATTTAAAAATATAAATTCACGATAATTTACCCATCGCACCCTGGACATATAACACACTGCATTCAGTATGCCTCCACCTTGCGTGGTTCTTGCGATTTGTATAGGACGAAAAAATATTTGCTTGAATATTTATCGAAATCCAATGATAGTTGCTATCGCCTACTAAATCTAGTAATGTTCATATATACGGTTGACAACTGCGGTTCTTTATTCACTTTCTGATACAATGTGTGTAAAACCATTTAAGTATTATTGAATCAGACCGCCTTATGGATTCTAAACTAACCTTCATAAATATCAATAATAATTTTTTTTTGTTTTTTGGTGGGGGTGATTTAATGTTGTGGATTCCGGAATGAATCCGATATCAATGAATAACAAACGCCAGGAATGGATAAGGAAAATAAATGTATTAACGTAATAATACAAACTGGTAATACGGATTAGTAGATCTAGGAATGCGGGTTAGTAGCAATAATATATATACAGTCTTGGTATTGAAGTATCGCAGTATGACTCCTTACTGATTCTAGGTGCTCGTGACAGTGACTCTTGTGCTACCCTTCTCTATTACAGACTCTGCGGGTATTCACTGGTAGTATTATATGTATACCTCGAGTGAGTCCATTTGTGTAAAAGGAGGAGACCCCTTAACATTTAATGAAGTGATTAAGACTCGCGTTTTTCAGTAAAAGCAGAAGTTCACTAATTGAAAATGTAAATTATTGTCAACATTTGTAGAGTCATGATTTTAACGACTGATAATGATGACACGAAAATCCAGAAGTTTAAACATTTGGGAAGCTTTTCACAGACTTTTTGACGGAATATGTGACACTGAAAGCTGAAGGTAAATTGGAGTATCAACAGATAACTCCCTAAAACTAAACAAAGTAATAAGAAAAAGAAAGTTCCGTTAGAAAGGAAGAAAATGCTATGTAATATCAATATTTCGATATGGTCCAGGTAGAGTTGATGATGATATCTAGGAAAGATAAGGTTTAACTGCAGACATGAAGTGGTCAAGATTATAGTGATCGAGAAAGTATACTATCGCCAGTCTGTTCGACAAAATAGTAGTCATTGGGTAGAAAATGTCCGGGTGAAACTTTCTTATTACTATTGGGGTATTTGAGCTTTTCCCAGTGTTTCTCCACACTGAAACAAACGCTTACCATGATGAACGTTTGTCCTCTCAAGATATTTGCCTTGAACACCTATTTACGACTCAAATTCGTCCCAAATATTAAGTGGAACCCCTTTATAAAATCCATCGCTACAGCTACTGGAAAAAGAGCAGGGTCAAGCCAAAAACTGTAGTACTGTGCCATAATGTTGCCAGCCTTTCTCTATTCTATCACTATTTCCATTCTCATTTTTTTTTTTTTTTTTTTTTTTTTTTTTTAATCATATCACCCCAAGCAAGGCCGGAGGCCACTATCACGCCAGGGGTTAAAGAGGGGGTTGGAGGAAGAGCAGATAGGAGTGCCAAGGGAGGGGATGTGGAGAAAGAGAAAGACAGTGAGTCGATCAAGGCAAGGGGGCCAAAAAAATCCAGAGCGAGAGCAGATAGGAATGAGAAATGAAAGGATGTGGAGAAGGGAAAGAGACAGAGAGAGAGAAATCCGGGGACCCTTTCCTAGACACGAAACAAGGTTTGGGCCTCTAAACGTGTCCAATAGAGGGGGGAGGAGTGTAGACCGGGCGGTAGGAAAGCCTACCTACTCCTATTACGTATAACATTCAACGAAGACAAGACAGAACAAAAGAGGGGGGTGTAGTCGGGAGAGAGTACTGGGCGATAGGAATGAGATACCATTGTATGTGTTCAATAATGAGTATTGACATTAATAGTAAGTTTTAACTTATACTAAGTTTCAATGATCTATATTTAAAAAAAATTTCACTTGCGTTAGAATAGTTGCTACTAAAATAAGACGTGGGGGGGAAGGACAGTTAACAAAAAGCAAATTACAGAAATACAAATGAATAAAAAACAAGACATTAAATAAATAATTTACAATAAAACTTTTGGAAATACATTAACAAGTTATATATACATACACAAGGAACGCGGCATCAAATAGGTGGTGGGGGGGCATTTACAGTTAAAAAAATAAATAAATAAATAAATAAATAAAAATAACAATTTAAAAAATAAATATTCACTAATACCAAAGTTTTCAAATATATTAGTTACATATGCAAGAAATACATGGAACAGGCTCGATTCACGACCATAAGCTATCCAAAAGTCACGTCCGAAATTAAAGGCACCAGTCACGCTAGTAGATCACTTAAAGTGAACGCAGTGATCAGGGGTGGGGGGAATCGGCTAGTCTCCCTCACCCCTAAACAGTGGGGCTAGCAGCAATGCCAAAATGGAGAATTTTTCAATCGACACGGTGAAGAAACGGTCATTCAACAGGCTGGCAAGGACCGGCGAAACGCGCGATTGGACATTGCAGACGAGAAAAGAAGAAGCAAATTCTCATGAGCTACATTATTTAGAACCAATAGTCCGAACATTCATAGCTAAGACCAGCCATGCCACCTACACTTGGAGGGAATATATCTATTACCTTCTTATGCCATTAGTAAAAAGAAAGTTTCACTCGGATAGTTTCTATCCAATGACCGCTATTTTGTGGAATAGACTCTCGATAGGATACTTTCACGATCACTACAATCTTGACCCCATCACGTCTGCGGTTAAACCTTATCTTTCCTAGATATACTCAGCAAATCCACCTCTTACCTCTTCCTTTTACCACTTATGTCACATCATCCAGTAACCCTCTACTTTGAGCGGATTCTGAGCCTTGTACTGGGTCAACTTTAGTATAAAATAAAAAATCAGAATCGGATCACTGACCGATTTACTTTTGAAGAGTATATTAAGTTATACATATATATACACACACATATATATATACACATATATATATATATATATATATATATATATATATATATATATATATATATATATATATATATATATATATTCTTTATTATGACTTCTTTCCGAAAGTAGTTGATTGTTCCGCAGATCATGGATCTAGCCTCACATATTTTTACTGTCTGCAGGATGAAGCAATGAATAAATAATGTTCTTTTACATTTGTTGCCTAGAGTCATAATCGAATGCGGTTTTCCGTCTACTTTTTGTCGGAATCTGAACAACTAAATCAAATATGACACAGACATTGTTGAATACGTGCACACCGACAGACAGAGAGAAGAGAGACATAAGAAAATTGTCGAAACGATCAATCCAGTGTAATTATCATTCTGTTCATTGCGTGATTCATTTTGCATTTGTACGAAGCTCACATTAGCATGCCATTTTGACGTTTTGTTCAAAAGAAATTCCTTTCTGCAACGTATGCCAATAATCTATGAGTCCGATGCACCTGTTAGATGACAAAGTGCCTCGGTTCTTAATTGTCTTCGTTCAGAAGAAATAATTTAAATCATGGTCAGAAATTGATGGTACACTGGCATCAAGAATTTAAACACCTGCTGTAGAGCGAAGGTTTGTAAACAATAGTCGATAACCAATACATCTTCTTTGTCCCGTGTCCATTCATGCTGCCATTTCAAACTAAAACAATGTTTGTAGTGGTAGAACTACAATCCATTTACTGCATATGCAAGTGGTATTCAGTGGGAGTTTGAAAGATTGTATTCCTTGAGATGGAACATTGAAACTTATTCAATTTTTTCCAAAAGAAATTGCTTATTCACGAGACCAGTGAATTCAGGTTCATTTACTTGTTTAAGAATGTAAAGCGGGTAATTTTTTAGACATAAAATCTATTTGTTAGCATAAAAATGTGAGGTTGGTATTTTTCAATTTTATACTAAAACCTACGATTTAGCCAGGAATTAAAGAATAGTAAATTAGTATCACTAAAATCAGGTGGGTTAAATTTGTAATCAACGAAACTCTTATTTTAATATCAGGCTGATTTTTGTTAACACCAAAAACCTTGGTTTAGCTAAAGTATCTGAGGCGGGCTTAAGTTTAAAACACAAAAAATTTATATTTCGTTTACATTAAGAAATTTTCGAGTATTTTTACTTTATCAATTATTGATTGATTAGTTCACTATGCATAGCAAGCAAAAATGATTGCTATTCCAGTTTTTCTTTTCATATTATTATAGATTAATCACACCTGATCAAGAAAATAATTTTTTAAAATTAATTCTTATAAAATTTCATATGGGGCCAGATTTCTATTAAATTCAATACGAACTGATTACGCTTCGCAGCCCCCAAAATATATTCATACAACATTGTTACTTCAAATGTAGAAAGAAAATATTTGATTGGTCAAAAGTTTTGTTCGGTTTATAAATTAAACTTTCTACTCAAGAACCAAACGAAATTTCTGGGCAAGCTGCTAAAGCAAATACTTAAATTCGTAATCTCGTCATTAAATTACATAACGTCCGCCACATTTTATCTTTACTTACGTAGCTTTTTTAGTGTATGATCTCTATCTATAAAAGTCAGGATGTGTCTGTGTGTGTGTGTAACGAATGCACGGCCGCAAAAAAAATCTACATATACATGCTCCAAGTTAGCAATTAGGCCAAGACCGACATTGCATTTCCCAACTCCCATCGATAGTGGAAATAATCGATTTTTTCATGCTTCTACGGTACTTTTCATGTAGTTTGCGGCCAGATTTCTACTGGCCAGAGTGAGAGCCTATAGCTGGCTGCCACAAATAGGCAGGAAGATTCTATTGGCTAGCGTGAGAGCCAACAGCTAACTGACACGAATGTTAAGTAGCATGCTAGCATGCAAAAAAAAATCGATAGCTGCATTCGTCATAAGTGGGAAAAATTTAAATCTGCATGGCACTTTACTCCAATTGGCTCAAATCGTTTGCTTAAACTCAACGTTGATTTTTATTCCGCAGAACTAGTTTGGGTATGAAAAAGTATTTGCTGTTAACATTCTTTCTTCATTCGGGTTTTCCAGTTACGAGTCCTTTTTTAAAGCTGATCGTTTTGTGTTCATTTTGTTTAGTTCTTTTTTCGTAACAGATTTAATGTTTAGTATAGAGCTTAGAAAAGATTGCAGTGTGAGATAGGCAAGAAGTAAGGCATGTAGCAACATCAGCACGGCAAAGGTCACTCCTTTAAAGGCAAGGAAGGGCAAACATATTTTAAGTCAAGTGATAGCGATTGCTGTATGAGTCGTACGATTTTTGAATCAAGCACGGGCAACGCCGGGCCATGCTGCTAGTTCATTATATACGGCTTACCAAATCTTTGCATGTTATTTAAAGGCAGAAAATATTTTTAGATTGTAAGAATTTGGGTGGGGGATAATAATGATTTAGCGATACACGTTTTGCTAATTAGTTGGCAGAAGATATGGTTTCTTAACTTTCGCAAGGGTATTCGCACGTCAGTGAATATGATGAAACGAACGGGAACTGGTACGCGGCACTTTAACAATTCCGATCCGTTATACTTTATACCACCCGCACATCCAAGTCTACATCACTTAGTATTGCCAAGCGGTTATCTATCTAGGTACCGGATAGGTTCAACGTTGCTTAACTTCAGTGATCATAAAAGAACCAGCTCTTCAATGTGATATGGCCGTAAGCATAGTGAGTTTTAAAATATTTTAAAGCGTATTTAAAATTACAAATTTTTAAAATTTGATGATATTTTTTACTAAAATAAAATCCTAATATTTGCCTCAGGGGAAGAAACGTGTTGGTGAAGAAAGTCTTTCTCTATTTCTTTATTCATATTTTATTTATTTAAATCTGAATTATACATATATATATATATATATATATATATATATATATATATATATATATATATATATATATATATATGTGTGTGTGTGTGTGTGTGTGTGTGTTTGTGCGCACGTGCGTGTGTGTATAATGCTATTCAAAATTATATTAACATTATTATTGTTCATGCTTATCTCGGCCACACATTTCCAGGATATGGATAAGTCACACTGGATCATCGCCTTGGCCTCCACAGTTCCCTGATTTAACGGCCTGCCATTCCTGATTTTGGGGTATGATGAAGGTGAGCGTGTACAGCAAGTGCGTTCGTGATATCAATGACCTCAACGACAGAATACAGGTTGTGGTATCATCTATTTCCCGTGATAAGAGTGTCAGGGCTTGTAATGCTGCTGTCGCTCTGTGTGTGTGTGTGTGTGTGTGTCTGTCTGTGTGTGTGTGTGTGTGTGTGTGTGTGTGTGTGTCTGTGTCTGTGTGTGTGCTGGCTGGGCATGATGGTGAACAAGTTAAGACCACTCTGAAAATTATATTGTACATATGATATATATTATGTATGTTTTGTGAATAAATGATTTCTAATTTATAAGAGTTAACATAAATTTTACTAACTATATATATATATATATATATATATATATATATATATATATATATATATATATATATATATATATATATAAGATTTTATTAAAGACGCATGACAAGTTACTGCTATTAAGCATTATATTTAACTTTTTTGTGTTCATATGTGTTTTCTTCTCAGGACATAAAATATGTAAAAATTGGCTAATTTTTCTGCATATCCGAGCACTTTCGTTATTCTTTTAGACATCATCAGCGGAATTATTTTTTTTTTTTTTTTTTTTTACCTGGATGAATAGATTTTTTTGTATGTGTCTAGACAAAACAATGAAAAAAATCTTACAGAAAGATGTATAAAAAGTGGATTTTTGCCTAGATACACAATTATATATATATATATATATATATATACATAATTATATATATATATATATATATAATTATATATATATATATATATATATATATATATATATATATATAATTATATATATATATATATATATATATATATATATATATATATGTGTGTGTGTGTGTATGTATGTATATATGACAGTTAAAAAGAACTAGCATAGGTTGAACTTGACAGAAGAGGGGAAAATAAATGAAAACGTGTTCTTAGAATCATTGAAATAAGAATGGAATCAATTATCAAACTTATACTTTGCAAATCTTTTGCAACGAATGCCGAAAGTTTGTGCTGCATTTATCAAGGCTGAAGCAGGATATATTGACGAGAGCACAATTTTATCATAAAATTATTTTTTTTCTTTTTGTCATAATAAAATGTTTAATAAAATATCATGTCTCCCTTTTCGTAACCATGTATAATAGATTTCTCATATTCAAAGTACAAAACAACTACTTTTGAGCCAATTAAAACAATTATCTCCTGTGGCCTCAAACTTTTGAACTGACTGTCGTATACATATATATATATATATATATATTTTTATTTTTTTTTTAATCATATCACCCCAAGCAAGGCCGGAGGCCACTATCACGCAAGGGGCTAAAGATGGGGTTGGAGGAAGAGCAGATAGGAGTGGCAAGGGAGGGGATGTGGAGAAAGAGAAAGACAGTTGGTCGATCAAGGCAAGGGGGCCACAAAAGATCCGGAGCGAGATCAAATAGGAATGAGAAATGAAAGGATGTGGAGAAGGGAAGTGTATAGATCAAGGGAACTGGAGATATCGATTGACGCTACACTTAAACCGTTGAAGATTGTATTTATCAGGGAAACAGTAATAGGGAAGGGAGTTCCATAGGCGAGATGTGCGAGACATGAAGCTATTGGAGTAGAAGAGACGTCTACATCTAACAGTTTCCACGGTGTATGGGTGGGAGCGGGATGCCAGCCTGGTGGGGCGTTTAATTTCACGAGGCCTGGGGACAAGCGAACGCAGCTCCTCAGAGCAATTACCGTGGAAGTACTTGTAAAAATATATATATATATATATATATATATATATATATATATATGTGTGTGTGTGTGCGTGTGTGTGTGTGTGTGTATGCGCGCTCGTGTGGCGGTGTATGTGTTTTAGACTGATGCGACTTTATAAGAATGGATAATTACCATCAAAAGTTATAATGATTGTTTAACATGACTATTACCAAGTTTTAATTGTCCTTGTGTTTTCTCTGAAAGAACAACCACGCGACTAGATTATTTCACATTAATATGGAGGTTCCCCATGGCCTCTGTCCTTTCACTTACGTTGGAACGACCTATACGGTGTCATCAGTTCCCAACTAAGTATATACGCTGATGACACCAGATATATAGGCTTGTAATTCCGACCGGCCCGACAAAGTATAACTGTTAGTTGCTCCCGAGAATCACCTCCAATCAGTTATTAACAGGGGCAAGAAATGGCTTGTTAATTTTAATGTCTACAAAATTAACATTTTACCTATTAAACAACAGAGCTTACCATTTTTTTCCTTCCATCAACGTGGCTGATTCTAACCCCCATGAGCACGATTCCTTTCGCTTTGTTACGTTTTCCACAGATATGGAGTAGAGTGATTATATGGGATCACTTGCTAGCTCTGGTGCTAAGAATGTTGGTTCACTGTGTCCTGTTAGACCGTTCTTCCGGCAGAATTTATATTAAGACATTTATAAATTAAAGCAAAATTTGTTACTAAGACATTATGTTTATAAGTACCAAAAATTGACTGATATCTTTAAGTTGGATCCAGGACGGAAAGGAAGCGACTCCATCCATTGGAATTTGGCGAAATGTGGGTGAGTTTTGCGCATCTCTGCCGACTAAAAGGTGCTGACTGGCATTTTGATGCCGGTCACGAGGATGTTGATTTTGCTGCGTTGAACATTGGCAACCCACCCCTTAATAGTGTAGGTCGTTTTTTTGTTTTAGTTCTTTTCTCGTTAGTAAGTTTACTTATAACTTGGGTGTGTATGCTCATTGGATCCTTTTATTTTTTTGTCCCTATTTTTTTTTCTTTGGGTTTAATTCCCCATCCCTCCCCTCTTTAGGTGGATAGTGATGTCAGTTCTCTGGTGGTTGCTGGGCGTCTTTCGTTTCGGGTGTGACTTTCGTAACTGTTTTTTGTGTTTGAATGAATGCGTGTTCGAGTGAGTGCTTGGGATGTATGAAAGTTTTATATTTTCTTTCAAAGTCCAGCATTGATTTCGTCCAGTGAACTGATGTCACTGCTACATTTAGTACTTTGTGGGGGGTTTATTACTAACAAAAATTTTGTTTAGTTTCTTGTATATAGTTTTTACACATTTGTATATGATCATTGGGGATTTTTTTTAAATTTTAATTGTTATTTTATTCCCCTTTCCCCAGCAGTTGTGTTAAAGAGAGATATCTGATACTGTGATGTGCGGAGGAGGTATAGCACGCGATCGGTTCAATAATTCCAATCACCTGATGAAGGGCGGAGCGTACAATGACCGAAACTTCGTGAATAAGACAACAAAGAGATGGACAACAGTCCGAACAATGTGTAAATAAATTATTTCGGTGAGAAAATACTTTTTTTTTCTGTTTTAGTGTACTTCTGTAACTTGTTTTCTATTTGGCTTCAGGCCATTTTTTCAATACGTAAGACTTTCTATGTAGATCAAGTTCTCTTAAAACTTTAATAAATCCTACAACTCATACATTATTAATTACAGCGAAAAATAAGCCTTTAAATAATGAAGGATTTTCTTTTTTTTTCAGATAAATAGATAAAGAAAGCGGTTAAAAAACGCATAAAATAACTTTCTGTACGAATGACAATAGCACATTTTGAAGTAAACGATGGTATTTAAAGATGTGTATTGATTTCAAAGATTTGAAAAGAAAAAAAAACAAAAGTGGATGGGGAAAATGAGCTGAAAAGAAGACGACGAAACGTAGGAGAAACCTTTCTTGTCTGAAAAAGAGGTCGCTATTGTTCAGCGTTCACATCTCATTACTTGGCGGGAAAATAAGTGACGAATTGAAAGTAATCTAAGGAAAACAAGAAAACATCAATGAGTTAAAGTAGAGAACAGGAAAGACAAAAAGATAATGAATAGAAAATTAATGAAAAATAGGAAAAAAAAAGATAAATTGGAAGAAGTTAAATGGCAATAAAAAAGAACAGAAGAAGGATTAGTGAAAGAAATAGAAAGAGAAAAGGAAAGAGAAAAGAAAAAGAGAGAGATATTGTAAAAAAAGGAAAGAGACACAACTAAAGCACAAAGAGAAGGAAAGCGAGGGGCAGAACTAAGAGAAACAAGATCGTGTTAAACAAAAGGAAAGAAGAAAACGAAGAGGAAAACGAAGAGGAAAACGAAGAAGAAAAATACTGGGAGATAAAAGTTTAGGAGTAAAAACAAACCAAGGAAAAATGAATAGAGAATGAAAGTCAAGAAAAGAAAAGAAAAATGAAAGGTGATTTCTAAAGCCAAGAGGGAAAAAGACATAAAGAAAGAGAATCGAAAAGAAGGGAGTGTAAAAAAACGAAAAAGACACTAAAATCAAGAGTTTAAAAAAATGAGGAGGCAACAAAGACATAGAAAAATGATCAGTGAAGCATGAGAAAAGTAACTCGACAATCTACGGACAAATCATTTCTTCACATCTTGCAAAACAGTGACGCGCGATCAGGTAAATCAGTGCAAGTGGGCGTAAGTCTAAGAAATAAAAGATTTGTTGGGATACTTGTCGAGTAGAATGGAATCGGTAAGCACCGCAAATAATGACTGTTCTCAGCTGGAGAAGCACGGCGTGACGCTATTACAAGAGAAATCTCGGATTGTTTTCTGTCGCATATGAACATTCAATACATTCTTGATAGCATTGGGTAAAAACACAAATTTGAATTGAATATGTTTGAAAATCTGTAAGGTTGAAACACAACACACACACACACACACACACACACACACACAAACTCTGGTGTTTATAAAAGTGTATCCAAAACAAAAAATGGTCCTAAACAGAAAAAATAAACAAAAAACACATAACTTGCATAAGTTTGTAATCAGACTTGTATAAATTAAGGTTTACTACCCAAATACAAACACTTTCTCTGTCAGTCTCTCCCTGCTTGTCTCTGCATTTCTCTCTAAAATGGAATAGTAATTTTGGAGATTTGAATAATTTTTCAAAATAATTCATGATGGCTAGACCTAGTTATATAATCTTATGCGAGATCCAGCTTCTAATGCTCGTGATGTAACGACTTCGTGAATGATATCGTGGCTCTTGGGTCCTGTTCTGTGGCCTATATATACTTGGATGAGTATTACAACCGGAAATAGGATTAGCTGCGCTATATTGTGTCTAGTTAATTACTTTCCTCTTCAACACTTAGGCCCGCTACCCAATGCTATGATGCTTGCGTCGTATGGTAACGGGTTCGATTTTAGGTAGCGGATACGCACTGCTGATGAGTCCCAAAAATAAGGCTAAACGGACGTCCAGTTGTTTTCTGGCTTCTGTTGAGGTTTCTAGGTCTAGACATGATGAATCATATATATATATATATATATATATATATATATATATATATGTATATATATATGACAGAGAGTATGAGTGTATAGACTTGTTCAAGCTGGTGATCCCAACATATTATACGCTCTCTCGCACAAAATGTAAGTTACAGTTATAACCAAAAGTGTTGGTTGTATCCACCATAGCATACAGGAGAACTCGATATATATATATATATATATATATATATATATATATATATATATATATATATATATATATATATATATATATATATGCATGCGCGCTTGTGTATTATGTATATGAAGGAAATAAACGAATCTTATGGGAATCTGCTATAGAGGCACCCCGTAAAAAGAACGCACAGTTCTATATTAACTGACAGGGTCTGAGTTTAATTAAATTTCCAGTGAACAGTGGCCGATCAAATCTAACAGTTTCATGTGTTTTCACACAATCATCCGGCCGTTGGCACAATTTATGTGAAAATGGGCACCTTATCACCCGTAAGCACGTTCAAGGTGTAGTTGATACACACACACACACACACACACACACACACACACACACATATATATATATATATTCACCAAATAGTGAATATATACATATATATATATATATGTTTGTATATATATATATATATATATATGTGTGTGTGTTTGTGTGTGTTATATATATATATATATATATATATATATATATATATATATATATATATATATATATATTCACCAAGTAGTGAAAATAGACATTAATGTCGATTTTAGGTTTCTGCGAATAGATAAATCGTTGTCGTGGCTATGCTCATGAAACACTTACACTTATACAAGGAATGCGTTTTTTTCTATTACCACAATCACTATTTTTGTGGGTACACGTGTTTAAATTGACATTGCTGCTTTTTACACAGTGAAAATAACATCAACCGGCCTAGATCAAGAATTCCTATGAAAGAAAAAGTCCTTCTAACAGAAATCGAATCTGTATTAAGTTTTTATTCAGTTATTTTTCTTAAGCATAAACCGATGGGTCACGTAGCACTTCATTCAAATTAAACCGTTGTAAACTAATAAAATATTCTGTCAAATGTATTAATTGATCAATGTCATACTTTGCATCAGAAATGGATAATCACTTCAGGTAAGGGGCTTGCGGTAACATTCCGTTAAATTACCATTTCTCATACAATCACCTGAGTTAAGGAACATCTAGCCTGGTCAGTATTTAGATGTGCGGACGTATGTGAATACCAGGTGTTGTAATCTTGGATGAGCGAGTAGTATAATGTATGTAGCCTTGATATAGCACATACTATCCAATTAAAGAAAGGATCGTTTGCATAAGTTCCCGGTTGCGGTCGTATAATGATGAGGATAATGGATAATACCTTGTTAATCGGAGATTTAAGTTCCAATTCCTGTTGGGTTCGTTATATTCACTTATGCGCTAATACCTTTGGCAATGGTATGAATCTCCCTCTTCTCTCCAGAGGTGCGTGTTAATTAGTAAGAATATTTAGATTTCGGCATTAAATAACCCACAGAGGTGTTGATATGCCGCTAAAGAAAATCAACCAAGTTCAGGCAAAAACGTTGACACAGTCGCAAATCTTTTTCGTATACAACTATTAACCAACATCCTATTGATAATCCTGTCTGAGTTAAAACTTTCTCAAATGAGAGATTTAATATTCTAAGTGTGGAGCGTTCGGCTGTTCACTTCAGGATTGTATAATTTCTTTGTTTCTAGATGTCATCCTTTGCTTTGCAAGAAAAAGAGCTTTCTTTTCTCCTTGAAGTTAGCCGGTGTAATCTAAGTTGTCCTATTATCTGCCTCTCGCAGTTTTCTCTTTGAGTTGGTAGATAATGTCTACTTTAAAACCGTTTCGTCTCGTTTTTATTGGTAATTCTAATTCATGGCTGCTGCTGCTGCTTGTTCTTCTGCTTTTGTGTGTCATGTCTCTTAAGGACCTCGGTGATCATACTTCGTTTTCAGCCCTTAGTAACGTTTCCCTTTTCACCATCACTCTCAGGCCCTGTTCTGCTATCTATCTAAACTAGCTCCATAGGTAGGTTACGCACTGTTTACATCTCCCTCCCTCTGTTGCCTATGTCGTATGTGTCAAATTCGCCATGTTCACTTTCCTAATTTTGTGTACTAGAAATTCCAACTCTCTGTAAATTGGTTCTAAGTATAAGCATAATTTTGGCTTCAATTTTCCATAAAATCTTCTCGATGCTCACATATTCTGTCCATGGCATTCGCTGCATCCTTCTGGGGAACGAAGATTCTGTTACCTCAAGACTATTCTCCATCTGTGTGGAGAGCGTCCATTGCAATAGAGGAGGACAAAGCAGTTCAGCACACGTTTCGTTGTTTCTAACGAATCTTTGTTGTTTCTTAATACATTGCTTAGCTTTGGAAAGGAATAATTCGCTCTTAAAATGCGGCTTTGGATGATGGTATCATATTTCCCATCGTTTGTAAAATACTTCCCAAATATATGCATTTTTATTCTTGCTTAATCCATTAGCCAGAAACATGTTTTATCTCAGTGATAGAAAACATCTGTTGGCTATGCTCTGGCCTTTTTTTGTTTTTGTTTTTTGTTTTCCAGAGCTGGTATTGAATCTATCCATTATGACGTCACATCTAGCGGAAAAGGCACGGTTTCTTCTTGAAATTCTAGTGAAAGGACTCGATGTATGTAAAAGAAAACAAATCTAATTTAATTATAGAGAGGAAAATATATGTAAAGTTTTATTCAGTTTACGAAGGGTGCTTAAAACGAATAACAAGATCTTAGTGTTTCAGAGTTGGTACTCAAATGTTCTTGGCCTGAAGAAGTACGTTTTCCAAAGAAAATTGTTTGGCCATTTGGTTAGGTTTTGGAAAATTAGTTAGGTCGAGAACTTTTCAATAAAACTTGGTAGCTAGTAACTATCAACAAAATTGTATTAAAAATTTATGAAAAAGAAAAAGATTCTAGTTTTATTTATCTTCCTACGCGTTTCACTGATAAGTGATTCGAAAGAAGTAACGCGGTCAATTTTATTCGTCTACTTTCGCTAAAGCGATAATGGCAAACAAATCAACGGATGTCACGTGTTCTGTTACGTGACCAATCGGATGAGACACTGGGCTTTGTCGTTAGCAATAAAATCCAGTAAAGAAAAAGAATAGCCTGAAACGGTAGGAGAAGAATAATTATAATTCGACAAGGAAGGAAATAGTGATTAAGATGACAAAGAAGAAAAAAAAGGAATACCAGAAGAAGACAAAGGAGAAGAAGAGGAAAAACCAGAACAATAAGAAGAGGAAGACGGAAAGAATGAGTTACTAATTCACTCAAAGTGTGTGTTCTGTTTTTGTAACTGGAAGAAAAAAAAATTTACTTAATGAAGTGAGGTGTTTATTCTAAAAACCATAAATTAACGATACAATGTGTGTGTTTATCTATGTATGTGTAATTCCTTGTAATTATTATTATATATTTTTAAGAATATATTTTTTGTCGCAAATATATGTTTTTGTTACTCAGATTGTTTTTCGATCTCAAATTCATTTCATTTTAGCGTACAGATATTTTTTCAATAATTATCGACAGATTTAAACAGCTTTTCACTTTATCTAACCCGCTGTATTCTTCTCGTTATCATTTTTTTCTGTTTTTTTCAAAACTATATCTTATATTTACTCCTCATCTTCCTTTAATCATATTCTTTTTTATATCAATTCTGTTTAGATTTCTTTCATTTCATTTTTTTATTTTTCTTTCTTTTTCTTCTTCTTTCTCTCTCTGTCAAATGAAAATCTCTTTCCGTGTTCCTAGATATTCCTTTATTCTATCGTTTCGTCTTTTAGTCTTTACTGTTCATTCTATGATTTACTGATGGCGGCAATGCAATTGTCGAAACATATTTTTGAAATTCACGTTTTCTTTTTTCATTGTTTTTATTTGAATTCTTTTTTTTGTGGTGCTATTTTAAGCCGTATTTTTAATGTTTTTAGCCGTCATCATTTTTCAATTAATTTTCTTTTTCAAATTATTAACCAACGTCGATAAGACAATTCATTTTTCTCAGATGAACGGATTATGCATTTTTTTATCTATCTTCAGTTCTTATAACATTTTAAAGAAATTAATTTTTGAAATTGAACTTAATATTGTTTTTTACAGCAATGTATTTTTATTTCTATCTTTTTTTTAAATTCTTCACTCATTTATCCATTCTCCTAAAAATGGCATGTACATTATTTCCAAATATTTTTCTCCAAGAAACAATATGACATATAACAATATGCTGAGAATACCATGGCCTGAAAGTTTAAAGAAAATGGAAACAAAAATGGACACTAAGATCAAAAAGAGAAAGTTTCCATTTCTAGAGCGCATAACAAGGACAGCGAGTTTTGAAAATTTGATATGAGGTAGAGTGAAGGCAAGAGGGACAAAAGAAAACAACGCATAACCTACAGAACTTAAGTAAATGGATGGTAGAACAGAGCCTAGGAGAAATAAGAAAAAGACAAAATTTACTAAAACATACCAAGGAATGTAGAGAGGCAAGATCACCCAGATCATGGAAGCACACGGCACATAGAAGAAGAACAGCGTCGATTTGATCTTCTCCCGGCTTTTGTAGGATTCCACTGTTGTCACAGGAAAGACATTGGCACACGAAGCTACCAGGCTAAGGACGATAAATTTAGTTGCCAACTAAAGAAGAACAACTACAGTGTGCGACAGATCCTTACTGTGAGTAGTCTGTCTGTTTTTGCCAGGATATGTATGTATACACACACACACACAGACACACACATATATATATATATATATATATATATATATATATATATATATATACATATTTGTTCTCCATGGATACCTATTTGCGCGTGCGTACGTATATGTGTGCGCGCGGTGCGACCAATGTATCTCGCCATCATTTGTTCATGCGCTGTGTCCATGCGAGTGGGTTATGATCTGTTCACTGCTGGCATAAATTTATCTATGAAGTTTTCTTCTGAATTTTGAGGAAAGTTTAGTTGTCTGTTTGGTATACTGGCATAATTTTAAATTTGCCTTGATTGCATTTGTAGATGTGTTGCGATACCAAGAGTTTTCAGTAGTTGGGTAAGTTGATGTTCCTTTTTGAAGGGCAACTCTGTTGTTATTTACCTGGCTGATGCCTATGTATGACTTCTTGCATTTTGTGGATTTGAGTGCATAGATCACATTTTTGGAGTTGTAGTTTAAATTGTTATTTATTGTGAAAGGAATTGTGTGGTTTTCAAAAGTGGAGGAGTTCCCTTCTATAATGACATCACAAACCCCACATCTTTTTTGTTGCATTTTGTGACCACTTAAATACATTGTTTTGGTTAAATTGGATGAGGTTAATGTATGTTTCAGGTTTTTAGATTGGCGTTTGCTTTGAATTATTTTCGTTGTTTTTAGCATATTTTTCATTTTGTCATTCTTGTTAAGTAAATCAAGATTTCTTGTAATTTCTGTAAATAGTACTGGATTATACTTATTTTATGTTGAAACATATGATAGAGTTTGTTCGACATTACGTTTTTTGGATTTCATAGTTGGTCTAAAGGATTTTTTTAATGCTAGTACAAAACCTGTTTATTAGTGCTGTGAGGTAGCTTCGTTTTTTTTTTTTTATTGTTTATTTTATTTATTTTTTAGTGTTCTATATAGTTATTCTAGGCCGGTTTTTATGAGGTGTTTGTCTGTCATTATAGTGATAACCCTACGTGCTAGGGAATAGGAGATGAATTTCAGACAGCTGTTTGGATGATGGCTCTTGAAATGAATATATTGTTGGGTGTCTGTAGGTTTGTGGTAGATATCTGTGATTATGTAGATATAATATGGAATCCACTGTTTGCCCTTCACAAAAGCAACATCAAATTACCCGACAACAGAAAACACTTTGAAGCGCAACACATCTACAAATGCAATCAATATATGCAATGTATATATTATTCGAACGTTGTGGACTGTCGTTACAGAATCATAAGCAAACAAATGTACGAGATGTCAAACAAAATGACTTTCAGATTCTCAATAGCAACAGCAACTAAATTGTATAGTGCATATAGTTGAAGAGAAAAAAAGATGTTGACATCCCACACTACATCAAATATAAGTTTAAGATGGAATCACCTTCAGTACTAGAGATACCTATTTTCTATTTTTCATGAAAGATTTTTTATAAAGCTCAAACGACACTAGCAGAGAAACAGTTAGTATTAACATTACTATTACAATATATACACACACACAAACATAAACACAAACACATAGACACAAATATACACACAAACACAAACACACACGCGCGCAAACACACACACACACACACACACACACACACACACACACATATATATATATATATATATATATATATATATTTCCTATTCTCTTGTTCCCTTCCTTTCTCGTCTTTCCTTTTATACTCTATGCATATCTGTTTGTTTTTATTCCTTATTTTTCTCTTTTGCTTATTGTTTCCCTCTTTCTTTCCTTCTTCCGTTACCATTCCACATTTTGTCCGTTCCCAGCCGTTCCCTATCCGGTTTTATAACAGTCACTTTTAATTAGTACTTTCACTCCTTCCTTTCCTTTTACTCCATTGTACATTTTGTGCAATTGTTCTTGGCGTCTATAGTGTTGTTATTCCTTTTTTAATTAAAACTTTCGCATTCACAAACCTAATGTAATCTGAACAAGTATTACACATGACAAAATACGAAAGCGAAACATCCAGAGGACAGACAAGCAGAAACGAAATTATTTTTCGCTGAAGATTTAGTTTTCATAAAAACTGGATTGGCACGATCTTTTTCTTACAAATATCAACTGATTTTAGCATTAGCTAAATACGAACTTATTTTTTCACATTTTCGCCACTTCCCCGGTTTCCGTGTCGGTAAATTTGAGATTTCCATATGTATATCGTCGTATGAAATTGTAAAGCATTTTAGCAATAATTTAGCAATAATTTGGATCTTATCGGTCCTGAACTTTCATCACAGCTTCAGTTACGTTCTAACCACTGTTATGTAACTGTGTATTTTTTATAAAAAGATTCTTAATAATTATTCTGGCGAGCTTCACACTTTAGTATTTCGACATAACGAATTCAAACGTAGTACTAGATTGGAATCGTGGTCTCATCATTTTATAGATGTAATGGCTAGATGTAACCATAAGTTACATGTTAACAGCTTGGCAGTTATTGCTTGTGGAACTCTCTCCCGGCTTCTTGCTTACCAATTAAATTTGATTTTTAGAAATTTTAATGCAATGTGAATAATCGCATTTTGTCCCCTAATTTCCTGTCCTTTTTCCATAATAGTGTTTTTTTCGCAGATTCGTTATCACAGCTTATGGCACGATTATTATGTGTTTAATATCATTTTCTGTATATATATATATATATATATATATATATATATATATATATATATATATATATATATATATATATGAAGAAATATAGTCTTAAAGTGTACTATATTTATGGGATAAAGTGCTCAATATCAGAGATAGAGTGTGTGTAAATATAAAAGTGAACATAGAAGTCAACACTTAGAGGCGACATTCTGTTTCATGCTAGATGCAATCGCCAGGCCACCTGACGATTGCATCTAGCATGAAACACACTGTCGCCTCTAAGTGTTGACTTCTATGTTCACTTTTATATTTATATAAAATGAATTACTATCTCTTTGTCATCGAGGCCCGTTGGAACAGTTTGCTTTACAACCTATCTGTCAGGGTTTCAATTCTGGGTAGTGGATGCGCACTGCTGATGAGTCCCAAATATAGGATGCAACTGCCGTCCACTGCATTCTGTTCAGGTTTCTTTCAGGCTCAATGAATTACTTAATAATAATTATCAAATTATATGACACAATTTCTATCATATATATATATATATATATATATATATATATATATATATATATATATATATACATATTACCTAAATGACAGTTTAGTTTCCCATCGCTTATTTATCTTTAAGAGATAAAGCAACTTAAACTATATTAACACCTAAACAAGTACTTAAATTTCATTAAAGAACGTCGCTTACATAATTAACTGTCCTTTCTTGAATACACGCTCTAGAATCGCACGTGCTCTTAATTTAATTCTATTCTTCTAACCTCTCCGCCTACACTACGAAATTCTATTTTTTATTATTTTCTTTTGTTATTAGCTTTTTTCAATAGAGGACATAAGATGGCCTATCCCCCGGTTTACACTCCTTCCCGTATTTTGAATAGGAGTAAAAGTTTATCCCTAGTTTCCTCTTTAGAACTTGTATTCCTTTTCCTTCTAAAGTTTCCTCATTCCTTTGCACTCCCAGTAGTTTGTTACGTCTTAGTGGCATTATAGCCTCGGTTGAGGTGATTTGATTAAATAAAATATTGTTTTTGGTTTTTTTTTGGTTTTTTATTTTTGTTTTATGCCCATATTCGCAAGGAATTAACAGAAGATCATTGAATGTGAACTTAGTTGAAGAATGTCATCGGTTAAATAAAAAAATAGAGACAATGTTCCCTTTTCAGTTGAGTAAACAATGACAGTTGCGCCGCATTCGTTGGTTTTATGACATGTCAACAATTAATGGGCTATTTAATGTCGAAATCAATACATTTCACCATTATATGTGAATCAATAATAATTTATTTGATTAAAAAATAATTTATTAATGGCTGATTATATTTGTGTCCTTAAGCATTTGGCAGGTTGTTCTTTATTACATCAGAAACCTTATTTCGCCATTTATCCGTGGAGAAATATGAAGCCGGAGAAAATACTGAAAAGTACGCAGTCCTAGAGAGCAGCTGCCCACGGCTGTATCTCCCACTCATTGACTAATGAAAAGGGGTCGGTAGTAATACTGATGCAAGCGCAAACGTCTGTTGCGTGAGCTGGGCAATGTTCGACCCTGGCTCGGGTTTATGCGCTCCAGTTCCCCACATTAAACCCGACTGTCACATCACATCTCAATGGGAGGACAGGGTAAATACTATCTTATTTCGTTATATAATGTTAGAAAGAAGTATTTTTATCATTATATTTTAATTTATAATCATTTACTTCGTTCGACAACAGGTGAATATTAATCATTTATACGTTAGTTCAAGGGTCAGCAACCTTTTTCTGACTATGGCTATTATAATCATTCATGGCGCCAACAGCATACGTATTTTTATACAAGTCAAGGTCAATATGCTTGTTCTACAATATATTTCATATAGTAATATATGCAATAATATGTAAACCACATTAGTATATGTCTATATTTCTGGGATGAGATTATTATCTACTTTATTTACATTATTCGGACTATTGTCTTCATCTTTGTCGCCATATTTATTACAACGTTTCGGTCGTTGTACGCTCCGGCCTTCTTCAGGTGGTTGGAATGTTGTACTACTGGACCCTTTATTTCGCTCACTGGGGTAGACTGTTCTAGTTCCACGTGCCATGTTTAATGGATGTCAGTTATCAGTTATCGCCTGTTAATTTTCCCTCTGAAAGTTCTTCACTGCCTTAACCGGGTATTGAATTCACACTCACACTCAAGGACACATGGCACAGTGGATAAAGGCGTTAGTTAGATCCAGTGACAGGACACAAAGAGTGTGAGTTCATTACCCGGTTAAGGCAGTGGAGAACTCTCAGAGGGAAAATTAAAAGTGATAACCGATAACAGACATCCATTAAACATGGCACGTGGAACAAGAACAGTCTACGCCAGTGAGCGGAATAAAGGGTTCAGTTCGATATTACAGCCACCTGAAGAAGGCCGGAGCGTACATCGGCCGAAACCTTGTAATAAATATGGCGACAAAGATGACGACAATAGTCCGAATAATGTAAATACTGTTTTCTAAGGTTTGACACTTCTCTATGTATATAATTTTAAAGACAATATCAAATTTAAATTGTAGACCTCCAATGGAATATAAAGCCACAGCCTCACTCACCAGTTGCAGATGTGGTTTCTGTAACAAGTAGTGTTTTTACAGGGTGGAGTTAAAAGCGATCGATTTGTTCTTTACGGCTTATCAACCCTGTGTGTGTTATTTGAAGTCAAAATCTATTATTTTTTTGTAGCAAGTAAATAATTCATCAACAATTTTGGGTGAGAATAACAATATTGCTTGTATTTTTGTATGCAATCGATTTCGCCACTGCCTTAACGCCGAAACGTTGTTATAAATATGGCGACAAAATAATGTAAATAGTGTAAACCATATTAATTGAAATAAACTGTTTAAATTTTTTTTTTTTTAGATTTTATTATAAATGAGAATCCAACGAGTGAGCAGTTTTGAAACAGGAAACTATCTTTGCGTTGTAGTAGTCATTAATTCGGACTTCCTGATGTCATTTGCGGCTGCGTGCCATTGAAAATTGCTTGTTTAATGGATATCAGTTGTCAGTTATCTCCTGTTAATTCACCTCTCCAAGTTCTCCACTGCCTTAACGCCGAAACGTTGTAATAAATATGTCGACAAAATAATGTAAATAGTGTAAACCATATTAATTGAAATAAAATGTTTAATTTTTTTTTTTAGTTTTCATTATAAATGAGGAGTCCAACGAGTGAACAGTTTTGAAACAGCAAAATATCTTTGCGTTGTAATAGTCATTAATTCGGAATTCCTGATGTTATTTGCGGCTGCGTGCCATTGAAAATTGCTTGGCGTGACACATGTGGCACGAGTGCCGGAAGTTGCTAACCCTGCGTTAGTCTATAAACATTTATTTGGTTTGGGTAGATATAGATATTTATATTTAAATTCTGTAAGCATTTAGTTGGTTCAGAAAGAAACTAAATGAATATCCACGACTTCAGCGCAAATAATTGTCACTACCGTTCTTTACCGTCATGGTTAATATCCCTACTCCTCTGGAAGAGATACACCAAGTTCCGAAAATAGTCTTCTTCGAATCTAATATCCAAATATTTCTCCTCAGAAACTACAAATTTCATAAAGTGTTTTATTATACATCCTTCAATAGGAAAAATAAGAAAAAGCTTCATGAGGTAGTAAACTTTTTCAGATTTCAGTATTTTTAATACACCATTGTTCATCCAGTACAAGCCGCAAGAACAACTCAAGGCAGAGGTTTCATGAATAATGTTGCTGTAAGGACTTAAGAGGACGTGAGTATGAAGTGCATATTATAAAGATATGCAGGATAGATAAGTCTGAGATAGTAGCGATCAGGGAAGTGTCCTCTTGGTAGTCTGTTCCACAAAGTAGAAGCTGTCTAACCGGAACTATTTTCTTACAAATAAAATGCGAAGGGAATGTGAATGAGTCTACCGTTTTTACCTGACATGGCCGGTCCTATCTGCAATGGTCTGAGCGAAGAAATCTAGCTAGTCTGAACATTTGTCATGGAAATATTGATAGAGTAGCTAAAGGCTAGTAACGTTTCGTCATAGGTTGGAAGATAATTTATCAGCCAGAAGGCTTTTGAAATCAATACGTCTGGAAAATGAAGATTCGATAGCTCCAGCCAAGGTATGACCAGCACTACCCCATTTTTGTCTGATCTGGCTTTTAGATAGAGCATGGAAGGATGAGTCAGGTACTTTCAGGAACAGTATCAATAGCCGGATATTGTCATGGTACAGGGCTCAATTGTTCCAATTACCTCAAGAGCAAATCCGAGCTAACTGGAGTACCGTAAATCAGACATAGGGGTAAATACCTGTAGCTTTTGTTCAACAAATAACTCTCTGTTCAGATCTTTCCTAGTTCTCACACAAACTTTAAATTTTGTGTATTCCATTTCATTATTAACAAAAGCTGATTAATTATTAAATAATATATAACAGCCCGATTCTTGTCTAAATCTCTGGGATGTATAGTTACCATTATTTACACCCGGACTATTGGCTTCATCTTTTGTCATCTTGTGACTTCGGTCATTAACTAGGTGCTTATGGATCCAGCGAGCCTTCAGTCCAGTTCATTAAAGACGTTAATTCCTGAACTTGGCGATACATTGTGTGTTCCATTCAAGGCTCAGGCAGTGTGTAATTGACTTGGGTAACAAGACAAGCAACAACAGTTCAGTACTTATGTAATAAGAAATGGACAAATTATCCCTAGAAATAGTCAACTGCACTACTCCCGTAGATTAAATAAAGTGTTATGTTCGAAAATCTCTGGATCTATAAGCACTTGGCAAAGGGAACAATGGCCAAAACATTGTGATTACGGCCAACAAAAAGAAAAAACGAGGACAATAGTCCGTTTGTAAATAATGTCAATAACAGCCTGATTCTTTGGATTAATTTATCCATTTATTTTTAGCGTGCAACATTATGACCGGATGTAAAGATCTGCATATAGAAAATTGAGGTAAACAATTACAAAATCTGATGAGTAATCAATAAACATTAGTTAGTGCAGCAAACACCTAAAGCAAAACTGATTAATGTAAGGATAACACATTTGATAAAGAGACTATTATGTTAAAGAGTCGCTCGATAAAAAGAAAGATTATTTAAAATTTCAGGTAAATGAGAAAAAAATTAAATAAACGAGATGAAAATGAAAAAAAAATGAAATGTAGAGGTAAGAAAGACTAAAAGGAAAATGCGGATAAGAGTAAGCGGGTGAGAAAAAAAAAGAAAAATAATGAAGAACAAAAAGATAATCTGGATGTTGTTACGGACTTAAAGATGAAGAAAATTCAGGGTTACCTCCCTTTGCCAGTAAATATTTATATACAATCAGTATGGCAACATAAACGAAAATATAATTATATAAACATATAGAAAAAAACATCTACACCCGGATTCCTCTTCGATCACATGGAGTTAACGTGGAATTTATCCATCAGGATTGATCATCAGGAACAAGACAATAAGATAATTAGATTAAGTAAGATTTAATAACAGAAAAAAAAGAAATAAATATCCAAGACTTGGAAAAATGATCAGAATACACTTCAGTTACGGTATTTACCAATGTTGAATGAACAAATATGGTGGATCAGTTTGGGGAAGCTTAATATCTTCATGTAATGGTGAATGAATTGAATACTTTATTAATATGTTGATGTATGCTGGGAAACTATGGGGCGGGGATGAACGAACTTATCTGTTTACGAGTTCTTCTTTTACCCCTTTTTTTTCAGAACCATAATTTCCCTCTCTCTTTTCTTCGATATATCTTTCATGATCTTGCCCGTGAGCTCCCATTCCTTTCCACTTGATTCTGTCCAGGAATCCATCTGTGATTTTTGTATGGAAGATTTTCTCTTCTTGAATTCGTCGATTCTGGAGCTGCATGCATCGAACGGAATCGAAATTAATTTTTTTTTTCCGATTGTCCTGACCGGAGCGTATATTTTCTCTGATTTAGACATGTTTCGCCTTCTTTATAGCCGGGATACATCAGATTTTGGATTTGTCGTTTTGCCATATATTCTGGTGTAAACCATGACGACGTCGGCACGGATTCAATCCATCTCTCCAACTCACTATATTTTCCCTCGCGGTCGCTCATCTTTGCCGCCATAATTTCAGCTTTTGATTGGCTGCTATCGTCCAATCAGTGCTACTCAATTTTTTTCGAACATTCGTGTCGTGGTTCGTCAGTTCGCTCCAGCTGCTGCTGATTGTTGCTGTTACTGGCGTGTTTGTACCTGCTGCGACGAAAAGGGAAGGGTGTGATGGAGGGAAGGCGTATGGTATAAAAAAGAGTGTGATGACATGGAGGCGATGTTTTCGTAGGCACCGGTAACAATATGCATAAAGAAAGAAACCAAAATGTAAATAAATGGAATTGAACACCCTTATTCAGCTCGTTAGCATCGTTTTCTTTGATCTAACTGAAGATTGGCGTTACATAATCTTCCCACCCTTACACATTACATTAATTCATACATTTCCAAAACAGAAACTATGATTTGGATTTGAAACTAGAAAGAAAGTTGTGAGGGCACCTACACTGAATCCATCATAAACATTATTTTCGAATCATTTATAAGAAATCTAATATAGGAGATAAAAACTGTGAATATAGAATTAGTTTCGCCTAATACCGCAAGTTGCTACACAACTAAAAGACACGAGTCATCTTCTTAGGCAGTCTTGTGAGATTATGATTTTTGTATGGATACCAAAGAACAAGAAACTCGTTCAGAATTATATAAACTACCAGCTGTATGAATTACCTTTCTCGGACCATTGATAAAAATGGCTTCAATGAAAGGAAAGCTGGAGACCTCTGTGAGGAATATCCTTCATCGAACCTTTTTGACTGGCACTACAGAATCACAAAAAAAACTGTAAAAATAACAGAAACCACATCATTTTAGAACTTACGACAACTACAACCACATGTATCCCGATGAGAAAAGAATGACATCTTAATGATTCTGAAGTCATCCATTACATCTAACTAAAGGTTAGGAAGAAAGATCCCGTCAAAACTGGAAAGAGCATGAACACTTACTGGACATGCGAAAATTGAATTATTTTATACAGAATGATTTTATAAATTTCAACCGAAAGTAACACTTCTTGGTCAATGAATTATATTAGCATTATAATTAATAAAGTATCCTGGGTAAATAGCAGAGGCAAAAAAAGCGAGAATATATTAATACAAAAAGTAATAAAGACGGATTTATAAAAAAAAATATTGAATTCAGAAAAGACAATGGAAAACAAAAAGAAAGTTTGATTTTAAGGTGAAACAGGTTTTTCATTTATGGCAAAGATCGATTACTTGCTCCCCAAATAGATGTTGAGTTTCGAGGCAAGCACAATCCCCTTTCGTTTTATAATCTCTGTGTATCCGCCATTTTCCCAAGTCTGATCTTGTGTTCCTTTAAGCTAAGGTTAGTAAATAGCGAGCGCGAAGAAGTAAAAGAAAATAGTCAAGGTGAAAACGAAAGAAAGAACAAATGTAACAAGAAAATAAGAAAGAAAAAGACAGGTGGCTAATAAAGAAAGAAAAAGAAATAAAGACGGAAATAAATACAGATATTATAAAAATAAATTAAGGTAATGGGAAAAGTGACAAGAAGCAATAAAAGAAAGTCTTTTGTACAGAGAAGGTGTAAAAGAGAAGAGGGCAGGGAATCTGGTGAGAAACAAAACATACTTCGGATGACTAAACCCGGATATTATTTGCGGTTCAATCATGTCATTGTCATTTCGCTGCACAGCGAAGTTGGTGATTCAAATTGCGGTATTAATACAAGACAAAAAAATAAAATAAAAAGCTAAGGAAGATGACAGGAAGCAAAACAGACATTCCCTCCAGCAAACAATACCAAATAATTCTGATTTTATTAACTTCAATTCGAAAACACTTTTCCGTCTGTCTTAATCTTTTTTGATAAACATTACGATTTTTTTTTTTGCGTTTCTTCATTGTAATTTAAAACTTATTTTATAGTTATATATTTTTTCTATTTCATCTCCATCCGTTCGAAATGACATCGGCTGGTTGTGGAAGCTAAATTTGACCAAGTCGATCCAATAGACGTTTCTTGATTAAATATTGTAAGTAAAGACAAAAGATGCTTGCCGATGATGAGGTCAATACCGACCAATTATTGATAATAAATATCCGATGATGTTGGTAGCTGAGGCCTACTGACATAGTGTTCAATGGTTAAGCCTTGGTAACATTTTGAATGCAATGACAATTGCTGCGAAACCTGCTTCGTATTTAAATATTTTGGAAAAATCATATTCCATACGCAAATACACGCGACCCCAATTGACACGCCCACGCATGCATGTATTTTTGCAGAGGAAGAGAAATTTATTAATTTGATCAGGATTGGCATCTAATCCAGAAATATGCGACACCTTTGGTAGGAATCAATTTACTACACACGTATCAGCCAGTGAGTCGAATATTGTATACATCATAACATTTTCTTATTAAATCATGGTTAACTATTGATTCTTTTCCTTTGTAGTTTAGTACTTTAACTTTTTTAGAACACGCGCACACACATACACACACGTACGCGCGCGCACACACACACACATATATATAAATACAGACACAAACAAACTTACATATATATATATATATATATATATATATATATATATATATAGAGAGAGAGAGAGAGAGAGAGAGAGATAAAGAAATATACCTAATGTAAGGTATTCTGTATATTTCTTTATATATATTAAATAGCTCTGTTATTTAACACTGAGTACTGTTTTTCATTACACATTAGAGTATTTATATGTATAAGATCTACATATATTTATCCATTTATATATATATATATATATATATATATATATATATATATATATATATATATATATATATATTTATGAATATAAATGACAATAGGAAAACTGTAATAGTTGCCGATACATTTCTCAAGGCAAAAAACGAAATGAATTTATTTAAACAAAGTAACTAATAATAACAGAAACAAAATGTCCTTAGCAACTGGAAGAATTTAGAGAACGCTATTTTCATACTGTTAACTGAAAATTACGTCAAGTACTGTCACGTGTGGAGATATTGTTATTATTGTTGTGTTCCTGTGATGCAACCATTTACTTTTGATTTCACGATATTGTTGTGTACGTTTGTTTGGGAGAGTAGTAATTCTGTTAAGAAAGGTGAAATAGGGAAAAAGCCTGGGCGTAGATTAATATTTGGGTAATATTCAATGGCGGCACTCTCTAGGATTTTCCTTCTGAGTGAGTTATTTTCTTTTTTTTATAACTGTAGCATTTTTAAAATGAAAATTGTCGATGAATATATTTCGATGTATGTCTAGTGCATTAGCTAAGTTGTTTTTGTGAGGTCTCTTTTGTGCTCATAAATGTGTTTTTTTTTATTTCTACTTGTTTCGCCAATATATTGGGAGGAACAATTTTGGGAATTTATTTTATAAATGCCTGCTTCAGA
>OZ038476.1:24003524-24188524 GCA_964036315.1 Acanthosepion esculentum
ATATATATATATATATATATATATATATATAGAGAGAGAGAGAGAGAGAGAGAGAGAGAGAGAGAGAGAGAGAGAGAATGTAAGGTATTCTGTAAAAATAAAAGCATTAGATGTTAGTGGAAAGCAGTATTAATCTTAAATCTTTATGTCCTCAAATACCAGCCGCAGCCTGTATTTATAGAAAAGCCATAGCGAGACAACTTTAAGGCGCTGGAAAATAACTGGAGGTGAACCATCAGATTAGGACCAATAGTATTGCAAGTTCTTCTTTGGATCATATAAAGGAGCTCAAGGAAAATAGCAGGGGTACCGGAACATATGTAGCAGAAATATTCTAAGGTTTGACGAATAGTACAATTATAAATATGTAAGTTAGATTCTGTTGAGAAAAATTGTCCGTCCCGACATAGTGAACAGATTTTCTTAGCACCTGACTTAGCAATGGATTCAATATAGTATTTCTACTTCATATCACGAGAGAACGCGAACCCGAGAAACTGCAACGAATCGGATAAATGAATAATGTCCACAATTCGTTTACAAGAATCCGCTAGCCTTTAAACTCGTTAAACTTCAGTAATTTATCAGCGGACGTGTTTTGTTAGGCATTAATAATCTGAGTTATGTGTGTATATATAATTTAAATTCGTTGTATTTTGGGCGGAAGAATTATCAGTACGAGAATTAGAAATTTCATATGCTTGTTGGTTGAAAGCTTTTTTATTGTTCATTAACCCTTTGCAGGTTATTTAAAACAACAAAATAGATTTAGATAATAAGCATTCTTTCGGTTCGGGAGCATAATAAGGATTTAGTGATGCAAGATTTATGAATTAACCCATAGCTGGAGGAGAAACGTCGGATCTATATCGTTCCCAACGGTATTTGCGCGTAAGTGAATATAACGAACCCAACTGGAATTGGAACTCGGTTCCTCAATTAACAATTCCGAGCCATTATCCATTACGTCAGCCGCACATCCAATCTTGCAACACCTGTATTCACAAGTGGTCACCCATCTAAGTACTGACCAAACTCGACGTTGCTTCACTTCAGTGACGTAGAGGAACCGGTGTTTCAACGTGATATGGCCGTAATCCTCACAGTTTATAATAATAATGGAATCACAGTAATGGACTGAATGGAGACTGTCAATTTCATTCGATCTTAATTCAATTCGATCTTAACATGTTGCTGTGAAGATCACACTGAGGTGCAATGTTGCTTGTCCACGTGCAATTTTGATTCCCTGGTCTGAAGATCACGTTAATATGTGAAACTAATTGCTACACACACACACACACACACACACACACACACACACACTTTACTGTTTATCATTGTGTTTCCGCTTCCGTCTAAAGTCACTTTCAACTCCATACATCTAACGTCACCAATTGAGCCCTGAAATTGTATTATTTATTTTTCATCTTTCCTAACAGGAATAGATACATTCACATATCGCATGGTTCACACTTCTCCCCTTGTTTGTTTAACAGAATATGGGTCTACCCAATATTTCCGGTTATAATTGGGTTTATTAATAAAACTTGATTCTTCAAGTTAGCCATTATATTTCCTGCAAAGCACCAAAAACTTCACTTCTTGCCCTTTCTTATACTGATAGAACACTACACAATAACTCTCTAACTTGAGTGGCTCACGACGCTTGTATTGGGTGAACATTACTTAAAAATAAATGTATATATGAACATACACACATACGCACACATGTACGTATATACATTATGTGTAATATAAACTATGCATGCAACCATTATATGAGTGAATGTTGACTGTTTCAGAAAGCATTTCTTGATGATTGCTAATTGCATGGCTGATTAGTCGGTAGAGACCTTTAATTGCTCTCTTCGTTACGCTTCTAGTGATCATCGGGAAATGAGTCTTAAATCATCCACCTTGCTAAACGAGTGAAAGAAAAGCAGCTTCACCACATATTTTGTGTCTCCATTCATTTTATTTCGTCATTTTATCTATTTTTTCTTCATGCATCAGTCTGTTCATATCTATCTATCTATCTATCTATCTATCTATCTATCTATCTATCTATCTATCTATCCCAGTATGTTCATTTTCTATCTATCTATCTATCTATCTATCTATATATCTATCTCGGTGTTCATATCTATCTATCTAGCTATCTGTCTGCCTGTCTATCTATATATATATACAAGAGACTGTTTAAAAAGCAATGTCTGCTGCAAGTTAATCTTAAACGTAGTAAAATTTCTAGTTTAAACATTTATTTATTTTTAAAACCCAAAACTCATCTCGAAGAGAAACAGTAAAGATTAGGAATTTCATTAATTTCCTACGCATAATACTGTTTTAAAATGGTTGCTCTTCTGGAGGAGGCGTGCTGCCATAGATTTTCCGCTTTTTGCAAGAGAAATGGCTGAAAATATTTATTGAATGCTGATGAAAATGTTGCCCTTTATATAAGTAAAATATAGGAAAGGTGCCAATGGATAGGCAGGAGAAAGGGAGATGTCTCGTTGTGGCAGATCAGGCGCTGATGCAAAAGATCACAAATTCAAATAGACTGTTCTTCTCAAGACGATTGAAACTCTGTGCAATCTTTTAGTTGAGATAAGCTATAGCTTTCATTTTAGTGCAATCTCATGCATATAAAGATGTCTGTGAAAAATCTGTGCAAATTCATGAAAGTCGATGGTTTCTACCCAAGAGCTTACCCATCCGTATAAAACGGATAGCACTATCGTAAGCAGAAGTTGGGACGCGAGTCAAATAAAATATATCAGTTAATGGATTGGAAAAAAAAAGGTTTAAGGCAGTGTATTGTGTAGCGAAAGTGATGACCACGGTGAATCGTGTAAGCCTTATGTTAGTTTTTATACCGAAAGACACCATTAACTTTTCCTGCTTCGACCTGAGCACATTTTCATAACTCCAATCAAGGCTTCCTCAAATTAGACCACATCTGAAACTGAATAATATATACACTATTTACATTATTCGGACTATTGTCCTCATCTTTGTTGCCATATTTATCACAACGTTTAGGCCGATGTACGGTCCGGCTTTCTTAAATATGGCAACAAAGATGAGGAAAATTGTCCGAATAATGTAAGTAGTGTACATAATACCGCATCTCATAAATATAGGCAGAGAGTGAATAATATGCTTTTACAACATGACAATACAAAGCCTTACAACAGATGGAAGACAACAGTGAATAATTTGGAAACAATAGTCATGATCTAATGACAGAGGTTATAAAAAAGTTTTAAACTCGGATCTCATATTGTTTTTAATCAAGCTTACATATTATCCAAATACACTTTATAAATATATATATATAGCAGTATAGGATATATAAATCACTATATATCAGAATAGAATTGTGCAAATGAATGGATTAAAGTAATGTTTAGAAATGGAATTATATGTGTGTAGGAAGGTGATGGTGAGATAGAATGAAATCGCCTAGACTAGATGCCAAGACACCTCTACGAAAAAGAAGTAAATTTAAAAATGTTAAATTTCAGCGTTCCAACATCTTCCCGTCCTGGGTAAGACGTTAAACTACATCCGACAGCAAGGCCTTTGATCAGGAGGTTTTGAGGAGCGTGGAACTACCTCTTAATTGCTGGTGTTCTCTGATACACTCTGACCCGGGGTGGTAAAACCTGTCAGGGTCCCAGCTATGGGCAAATAATTAACTACACCCAAAAGGGTCAAAAGTGCATGAAAGTATAAAAATAGGTTTTAATACCAGCAATACTTTTTTGAAAATTTTTTACCAGTAATACATTTAAAAAAAAAAAATTACCATTAATACATTTTTAAAAAAAAATATTACCAGTAATACTTTAAAAAAAAATTATTACCAGTAATACATTTTTGAAAAAAAAAATCATATTACCAGAAATACATCTTTGAGAAAACATATTACCAGTAATACTTTTTTGAAAAAAATAATACCAGTAATACTTCTTTGAAAAAAAATCATATTACCAGCTATACATTTTTGAAAAAAATATATTATTACCAGCAATACATGTTTGAAATAAAAAAAAAACATATTACCAACAATACACCTTAAAAAATGTTTCCAGCAATAAAATTCTTGTCGACAATAAAAAACCTATTGAGTTTTGATATGCCGTAAAACAAATCAAACCAAACCAACATCTTCACAATTTTTTAATGATGCTTAATAATAACCGACACATACGTTTTTAAATATGCCTCTGCTTCCTATACGCATATTAATTCCATCAACAAACACATTTCTTTTGTTCGATGAAGTCTTTTTAGAGGAGGAAACGCTTTACAATGATTGTTTTCCACTTTCTAATTCATACGCCCCTGTCCGCCATCAGCAGAGTTGATACTCGTCTCCGTTAGAGCTTTCTAACTGCGCCTACTTTGTCTCACGACGACACTGAATCAATAGCTGCATCTACTGCAAGAAAAGTTAGTTCTCTATGTCGTGCCAGAAGGTGCTTCTCGTCAGAGTTCATCTTACTCATCTGCAAATCTACCATACGTCCTTGCATTGAATACGGTTGCCATATCTGGTCTGGTGCCCCTGCTGTTCGTCTCGAGGTTCCCGCTAAGATCTAAATAAGGATCTGTAATTTAATGAATTGGCCTCTCGACTTCAGACACTTTCTCACAGACGTGATGTAGCCTCACTCTGTCTTTCTGCAAATATTTCCATGGCAAGTTCTCCGACGAGCTTTTTTTTCCCTGGTGGCCCGACTGCATGCATTTAAGCAAGCTACTAGATTGGCATTTAGCTCCCACCCATTTACTGTGGAAATAGTTAAATGTAATCGTCGCTTCTACCCCAGAACCTTCTTTCCCCGAATTTCTTGACATTCGAACCCCCTTCCTTTTACTTGTGTTATGGGTCCTTGCCTATACCTACAGAATGAACTCTTCTTAACACTATGTATACTACGCCTCTCAAGAGAGAGAGAGAGACGAATCGAGTCGAGCCGATAGTAGTTCACTCCAAACCAGACTGACAGTCATACTAACTACTTCCACATCTTGTATTATTATTCCGTGTAATATACCTTCGTTATTTCTACTCTTTGTGTTCGTGTTGTTCTTCCTTGGTCCTAACCTGAACCATAACAACTTGCTTCCTTGATAAATATAATCTTCTAAAATTTAAACACAATGTCTATCGTTATGCCATGATACCAGTCCTTTTTCCTTTCCTCAATTCCCTACACACACTCTTTTCTTCTATTTCACTCTTCGTAACCCCATGTTTGATAGTGACACTCCTGCCATGGTTGTGGTGAAAGGCTTAAAAAATATTACCATAAATATCTATATACTGTGACATGGTCTCTTAGATGAAAATTCTGCAGGGGACTATAAATCTGCAGCTGCCCCACCAGTGGCTTGAAAGGCCCGTGCGAGATAGTTTTTGCGTAAACGGTGTAGGTTCAGGGTTGGTGACTTCAGCAAAATGCTCGATTTTCGGCATTGTCACCTAAAGACATGATTAGAAAGTTGTAAATCCAAAGATAAAATTATTAATAGATTTTTCCGTTTTGATGAAGATTGAAGACGGAAGAAAAAAGATAGCTATTTAGATAGCCGCAAAGGAGCTATTCAGTTTGGAAGAGAGAAAGAGAAAAGAAAGAAAGAAAAAAATGGAACAAAGTAGTAGCGATAATGCTCCCATACGTTTAACATCTGCTTCAGTGATATGGAAAACCGCGTCAATTGAATCTTCTTTTTTTTTAATTTTAATTTATATTTCGAGATATATCGGTAAAATAATGTGACAAAATTAAAAAATATAAGAATCTTGAAATGTAAGCTGAAAGAATTGTGACAACTTATTACTGTCATACCCATACTAATTGTAGCACTGGGCTCGTTAAAAATGGTAGAGGCAGGAACAAAACCGTGACGTCCCTGTTTACAATAGCCAAATATATTACAGTGGGTGTAACTGCTCATCGACTTAGAAAAGTATTATTAATGAACAAATCATTTACACTATCTATATTCAGACTATTATCGTCATCTTTGTTGTTGGTATCATAAATGTTTCGGCCGATGTACTCTCCAGCCTTCATTAGGTGTATATCGATCTGGGTAAGCTACAGAGAATTCTGAATGGAAACCTTTATTTAATATACGAGGATAGACTGTTCTTGTTATCATTGCTCACGTCTAAGGATTTAAATAAAGGTTATAGATTAAATAAAGGGTTCAGTGATAACAACAACAAGGAAGGGGACAATATTCTGAATATAAATATTGTGAATATTGATAAATCCTCGTCCCAGAAATTCAGTATTTCTTACTGTCAGAATTTCCACTGACGAAATGAATATATCTATTACTCTGTATCTGTAAGAGATTGAAAGAAATAGAATACAAAAAAACCCCAATAAAACAATAATAATAATAATAATAATAATAATAATAATAATAATAATAATAATAATAACAACAACAACAACAAGCCAACAAGTTCAAAATGGAGTTTTAAATGGGTGAATAATTGCAAGTAAAGCATAATACACCGACTGCAGGTGCCAAAATACTGAAAAAAGAAAGCAAAGGCAAATGCAATCGACCAGATACAGAAACGATGGCAAGCTAAAACGCATCACGGTCAATATTCTGCCTGACCAAACAAGTTGATGTAGACAAACCCCGTAACCATCAATGGCTACGTAATGCAGGGTTAAAAGCTGAAAACGAAGTTTTTTATTCTTGCTGCACAAAACTAATGCTTGCTGACAAGAAATTACCAAATTTACCTTACTGAAAAACTGTGTTAGCCCAAAATGCAGATTCTGTGAGAAATATCCATAAACAATTTACTATCCTGTTTTAGGTTGCGCGGTAATATAAAACTCGGCATGACAGACACTGGAAAATCTGCAAATTTTGGGGACAGGAAACTGAAGTAATTGGTATGAACACCACCCCGATCCGGTTACGCAGATAGGACCTGTAACAATTTTATGGGACTTTACAATACACTCAGAGAGAACAATCAAAGCTAATCGCTCCGACATCATGATAAGAGACCCCAAAGACAAAATGTGCCTTCTTATTGGCATGATAGTACCTGCAGACTGTACTGTATCTTTGAAGATCTTCAAAAAACTATCAAAGTACCAGGACCTCGGAATGGCAAAGATTCCAATAGACTCATTGAAGGGATTCCTGGTTGCGCATGCCTTAAAGAAATAAAAAAAAAATTCTCACAAGTACAGCCCGCAGATTACTAAGATAATCCTATCTCTGTAAAATATGTGCATGTTTGTGTTTTGTCTTTTGAAAAATGTCATGATGACATTTCTGAGCTTAGGTTTCTGGTCGGAATCCGAAAATAAATGTATATACACCAGAAATCAAAAGAAATAAAATAATAATAATAATGATAATAATGATGATGACGAGGAGGAGGAGAATGATGACGACGATGACTTGAAAATAGAAATAACGAAAATGTGGAAACCTAAAACTATGATTATCTCTGTCGTAATAAGGTCATTGGATAATATAGAGAAAGGCACTGAAAAAACATTTAAATAGAATTCCCGGACACATCAGCATCTCAGAACCATAAAAGATGTGTGGAACTGCACATCTAATTTGCAAAACTTTCTTCATCTAAACGGAAGGTCCTAAATATGCATAAATAATACACATACCGTGCCCTTTTTACTCATAGACCCTGGGGGAATTGGCAGTAAGGTATTTAAAATTACTCTCTGGCAAGATGATACCACATATAATAATAGCTTTAACCGCGTTATGAAAACTGTAATGCGAAAGTGACAATTGTTGTTCATAATATAATAGTCAGTACCCGTAAATCATCACCAGCACAGCGAATTATGATTGTTATGGTCCAAGTTCCTTGAACCACGGTGATGGTCCAAGTTAGAACCAATGAAGAGTAACTCGAACACAGGTATGGAATAACACAGATATATTACAAACAGAAATATGTACAAAGAAGTAGAAGTATTAGTAATGACTATCAGATTTGGTTAGAGTGAACTATGTTGTCTCGACAAGTATCACTATTCCAATGTCTTACAGTAATCGTCTGACTCTGATTCTGACTGACTCTGAACTCTGTCTGTCGACTGCTGCTCCCTCTTGCGGCGCAGTATTTATGATGTCCGGAATAGTCCATTATTATTATGGGTAAGTTCCCATAACAATTATTATTATTATTATTATTATTATTATTATTATTATTATTATTATTATTATTATTATTTGCTTTGATTTCTGGTGTGAAACCATTTCTTTCCGGATCCCAACCAGAGACCTAAGATCAGAAATGGCGCCATGACACTTTCCACTGACCAATTAATAAAAAAATACGCACACAGATTTTACATAGATAGAGCCCTTCGTAAGGTGTGGGCCGTACTCGTGAGAACAATGTTTTGTATTTCTTTAAGACATGGGCTTTCAGAAATCCCTTCAATGAGTCTACTGGAATATTTTCTAACCAATCTGAGGGCTCAAATACAACAGAGATTGTTGATATTGCCATATGCCACATTTCTGAGATTTCGATTTCGATTTTGATAGCCTTTTGAAGCTCTTCAAAGATACGTTGCAGTCCGCAGGGACTGCCATATCAATAAGAAGGCATTTTTTTCTTTTTTTGCGGTCTCTAATAACGATGTCTGGGCGATTTGCTTTGATTGTTCTATGTGTATTTTAAAGTCCCATAAAAATTGTTATAGGTCCTGTCTCCGTAACCGAGACTGGGTAGTGTTCATACCAATTTCTTTCAGTTTCCTTCCCGTAGAAGTCGAAGATTTTCAAGTGCAGATATTCTGTCGTGCCGAGATATATATTCTGTCTGTGCCAATACCGTATAAACTGATACAAGATAATCAATTGTTTCTGAATATTTATCATAGAATCTGTATTTTGGGCTAACACATTATTATTATTATTATTATTATTATTATTATTATTATTATTATATTTCGATTTTTTTCTATGGCCACACTACTAACCAATAAGGCCTAAAGCAGGTAGTGGTATGTTGTTATGGCTATATTTCATGATTTTTCTCCAACCCCCATAACATCACTAGTGTTACATGGACAAAGTTCTTCTTAGTGTGCGGGCTGTACTCATCAAGACATTTTTTTCTATTTCAAGGGACTTTTTCAATGTGTTGTTGTATTCTTTTTTTTTTTACCATTCCAAGCACACCTAGTGCAACTGTTATTATTCTTGTTTTCAATTTCAACAATTTTTTTTATTTCGATCTTCAGGTGTTTATACTTCGATAGTTTTTTCATATTCCTTGGTTTATATGTTACAGTCCACTGGACATTCTGTACCAATTAGTAGACAAGTTTTTCTTTTCTTTTCGGTTTTTGAAAATTATGTCCGGCCCATTTGATTCAATCTTCCTGTCTGTAAAGCTGGTGTAATCCCGTAGAATTGTGATACCTTCTATTTCTGTAAGTTGTGCTGGGCGATGTTCACGCTAGTGTTTATTAACATCTTTTCCAATGTCTTTGCATATTGTCCAGTGTAAATATTGCCCCACTCTATCGTGACGATTTTTATATTCATTTGGCGCAAGTACAGAACATGCTGAGGTTAGATGGTCTATGGTTTCCTGATATTTGTCAGAGAACCTGCGTTTTGGATCCACACTATTATGTATGATATTTTCCTGAAAGTTTCTAGAGAAAAGAATCTGGCCTTTCGCTGCAAGAATAAAGCCTTCCGTTTCAGCCTTTAATCCAGATGCTCGTAACCAACGATGAGTTTTAACCTTATTAGCATCGGCTTAATATCATATTCTAGATATTGGCGATTCAGAGGTTTGTCTTGCCAGCGTTGTTTCATCTCTTCAAGTCCTTTATATCTGGCTTAATTTTTCATAATTTTTGCTGCAACTTTTTGGTCTTCAGTTCTGTTTTAGGTTTTCTACAGAATCTACTAAATGTAAATCTCGATTGTATTTACAATCTTCTTTCATTGCTGATTTTTTTTTCTATTTTCCTGTTGTTTGACTAATCGTATCATCCAGTCTTTTGTTGTTTTCATGTATGTTAGCAAACCAATAGTTGTTTTCCTTTTTGACAATTCTAACTGAATAACATCTCTTCCACCTTCTTTTGGGGTATTGAAAGACGGTTGCTTTCCTTTATCTCTCTTTCCCTCTTTTCGAACTGTGAGTATTGGATTCTCCAAGTCCTCCTTTCTCATTACGTGTCACAGAAACTTCAGCTGCCACTTCATGATGTGAAGTATAAGCCTCCTCCTTGTTTGCATCCTCTCCAAGACCTCATCGTTGCTCACACGCTCGATCGACACAACGTGCTGACTGTGTTATAAAAAAAAAACACTATATAAATACATACTTTATATATACAGTTTAAAATAATACTTGGCAATTGCTAATAAAGTGGCTGAAAGCGCTGGACATAGAAGAAATTTGGACAGTTTATTTCGCAGTTTCTATACAGAAAAGAAAATGAGTGTACGAAGGAAATAAAGATGGAATAAAATGCTTAAACTTAATAACTTAACTGTCCTAATTTAATGAAATTTTACACACACACACACACACACACACACACACACACACACACACACATATATATATATATATATATATATATATATATATATATATATATATATAAAGTGAACATGGAAGTCAACACTCAGAGGAGACAGGCTGTTTCATGCTAGACGCAATCGTCAGCCCGCCTGACGATTGCGTCTAACATGAAACAGCCAGTCGCCTTTGAGTGTTGACTTCAATGTTCACATATATGTTTATATTTACATATGCTCTATCTCTGATATTGAGCACTTTATCCCATAATATAGCACACCTTAAAACTATATTTCTTCATATATATAAATATATATATATATATATATATATATATACATTTACCAAATTTAAATGCATGTCATAAAGATTTGATTAACAAACGAAAGTTTGAAAATGTGCACATTTAATAATATATTACAACATTATCCAATATAAGTCAATAAAAAATGGTAAATTAAAATTCATAATAATCTCAATATAACCAAGTGAATCTTTATTACAGGCAGACACATTTCCTATATATCCGTGTATATGTCTACATCGTTGATAATGCGACTCCTTAACATTTTTTCACGAATTGTAAGTAATCAAGATCAAAAGTACCTGCGTATAGTCTAATCAGTAAGCGAAAATGATGATTTTTAACCTCTTCAAACAAATTACTTGCTGTGTAGGATGGAGGGAAAAGGAGAGCTAGAAAGGAGGGAAAAGGAGAGTCAGGATGGAGGGAAACAGAATAAGAAAGGAGGCGAATGGAGAGGCAGAAAGAAGGGAGAAGGTGAGCAAGGATGGAAGAAAAGATAAGAAAACAGGGAAACAGAGAGTCAGATGGAGAGCTAGAAAGGAGGGAAAAGGAGAGTCAGGATGGAGGGGAAAAGAAAGTAGATAAAACGAAAGTAAGGAGAGGGAATATGAGAGTAAAGAAAAGAAAAAAAAGATAGAGAAATAACAATGAAAAGTGAGAGGGGGAAATAAACAAAGAGTAAGAAGAGAGTGAGAAGTGAGAGGGCGGCCACATCTTTTTTGCGTAAAAAGCTGATGATAAAGATTAGCCCTATGCTCGAGTATATACAGTATTCCATAGATGTAGTGAAGTTTGAAAGAACCTAAGAAATAACAAAAAACAGGTTTGCAGAATTATCATATATTAAACTGTGCGTACAACAGAAGAGTATTACACGACTAGTGAGTGTGCGCCGGTTGACGCAGCGTTCAATCTATTCGACTGTTAATATTTGACAGCCCCACCACGACGGATGTATGTGGCACAAGGCGAGTTTACCGTGGGTTCTCCGAGCCCGTAGACTCGGTCAAAAATATTACATTTAAATCCGCATAGACGGGTTCTTGGTCTGTCTACCTGCCCGGGCGAAACTTTGCATAGAGTTCGACAGTAATGAACAATCTATTCGACTGTTAATATTTAACAGCCCCGCCACGAGGGATGTATGTGTCACAAGGCCGAGTTTACCGTGGGTTCTCCGAGCCCGTAGGCTCGGCCAAAAAATATTCCCTTTGAACCCGTATACATCCCTGTTTACCTTCTCGGACGAAACTTTGCCCTTCGGCAAAGCGTCGTCCGGGTTCCTCTCTGCTGAAGGCAGAGAGTTCGGCAGTTGAACAATCTGTTCGACTGTTCCCCCAAGGCCTTCTCTCCTACTAATCTTATAGTAGGCGGAAGAGTCCAAAACAATCTCTTTAGAGGGATGACATCACAACACTAAGTATGTGTAGAATAGACATAAAACTCCCACACTGATAGGTCAATATTTGGCTTTATTCAATGGAAATAAACGATCGAACTTATCAGAGGAATAATCGCAAGAAAAATTGTTATATAATTCAAAATCTGCCTCGCATAAGTTCGGTCCTAGAGTTTATTGGATATTCTGCAACAGCAAGTTCTCAATCCGTCCTCTCTTCAATCAATCTGAATTCCTGACATCTACAGCAGAAAAGGTTGAGTGCTATGTTCGGAGGTACTCCTCCAACTCTACACTTGACTCATCTGGAGTATCCATACCTGATTTCCCTACTTGAACGGAGGCTTTACTGAATGATATGCGCATAAATCTGTCATTGTTTTCAGCCATCATTCCCATATCAGATTCAAGCGGATGTGACGGTATCCCAGCCGTCGTCCTAAAGAAATGTGCTACCGAAGTGGTCCAAGTACTTTCCAAACACTACAGCTAGTGCTTCGCTGTTTTCTGGTTTCCACTTGTTGGAAGTCCTCTTCTGTAGTTCCTGTTTTTAAGAACATTGTCGAAAAATCTGACCTCTCAAATTATTGCACTATTAGTCTCTTGCTGCTTTTTAGCAAATTATTCGTGGCTCTAATCATTGCTAAATTGATTAAGCATCTTAATTCTCACGAGCTGTATTCAGACAAACAATATGGTTTCCGTCTCATCAGGTCGACCGCTGATGTGTTAACGGCCATCATTTTATATGAAGCTAAGGATGAAAACGGCAAAGCTCGAGCTACGGTGTCACAAGACGTTTGCTTGGTTTACTTCAATCATTCATTTCAAATCGTGAAATGAAGGTCGATTTGAACGGATTCACTTCCAGATCCTTTCTCACGAACGCGGATTTCCCCCAAGGTTCTATCCTGGGTCCTACGATATTTCTGATCCTCATCTATGATCTCTCCGATGCCATCAGTTCCCAAGTAGGTAGGTATGCAGATCGCAGCACCATTTACTCCTGTCTCAATAGAAAATCCGACAGATCTGACAAACCTGCTAAGTGCTCTTGAAAAGGACCTCCAATGAGTGAATACATGGGGTAATAAAAGGCTTGTAAATTTTAACACCTCAAAAAAAAACTGCTTTCATTCCATAGACAACCATTTCTGCTTGCCACCGGGATGGCTGACGCGAGACACCAGGAGAGACACACGCAGCGCCTTCTTGACCTCACGTTTTGCACTGAATTGAAGTGGTGCAACTATATCGAATCAGTAACTGCATCAAGTAAAGTTGGGTCACTGTGTCGAACAAGAATTTTTTTTTTTCGTCTGAATCCATCTTACACATTTACAAATCTACAATTCGTCCATCCATTGAATAGTGTTTTCATATCTGGTCTGATGATTCTGCTGTACACATCGAGATTCTTGAGAAAATCCAAAGAAGAAATTGTAATATAATCTATTCTGACCAATCAGTTTCTTACCGTCGTAATGTGGCTTCCCTCTGTCTTTTCTAATATTTTCATGGCAACTGTTCGGAAGGGCTGTTTTACTTAGTGGCCCGAATACATGAATTTAAGCGTGCTAACTGAAATAGCAAAATACAACCGCCACTTCTTATCCAAGAGTTTCTTTTCTCACACTTCCTACCAGTGAAACTACCTTCCGCTTACCCTCTTCCCTCATATGTACAATCTAAATAAAATTAAATGCAACATCAATTTGTCTTGTTCTCAATCCTGCCTGATTTCTGGTTATTTTTTAACTTTCACTTCTGCGCACTAGTAGTATTCCCTACTTGCTTAGGATGAAACAATTAAAAGGATCAGTTTGGGTAACATTGGACGTGATAAATACTTAGATGAGTGTTCGCTTATAGACATGAGCAGTTGTAAATCTACTTGTAGTTTTAGGCCATATATACTAATGATTCATAATTAAAATAATATGCGAACCTCGCTGATCGTTATCGAGGAACAATAAAATAGATTGTAACGAGGATATATTTCACTATTGATCCCGATTTTATTTATTTCGCAGAGATCAGGCGCCGATCGAGTAAAAACACCAAGAATAATTGCGAAATATAATCGCCGAGAAAGAATAAATTATATAAACATGTTTGGGTCGGATTCTTTGCTAGAATCAATGCCTTGTCAATATCGTTCGAACTATTAATAGCGGAATGTTTATAAACGAGAAATGATTGACTTTTTATTCCTAGTGTACACCAATAAAGTTTCCAGAGTGTAGCCTCACAGAAAGAAAGAAAACTATAAAATCTCCGCATACAGAAAAGCAAGTACATATTACACGTTTTACAAAAAACCTTCCTACGTCCGTGGGACGCAACTTGTACGAATCAAAAATATAAGCATAAATACTTACACATACATATCCGATGTTTACTGTTAAAACTATTTCCCCTTACTCCCCCTCTTTCTATCTCTATTTCTCTCTCTCTCTCTCTCTCTCTCTCTCTCTCTCATATATATATATATATATATATATATATATATATATATATATATATATATATATATATACAGAACGGTAAGATATATAATCCGGTGTTCTTATAGATATTTTTATTTTTACAAAATAGTGGTCAATGTAAATTTACAGAGCGTTAATATTATAAATTAACTGGTATAAAATATGTTAATAACCATTTTTCAAAAATGGAAGCTAAAAGCTTCGAATTTAATTTTGTAATTAAATTAAATACATTAGTTCCATTTCATCCTCAAGAGAAATTTGGAGTAACTTATTTTAAAATTTACTGAGTTTTAAAGGCACAGCAAAAATTCATAATTCACTGTTTCCAAGTATAAGAGAAAGCCACTCATCCAGACAAGGGGTGGTAGCGTGTTCATTTTCATTAACTTTTGTTGTATCAGTTATTAGCTACGTTCGAAAAAGGGGTTATTTTTAGGTAGCGTAGGTATGTATTTTTAAACGAATTCTGGCATCCGTTAAATGTATGTCATCTGGTGTTTTTTAAAAATTTTATTGGTAATTGCAAAAAATTATTACGGCATTTTTCCTATTTGTATACTTAAAGATTTTGGGGGGATGTTTAGGTTAGAATACGTTTTATTTAACTACAATTTTATATATATATATATATATATATATATATATATATATATATATATATATAAAAGTGAACATAGAAGTCAACACTTCGAGGCGACAGACTATTTTATATTTACACACGCTCTATCTCTGATATCGAGCACTTTATCCCATAAATATAGCACACTTTAAGACTATATTTCTTCATATATATATATATATATATATATATATATATATATATATTCGACTCTCCCGACAAATTAGACGTATAAGGGTCAGGCGGATCAGTTCCTCGGAAACTGACAGCCAGACCCTAGAACATATGATATGATTATAGTGGTGAAGGTTTTGCGCAGAATCATCCACACCTTTTGAAGGGCCCAATACAGACACTTGGTGCATTACGTGCCACAAGGTCCCCAAACGACCCTCCGCAGGTTTTGAATTCAGAGTTTTCCATCTCCTAGACCAGTTGCCATCCAAGGCTATAGAACCCAGTCTGTCCTGCTATTTAACCATAGCGGGAGGGAGAAGAAGAGGATTCTCACCTTTCCCAAGGGTATTAGCTCGTAAGGGAATGTAATTGATTCGACTGGAATTCGAACTCGTCTCTCCGATTCCTCAATCCATGCCGCGGTCTCGACCGTGCCTCCAATATATACATATATAATTTCTTCTCTCGCATTTCTTGACTGTTGAAGTCTCTTCCGATTTCTTGTTTCCCTGCCATCTACAATTTTCAAATATTGTAAATGCAACGTAAATCGTCATCTTCTGTTTCATTATTGTTCTATTCCCCACTTCACATCATTAAAGACGTTTCAATCTCTTTCACATCCTGTACCACCCTGCGTCCTACTGGCATTATCGCCTTGCTTGGGGTGAAATGTTTGATATATATATATATATATATATATATATATATATATATATATATATATATATATATATATATATATAGGTGGCGATGGAAAAATCGTTGTCTAAATTACGCAAAAATTAAAATAACACTGATATCTCATTTTAACAGATATATTTACCAAAATGACACAAAAAATATCTTCAAATACTAAAGAGTAAGATTTATTCAATAAATAGCCATTGGCTTCAACGACGGCCTCCAGACGACCTTGGAAAGTCCTGCATCTCTTCTGGACGGTTTCCTTTTTTAAGTTAGTGTATGCTGCAATAATCCTTAATTTCAGTTCATTTTTGGTGTTAAAGGAGGGGTGTTGGTCTCTCGCTCAACTGCGCCCACACATAATAATCAAGGGGGTTGCAGTCTGCGGAGTTAGGTGGCCAGATATAAAGTGTGATGTGGTCGCAGAAATTGTCTGACATCCATTACTGTGTTCTCCTGCTTGACTAGCATGGTACAGAGTCCTGTTGCCAAACAGGTCCTTCTAGCAGCCACTCACTAGACCCAGAGAAGCACCCCCTCCTCAAGGGACTTGATGTAGGCCCCCGTGTTGAGTCTGATGTTCTCACCAACAAATTTGGAAATTCATTTTTTATCAGAAGGATTAGAGTGAGTTTTCGGAAATGCCGTACCTTCGTAATCACCATTAGACTCATCCAACTCTTTCCGAATCCTATGCATTCTCTTCAGATTGACACCGAAACACTTTTAATGTTAATATTGAAGCTTCAGGCGTGAATGCCAAGCAGCATGCGGTTTCTGGCGAAGTGAATTGCGTCTTGGTGCTTTTTTTCTCAAAGACGGTGCCTAACTACACCTACCATTCTGTGTAGACAACAAAATCAAAAACAATCAACGCGCATGCGTGAAATTAAAATTATAATATATATATATATATATATATATATATATATATATATATATATATATATATATATGATAAAACAAATAGGATTTTTTTATCAGACTTACATGTTTCGCTTTTGTTAAATATTAAATATTAAGATTGATAGACGTTTCCTATTTCGCATTAATCTTATCATTCTGACGGATATTCATATTTAATCTTAAATTCTCTCTCTCTCTCTCTCTCTCTCTCTATATATATATATATATATATATATACATATATATATATATATATACACATATATACATATATATATATATATATATATATATATATATATATATAATATATATATATATATATATATGGCCTGACGATTGCGTCTAGCATGGAACAGCCTGTCGACTTTAAGTATTGACTTCAACGTTCACTTTTATATTTACACAGGCCCTATCACTGATATTGAGTACTTTATCCCATAAATATATCACACCTTAAGACTACATATATATATATATATATATATATATATATATATATATATATATATATATATATATGTAAATAATTTCTGGATTCTAGAGCTTTTAATGCAAGCGGTTTTTAAACATTTTACTGCCCAAGAGGTAAAGAATTAATACCAATAAATAGTTTTATATGTCCCCTTATCTTACTCTCAGTATATAAAGTAATTTCTATAAATAAATACTGTTTTACAATCAGGTCCCCTGACGAGTGGATGTCATTTCCCTCTAGAAGTAAGATAAATAAACATTTAGTTTTAACTATTTATTTATTTCTCTTTCTTTATTTCTTTCTCTCTCTCTCTCTCTCTCTCTCTCTCTCTCTCTCTCTCTCTCTCTCTCTATCTCTCTCTATCTATCTATCTATCTATCTCTCTCTCTCTTTCTGTACATAGCGATATAATTGAAAATGTATTCACATGTGGAAATCAATTACTACTACTACTTCTACTACTACTACTACTACTACTACTACTACTAATAATAATAATAATAATAAATACGCAGTCATAATAAAACAGTATTTTGATGACATGAGAAAAATAGCATTAATATAAGATTCTCATGGATTTAAAATGGGGGATCGCTTATATGTATATGCGGGGAGGTACTTCTTAATAAGATGCACCTCTCAGCTCCTTACTACTTTTAATAAAATAAATGAAAATATATGTCTAAGGGCAAGTGGCCGAATTGTTAGAACGTTCGTTTTCAGATCTTGAGCCTCGGGTTCGAACATCACCATATCTATAAGTTCTACAGTTAATATTATAGATGTTTTGTTGTCAATTATTTGACTTCATGCTATGAAGATGTCATTGCCTCGTGATGAGATTTTATTGATATGAGCGTTGGGCATAAAACTACTGCGCTACCTGTTAACCTCGCCTTAAGGAGATAGTGTTGCCCTGGGTCAAGAGAATGGCAACAGGACTCTGCACCATTCCACATCAGCAGTAAAACCCAGTAATGGCTGTCAGACAATCTCAGCGATCGCATCAGTCCTTAAATCTGACCACCTAACTCTCAAGTGTGCAAACTCCTTGATTATTATATGTGGGGCGCAGTTGAGGGTTAGACCAACACTACTCATTGTAACACCAAAGATGATCTGAAGTCAAGGATTATTGCAGCATTCAGTATCTTAAACAAGGAGACTCAGAAGAGATGCAGGAGATTCCGAAGACTTGTGGAAGCCATTGTTGAAGCCAATGGCGGTTTTATTGAATAAATTTCCTTTTCTCTATTTAAAGATATGTTTGTGTAATTTTGATAAATATATCTTTTAAAATGAGATATCAGTGTTATTTTCATTTTTGTTTAATTTAGACGACAATTTGTTCATCGCATCCTATATATATATATATATATATATATATATATATATATATATATATATATATATATATATATATATATAAGCATGTTCATTCAAGTGATAAGAGCATAAAACAAAAGATAAGCGATCATTACTCCCTACGGATTACTGTGAATCGTGATGCATTCTTAGGAAAGATAGTGGAGGGATTTATTTTAGTTTTCTCTCTACAATGGGGAATTAAGAGATTTCCTTCTTCAAGGCAGGCTAATAAAGAGAGAGACAAGACTATAATGCAATTCAAACATACTCGTGTGAAGCAGAAATCATGTTTTCCCAAGATCCCTTGCGCAAATTGAAAGCAACAAACTAGAACTGAATTTGAACTCACCTTGCCGATATCATTTTTCACGGCACTCTCCGGATAATCACCCTCACATTATCTATCTATCTATCTATCTACCTAATAAGAATAAGAATACAACTAAAATAAATAAGTGAGAATATTAGCAATATACTGGCCTACGTGTTTTGTTAGGCGTCAACGATCTTTGCTATTACGATTACTTATCACTCTATGTAGATGTTCATACACAGAACAGCTTTCATATTCACATTTTTGATAGTCAAAATATAAACTTAAACGTGCATGCAAAAATACATAACTGTTAAGTACCAAAATAAATCTACTGTGAACAAAAATTCATCAGGAATATTGGCAAAAGCTTGCAACGTCTTCTTGTTTTATTTGACAGATTTGGCAAACTTCCTACTGTTACAAGGGAAGTTAATATTGTTTGTATCCATTGCTGTCAGCACACTTTCCCCCTTATTTCAATTGTTTCATGATTAATTGTACCAATCTAACGGCAGACACTGTTGTTATAGGTTGAAGTCACTCTCCCCCTAACGATGAGTAGGATGGAGCTGAAGAGATAGGAAGGCCCTACATTCTATTGCGCACGAGAAAGGATAACACTAAGTAATGGCGTGTATATCGGCAGTAACCTAACACAAATAGGCAAAATATAATAAAATACAAGTATAATGACACTGTCAATCAGGAAAAAAGTTAAAAACAAAAACTGAATAACAATATGCATATACGTCTTAACTGTTTTTAGAACTTGTCCGACACTGCGTCAAACATTTTCTCAAAATAGATAGCTAAATAAATACGTGGATAGATAGTTAGAGATTAGATTCTTTTTTAACACTATCGGGGCTTGAATAAAAAAATAAAAGGTGATGGTTGGAATAAATCATGTTTGGAAAAAAACCTGAGTAGTACTTTTTTTTTTTTTAAGCTTATCACCCCAAGCAAGGCTGGAAGCCACTAGCACGCAAGGGGTTACAGAAGGTTTGGAGGAAGAGCAGATAGGAGTGGTAAAGGAGAGGATGTGGAGAAAGATAGTGGATCGATCAAGGCAAGGGGGTTACAGGAGATTTGGAGCGAGAGCAGATAGGAAAGAAAGGTGAAAGGATGTGGAGAAGGGAAGTGGATAGATCAAGGCAACTGGAGATGTCGATTGACGTTACACTTAAATAGTTGGAGATTGTATTTGTCAGGGAAACAGGAATAAGGAAGGCAGTTCCACAGGCGAGATGTGCGAGACATGAAGCTATTGGAGTAGAAGAGACGTCTACATCTAACAGTTTCAACGGTGAAGGGGTGGGAACGGGATGCCAGCCTCGTAGGATGTTTAAATTCATGAGGCCTAGGAACCAGCGAAGGCAGCTCCTCGGAGCAATTACCGTGATAGCAGACGAGATGACAGATCAGGGCCAATTACATTGCATATCCGTCTCTGGATCTTATCAAGAACCCTGAGGCAAACAGCAGGGGCTCCAGACCATATATGGCAGCAATACTCCATGCAAGGGCGAATGGTCGATTTATACTTAAGATTAATTTAGAATTGACTATATTTGAATGAACGAACTGCATATAAAAAATCGTATTATTTAAAGATAATTTACCTTTGTATGAATATTTTTCCGCAGATCGTCCATCGCCATCTTGTCTTCCTGGAAGCTGTTCTTTTATTGTCCTTTCACTTCATTAAAGTTTTCTCATTCTCTACCACTCCCAGTAACTCCTTGCGTCTTAGTAGCATTAACGCCTTGATTGGGGTAAATGATTACAAATAAATAATTGTAAACCTTACAAAGCCTATTTCTAATGTCTTTCTTTTTTTACTAACATATTGTCGTGTGTTGCTGTGTATAGGTAGGAAGTGATTGCGAAAAAGCAATTTTTTTTTTAGAGTCATCATCTTTATCTTTGCCTGTTTGGATTCTTGTAAAATCTGGATTAGAATGTTTCCCGAAAAATCATAAAAGCACTACCAATGTTTTTTTTTTTTTTGTTGTTTCGGACAAATCTTTTAAATACTTTAAAAAATATAATAACGGCACTTACCGTGATACAAATATTATTTTGGATTAATGATTGGAATTAATTTTTAGAACCGGATGAATCTGGAATAAAGTTTGTGAATCTGCATGAAATCAGCTGCGCAGACTTTTGGTAAGAGAAATCTATCATGGAAAGTTTCCACGAGAAAAATAAATAAATGGGAGTTGGAATAAAAGCAGACAGAAGAAATTTTAAAATAATTAAGCTGTGGAGTGTAATTATTACAGACGTGAGAGCAATTGGATGTAGTCCAAGGGTTTAAGTTCAGTGAAACCTCTGACCTAAGGAATCATTGGTTTGTACTGTTGACTAATTAACCTTACTTGGCGATTCCAACCGCTCCCCAAGTACCCGTCCTGTGTAAGACGTTAACTACATCCGCCTCCTGGGTAAGACGATAAACTACGCCCAGCAGCAAGGCCTCTGATCTGGATGTTTTGAGGAGCGTGAATCCACCTCTTAATTGCTGGTGTTCCCAGGTTCACCCTGACCCGGGGTGGTAGCACCTGTTAGGGTCCCAGCTATAGGCAAATATTTAACACCGAAACTGAGATAAAAAGCATTATAAAAGTTTAAAAAATAGGTTTTAATACCAGAAATACTTTGTAAAAATTATTACCAGAAATAAATTTTTGAAGAAAAAAAAAACTTACCAGTAATATATTTTTGGGAAAAAATATTACCGGCAATATGTTTTTGAAGAAAAAAAATATTACCAACAATACATGTTTTAAAATAATATTACCAGCTATACATTTTTGAGGAAAAAAATATTACCAGAAATAGATTTTTGACGAAACAAAATATTACCGGAAAAAAGTTGTTGGTATTAAATAACCCATTGAGGTTGATATACCGTAAAACTCCAAAAAAACAAACCAAACCATCTCCAAGTACCATGTATTGTGTCATGTGATATCAGCAACAAGAACTAATCTCTGACAAAATATCTATTTGATTACCGACATTGGTGTTCTATAGGTTCACGTGTCCTTAGTATCTCTTAGCAATGATAATGTACGTAGACACGCATTTGCGTGCACGTAAGCGTGTGGACAGTGGATACCTTATTATTAAATAACAGAGAAAAAAATCTTGAATTAAACACACACACACCCACACACACACACACACATCTCTCTCTCTCTCTCTCTCTCTCTCTATATATATATATATATATATATATATATATATATATATATATATTTATATATACGGAATGAGTCAAGGAATGTGAAAGAGGTAATTAGATGTTAAAGAAACTGATTAGAACGACAGGGAAATTAGTTGTACGCAACGAGGCGACATGAAACTCTATAGAAGGCAATTAAAATTTTAGTAGTCCAGTATAAAATTGACAAATTTGGAGAAAAAAATTAAACGGAAATCTACAGAGAAGTCCACTTAAAATTAGAGAAAAATCAATTTAGAGTTACAATAAAGCAATCAAATAAAAATGTCAGTGAACACACAGTAAATCCATTTGAAACGAAGTAATTAATCTAAGAAATGAGAGAGAAATGTCAATTCAAAAGAAGCAGACGACAACATAACGGAATCTATGAAAAACCAGTGGCAAATACTCATAAAATTGTAGTAACTAATTAATGCACTTGCCATATAGAAGTGGCTACTAACGTCTAAGACTATTGCCTGTTTGACTAATTCAATCCAATCTGTGTTATCTATTCGTGTAGCCTGTATCAGTTTAAGCTTAGCCCAAAAATATTCAACATGGCATCTAATGTAGATGAAATGAAATGGAGTTCCTTAAGCAGAACCTATTTATACAAATGATCACCCAAGTGAAGTCCCATGATCCAGTATAGTTAGCAGGTTACTGTGTAGTGTTGAATAATGCGCAAGAAAATGCAAGTGAAGTTCATGGAGATATGCAGAGAAGATAAGAGTTAACCCTTGAAGAGGTCAAAATTATAGTGAGTGGGAAAAACATCCTGTCGGGATTCTGTTCCACAAAGCAGCAGTTCAAATGGAACTTACTTCTTAGTAATGAAATACGAAATAAACGAGTATGATTCACCCTGCTATATGTGATGAGACGGATCCCAGTGAGGAAACTAAGAAATGTAGTTCGTCAGAGCACATGCCATGGAAGTATCGATAAAACAGCGTGAGCAATGTAACATTTTGTCTGTGGGTAAAAAGGGTTGTAGAGTGGAAAATAACTCATAACCCTATTTACCTTATTCGAACTATTTTCCGCATCTTTGTCGCCATATTTATTACAACGTTTTGGCCGTTGTACGCTCCGGCCTTCTTCAGGTGGTTGGAATGTCGAACTGAACCCTTTATTTCGCTCACTGGGATAGACTGTTCTATTTTCACGTGCCATTTTTAATGGACAATAGTCCGAATAATGTAAATAGTGTACATAATACCTCATCTCAGAAATATAGACAGAAACTCATCACCCAAAGAACTCTATCAGGACAGGCAGGTGAGGACTGAGCACCTTCAACACAGATATGGCAGCAAGAATCTGTTTTTGGTCTTGTCCGGCTATTGTGACGATAGAGAATATCAGGGGAGGGGTCATATTTACTGGAGCGATACAATGAGACGACCATTTCTGCATTTCATTCTCTTGGATTCTCGCATACCGTATGAAGAATAAGCAGAGTTTTTTAAAGATTTTAACATGAAGTAATTTCATCATTTAATTTTTGTCAGCTTTTTTTCATATTTTAATGACAATATTATATTTTTTACTATCCTACTAACATAAAAATAAACACGAAATCCTAATAAATATGTGGCTTGTGGCCAAATTTGAATTCACATTCTATATATCGGACAAACTTTCCTAAAGATTTTGGACAACTTCTTAAAGAGCAAGCTTCATAAAGCTTTACAAAAAAAAAAACAAGGAACTAAAATCAACGATAAAAAGAATAATGAAGCAAGGGATGCTAATGAATTGTATATCCAGTGATTGCTCAAGCGTTGCAGAGATATATGATAACTGTATGATTATGAAGCATTCAAAACATTTGTGATCTAAGGGTTTGAATTATTATTTCGTCGGCCCTTGCAATTCTGTAGGGTTTGTACATGGGTGCGTCATATTGAGATGATATATCTTACAAAGGGTGTACCCGGCTGGGCGTTGCTTTGCGTGTCAATCTCGACAGTGAGCCGAATAATTCTCGATATACATTTCCCCCATATATATATATATATATATATATATATATATATATATATATATATATAAATAGATAGATAGATAGATAGATAGATAGATAAGCATATATATATATATATATATATATATATATATATATATAATGTAACTATATATAATTTTATATATCAAGAACAATATTGAGTAAAATGTGACAAAGTGTAAAAAGGACAAAACGTGTAACAAGTAAATCCTTTTACTTATAAATTTTTCAAATATATAAATGTATAGATAGATAGATAAGCATATATATATATATATATATATATATATGAGTCCCAAATATAGGAAGAAACGGCCGTACAGTGCTTTCTGCATTCTGTTGAGTTTTCTTCTAGACTCAATGAAGGGAGGCATAGTTCTATGGGTAAAGAGAAACTCAGATTAGTTCCCCCACGGAATATGTGATCGCGAGGTGCTATATCGAGTGTAATTCGTTGCATCTTCGTCACCGGGTTCCGTTGGTATGGCTTTGCCTCCTCGTCAATTCTCGCCAGTGTCTGCGCACTGCTGATGAGTCCCAAATATAGGTGGTCCAGTGCTTTCTGCATTCTGTTTAGGTTTCTTCTAGACTCAATGAATTACTTAATTATGATTATTTCAAATCCTCCAAATTATATATATATATATATTATATATTATTATATATATATATATATATATATATATATATATATATATATATATATATATATATATATATATATATATATATATATATATATATATGGGAAGAGTTGAATCAGAGTAGGAATCAGTAGTATAAAAATGTGCTAAATATCCGTGTGAAAGAATAAAGGCAAAAATAACATGTGCTTTAAACTTTTAGGAGGGCAGATATGGTACCTTGGTCTTGGCCTCATGTTCTCATCAGGCAAATTCTATCAACTGACCATCCAACGCTTCATTAAAAAAAACACAAAGAACGCTACATAATTATTTTTCAAAAATAAATAAAGAAACGCACGATGGTCAAAGGCATAACGTTGAGTGTAATAGAAAGTAGAGGATAAGAAGGAAGAAAAAGGAAAAGAAGAAGAAGAAGAAGGATGAAGAGAACAAGAGAAAAGAAGAAAGCAAGTGTCTCGTAAATTTATAAAGAAAAGAAGTGGAAAACAATATTTTATTCTTTTTATTAATTCGGTATCACAAAGATTTTTGAACGCACAATTATTATTATAATTTTAGAACGCAGGACAAACATTCAACATTCACAGATCAAACCATAATGCAAGAATTCAAGATACCGCACTCGCTATAAAATATTCCTATTCCAAACGAGAAGGAATACTTGCTAATATTGTTACAAATGATTGAAGAATTCCTCACCAGGATGAGATGGAAGGCATTATTTTCTTTCAAAGTAACCACGGATAATTTCAACTTTAAAAGTAACAAATACCTACCTGCTAATGAGGAACTAGCTAACTTTGAAAAAGTTATGGTTAACATCAATAAAAACATCAACTTAGCGAAAGTTAAGATAATTTTCTAAAAACTATTAACTGCGGAAATAAAAAGATTAAAAAATACAAAAGCTATCTAATTAAAGGCGACAAAACTAAAAATATTTGCACCATGACCCCTGAAGGTTACAGGAAAAAATAAACGAAGAAATAACACAAATTTATAAATAAGGACCAGAATCATACATTAAAAATATAAACGAGAAGAGAGAGAGAGAGAGAATGTGTGTGTGTGTGTGTGTGTGTGTGTGTGTGTGTGTGTGTGTGTGTGTGTGTGTGTGTGTGTGTGTGTGTGTGTGTGTGAAAGAGAGAGAGTGAGAGAGAATAAGTTACGCAAATTATCACTTGGACTTTTCTTGAATTATTGGATACTAGCAGGTTTCCCCCTCTCGCTAAATAAGATATATTCATTACTTGAATAAATAAATAAGATATATTCATTACTTGAAATATTTGAAATAAAAATCTTAAGTGAACATTTCATTCATAAATTGGCTTGTTATAGTTAAGGAAAGTTTTACAAATAGATACCGGCTTGTTGAAGGCCAAATAAAATGTAAATTTCAAATATTTTTCTTCACTAAACAGAACTACTTTTGATATGAAAGTCAAAGCAATTCTTGAATAAAAGAACACTAATGAAAGACAGTTAATTGATGAAATATACTTTTCTAAAGATCAATATGCAAATACGTTAAACCTGAAGAGTGGTCGCACCTAGAAGAAGATATTTAATACAGACATTGAGCTCTTGGCATGTTAGTTACTATGAAGTTGTATTGGGACGGAATTCGTGTAAGAATTGAGTTCTAATTTTGCATTTATTCATATAGATTCCCTAATATAAGTGTTACTTAATTCTCTATTACGTTTCTCTAACTCTTCAAATGTTGAATACATAATTAAGTCTAATTTATGTTTTCCTATCTTTACACTATATTAATTTTATCTTATAAATTATTCGCTGTTATGTCACCCATGAAAGAAAACTAATTGTTTCTATGGCAAACAGTGACAGCAGAGGAATTATCGTTGAACTTTTAAAAGAAAACATTAATTCAATACTTAAATACAGCGACCAATTTTAAGTTCTTCTGTAGTTTATTGATGACTATCTCATTTACTCCTGTTGTGATGATGGCCAAAACAAGTGTCCTCCACAGGAGCTAGCTCAAATACCGCTTCATAGTGCGGCTTTTAAGCTAGATTATAATAAAACGGGCACTGCAGTTTGGATTTTGGACACAAAAGGAATATAAGAGTTACTCGCGGTGAAACATCAAAACATCGATAATGACTGGTCGAATATATTAGTATATACATTAACCTCGCATAATCCGGCAATCCTGAATCTAAGCTCAACGAAAATTATTTCCTGTGCCTAATATTTCTAGGGCTTTTAAATGAGATATGAATCATTGAAATCGAACTAGTAGGGGCTGAGGATTTGCTTGGGGGAACACACATACAAATACACACACACACACTGTACTTTATATATAAGACCGCTTTTTGACAGAATATCTGCTAGCCTGAAAAAAACACCTTAAAAATTCTCAGTTATTTTTTTTTCAGTTGTATTCTTGTTAGATAGATAGATAGATAGATAGATAGATAGATAGATAGATAGATAGATAGATAGATAGATAGATAATGAACGGGTGATTATCGGTGAAAATTGATATCGGCAAATTTAGTTGTAGTTTGTTGCTTTCAATTTCATACAAGAGATCTTGGGAAAACATGATTTCTCCTTCACACGAGAATGTTTGAATTGCATTATAGTCTTGTCTCTCTCTTTATTAGCCTGCCTTGAAGAAGAAAATCGCTTAATTCCGCATCGTAGAGAGAAAACTAAAATAAATCCCTCCACTATCTTTCGTAAGACTGCATCACGATTCACAGTAATCCGTAGGGTGTAATGATCGCTTATCACTTGAATGAACATGCTTTATATATATATATATATATATATATATATATATATATATATATATATATATATATATATATATATATATATATATATATATATATACATACATATATATATATATATAAACGAAAGAGAGTAAGAGTGACAGACAGACAGACAGAGACCGAGAGCTTTGGATGCTATAAAAATATTTCATGTTTAAACTATAAAATGAAATCCTTGAAAACAGTCAAAGACAACAACCTGATAAGTTAACGAATAATTTATATTAACTAGCAACATGTACAAAGTAAAAAAATAGGAGAATATCCGTCGAAAGTAATTCCACCAACATTAGTTACACAATGACTACCTTACGTGACCGATTAACCTTTCATTATTCCAAGAATATTTCATCTAAATCACATATCACAAATCGATACAACAATAAATCTACTAAATCCTTATCAATAATACAAAAATAATATGTCGCCTAAATTATACGAAATAATAGAAAACAACGACATCAATAAAATATAAGTTTTAAGAACAAACACACTAAAAATATTTAATAAATAAGGATAAAATAACACGAATTGTCATATAAAGTTACAATATTTTCGGAACTAACTTGAGGCAGGAAGACACAATATTTTGAAAACGCAAACCAAAAGTGAAAAGTAACATTTGATAACGTTTTATACTATCGTTTTAAACGTTAAAAATTATTTAAAAAATCCTTACCAAAGACCTTTAACGTTAGTCTTTAATCAAACTTTGACAGACACACACACACACACACACACACGCGCGCACACACACACATATATATATATATATATATATATATATATATATATATATATATATATATATATAAAGTGACCATAGAAGTCAACACTTAGAGGTGACAGTCTGTTTCATGCTAGACGCAATCGTCAGTCCATCTGTGTATATATATATATATATATATATATATATATATATATATACCATTGTGGAAATTAATTAAAACAAAACAAATAATTGCGTTAACATTTACATTTTCTTTGGTATTTTTGCAATGAAACATGACACAGTGCGCATGTTAGTACTTCGTATGTGCATTCCACGAAGTCCTTCTAGGCAGATTGAGAGCAGATTCTCGATTGGATTTAATTCAGGACAGTTTCCGAGCCAGTGTATAGTACTTTAATTTGCTCACTAGTAAGGTTTTTCAGTGTGTTCGTGCAACGTTATAATTTTTGTACACTTCCTTAGCGTAAAGTCCATTGCAGAAAATGGCCATAGGACAACTAATCGACAGTCGAGTGTCTGAGCGTGATAAAAAAATTGATGCAATCACGGTAGACGCAATATTTTTCAAGTTTAAGCAAATTTCATCATACAACTCGAAAATAGATTCATATTACTGGACAGCACTGCAAATGACCAAATATGAGGAAAAAATAAAAATCCATTACATCCTGCCGTATCTGTCTATATTTCTGAGATGAGGTATTATGTACACTATTTACATTTACTATTGACTATTGTTCTCATCTTTGTCGCCATGTATATTACAACGTTTCGGCCGTTGTACGCTCCGGCCTTCTTCCATCCACTGTGCTATATGTGTCCTTGTTTAGATCCAGTGACAGGACCCAAAAGAGTGTCATTTCAAACCCGATTAAGGCATTGGAGAACTTGCAGAGGGGAATTAACAGGAGATAACTGCTAACTGATATCCATTAAACATGGCACGTGGAACTAGAACAGTTTACCCCAATGAGCGAAATAAAGGGTTCAGTTCGACATTCCAACCACCTGAAGAAGGTCGGAGCATACAACTGCCGAAACGTTGTAATAAATATGGCGATAAAGATGAGGACAATAGTCCGAATAATGTAAATAGTGTACATTACATCCTGTCGCTCCAATGGGTCTAAAACTGACCATAGATTGAAAGAAAGGAAAGCATTTGTTTCAATTAACTTCTACAAGCGTGTATGTGTGTGTGTGTATCCGTGTGTGTCAGTGTGACTCACCGCTCGTTTTCCAAGTATTCTGTGTGGTGAGTTAATCCCTATTACAGACGCCTACTCAGGCACATTAGGCTTTCTGAAATACCCACAGACCAAATTATGCAGAGCGGAACTTATAGTTTCTGGGAGAGACCAATTACCAGAATGAACAAATTGGCAATGGTGAGATTCGAACTGTTTCTCATGGTCGGAACGCTAACGTTCAATTCAACTCCAAATATTTACATGACCACTGACTTTCGGCTGATCTCTCCTCCTCGGATTTTACTTTCACAGCTTCATGGGTGGGAAGACTGGCTTATATTCATCAGATCCAAAACCACTTGTAAAATTTCATCACCATGGGCAGATACTAATCCTGCACCAGTCCTGATGAGAGACCATGCCCTCGAATAAGCTCCTTGCCTCGAATGTCTATTGGAGCTAAACCTCACTGCCGATCTTAAGTCGGACGCGAATATGCGAGCCATCGCAACAGATGCTGAGGGGATGTCCATTTCCTTGTGTCGCTCCAGAAAATACTTAACTCCCTCAGTCATGCTCTATCTTTATAAATTATTTAAAAACTCCTTACCAAATAAATTTAATCTAGTATGATAGTCTTTAATCAAACTTTGACACACACACACACACATTTATATATACACCATTGTGCAAATTAATTAAAACAAAACGAATAAGGCCCACTTACCTAGGTTGTCCAATTTTACGATAATTCAGCCCTTGCTTGGTTATTTATGTTCAAATTCTATATAGGGCACCCAGTGACAATAGAACTTACCCTTAATCGTCTAACAAGTATCCCTGTTGAGGTAACTATTGAGTTAGGCTGGAACATCCAGTGAGGATCGAACCCACATTTAATGGTCAACCAGACTATTCTCCCTAACCACTTACCTAGGTTGACCAATTTTACGATAATTCGGCCGTTGCTGGGTTATTTGCGTTCAGATTCTATATAGGGCACCCAGTGAGGATCGAACCTATGCTGAATGGTCAACCAGACTATTCTCCCTAACCAGTATCCTACTTTAAAGGCCGACTTACGTTGGTTGACCAATTTTACGATAATTCAGCCCTTGCTGGGTTATTTAAATTCAAATTCTATACAGGGCACCCAGTGAGGATATTCATCAAATCCAAAACTACTCGTAAAACTAAGCTTGCACCAGTTCTGATGAGAGGTCTTGCCCTCGAATAGGCTCCTTGCCTCGAACGCCTACTGGAGCTAAAGCTCACTGCCGATCTTAAATGCGAGCCATCGCAACAGATGCTGAGAGGATGTTAACTTCGTTGTGTCACTCCAGAAAATACCTAACTCCCGCAGTCATGATCTATCTTTATAAGGATCAGATCAGACCAAAAATGGACGTCCTGGGTATAACGATAAACTACATCCGCCTACTGCGTTAGACGATAAACTACGTCCAACAGAAAGGCCTCTGATCAGGAGGTTTTGAAGAGCGTGGAACCATCTCTTAATTGCTGGTATTTCCAGGTTCACCCTGACCCGGGGTGGTAGCACCTGTTAGGGTCCCAACTATGGGCAAATAGTTAACACCCAAACTGGGCTCAAAACACTACGAAAGTGTAAAAATATGTTTTAATACCAGGAAATACTTTGTAAAAAATTATTACCAGCAATACATTTTTGAAAAAAAATTACCAGTTATATATTTTAAAAAAGAAATATTACCAGCGAAGGAAAATTATTACCAGAAATAGATTTTTGATGAAAAAATATTACCAGCTGCACATGTTTGAAAAACAAATATTACCAACAATACATTTTTGAAAAAAAAATTACCAGCTATATAGTTTTTGAAAAAAAAAATATTACCAGCGAAGGAAAATTATTACCAGAAATAGATTTTTGAAGGAAAAAATATTGCCAACAATGAAAATTTTGTCGGCATTAAATGACCCATTGAGGTTGATATGCCGTAAAACAAAACAAACCAAACCAAACCAAAAATGGCGTATTTCTGTCATATCTGGGCTGGTGCTGGCCAATCCTCACTGGCTCGCCTCCTTACGCTGCCTCGTGGGTGTTGAATTACTATCCACTGTGTAACTCTTATCCAACAAACAAAATATCACCACCCTTTTATTACTATATCATTGTTACGATGGCAGGTGATCGGACGAGTTATGTCCCTTAGTGACGCCGTTTCGTACCTTCTTAGCTAGGACCCGTTATACTGTCTACACATTGACAAGCCGTCTCTATTCCCTTCGTGTTCATTTGATTAAAGTTTTCGCTCAGACAGATTTTCCCCCCAGAAATGTGACATTCTGGAAAAATAACTCCCGAGAGAATACTTCCCTGATAAATATTACCTTATATCTAAACCCAGGATCAAACTATATCCACTTTACTTATCCTCATAATACTCTCAAACCTCCCCCCGTTACAATCTCACTGAGTAACCCTCTACTTTACGTGGGTCTTGGGCGTTTTATTAGGTGAACTATCATTAAATATATACATACATACACACACACACACACATATATATATATATATATATATATATATATATATATATATATATGTGTGTGTGTGTGTGTGTGTGTGTGTGTGTGCGTGCGTGTTTGTATATTATAGGGATTTATTTCTTGATAAGTATATAAATAAAAATGTAAAAAATCAATTAAGAGAGAATGAAGATAATTAAAACGCTATTTAATAATTGTCAATATAATGAGGTTTTGTACGAAGTAGTTAACATTAGCACACCTTTCAGAGTTCTGTCTTTTTAAACAAGGGTACTAAACGACATATTTTCATGTTTGGTTTGATTTGTTTTACGGCATATCAACACCTCAATTGCTAATGCCGACAAGATTTTTATTGCCAGTAATATTTTTTCCCAAAATATATTGATCGTAATAATAATTTTTTTCTTAAATGTCATTGCTGGTAATAATTTTTCAAAAAATATATTGATGGCATTAAAACTTATTTTTACCCTTTCATAGTGTTTGAGTCAAGTTTGGGGGTTAACTATTTGCTTATAATTGGGACCCTAACTGGTGCTACCACCTCAGGTCTAAGTGAACCTAGGAACACTATAAATTAAGAGGTGGTTTCACGCTGCTCAAAACCTCCTGATCAGAGGCTTTGCTGCTGGATGCAGTTTATCGTCTTACCCAGGACGGCATATTTCCCTGTCCCTAGTTAATCAAAGGGAATCAAAGAGAATGCCAAGGCGAAAAGATTCAGCTAATGACTACAATTAGCGGGTACGGATGCAAAAGTGTGATTAACCCTTGCACGTCAAGTTTACAATTAGAAGTACTTGACGAAGAAAGTTGGATGATGGATTGGTAGCTGAGAAGGAAAAATCCTCGATTTTTATCAGTAGTGCATTCCTCGGGAACACTCATTAGCGCCCGCTCTAAAATAACGATGAAAAAAAACATAGTGAATTCTCAAATGTTCAACAGTTGTCAAGCAGAAAATCTCGCAGAAATAAGAATGATGAAAAAGAAAATAAATATCTACGCGGAGATAAAACTGCTGCTCGAAACTAAATCTGATTGTAGAGAACTTACCGAAAGCGAAATAGAAAAATACGCAAAGATGCGAATCGCTGTGATTAATGAACCAATTCAGTCAGCACAACTCAGGTTGATTGGCTGATGTTGGGATAGGTTAACCCTCGTCGAGTTATTTAAGATTGAATTTGGTGTGGGGCAACCAGTGAAGATCGAAATAACTCTTAATATTCAACCAAATCTATGCTCGATAACCAGCATCCCATGCTGAGGCGTACATTCTGCGGATGACGATAAACTACATTCAGCAGCAAGGACTCTCTGATCGGGAGGTTTTGATGAGTATGGAACCAGTTCTTCCCAGGTTCACCCTGACCCGGAGTGGTAGTATCTGTTAAGAGTCCCTGCAAATAGTTAACTCCCAAACTGGGGTTACAACGCTATGAAAACATAAAAATATAAGCAACACATTTTCATAGTAAAAAAAAAAAATATACGACAATATATTTTTGTAAAAAAATTTTTAAAAATCACCAGCAATTAATTTTTGTAAAGAAAATTACACATGGTCCCAAGAAAATTAAATTTTGGCAATAAATGACCTATAAGGTGTTGATATGCCGCCAAACAGATAAACAAACACTGAGGCCTCTATTTAGACATGATGGCTGATTTTACGTGTTAACCCTTGATGGATTATTTTAGGTCAAATATTGCATCAGGAACCCAGTGGATATTGAACTACCCTAGGATCAACAAAACTACTCGCGTTAATCAGTATCCCACGCCAAGACAGTTAGGGTGACTGGTTTTATGATAGGTCAAAATTGCTGGGTTATTTCAGGCCTAAGTTTTAATGAAACACCCAATGACAATAGAACTTGATGGTCTAACAAGTATCCCTGTTGAGGTACCTATTGAGTTAGGTTGGCCAATTTTACGATATGTGAAGCCCTGCTGGGTTATTTCCGGTCAAATTTTGTATGGAACATCCAGTGAGGATCGAACCCACACTTAATGGCCAACCAGACTATTCTCTCTTAACAGTATCTCACTTGCAAGGCCCTCTTACCTAGGCTGACCAGTTTTGCGATAATTCAGCCCTTACTGGGTTATTTAAGTTAAAATTCTATATAGGACACCCAGTGAGGGTCGAACCCATGCTTAATGGTCAACCAGTCTATCCTCTATACGTAGTATTCAACGCCAAGATGACTATTGAGATAGGTTGCTCGATTTCACGGTATGTCAATCCTTGCTGGGTTATTTAAGTTCGAATTTTGTGTGGGCCACCTAGTGAGGATCAAACCTCTCTACTCAGTAGTAACAGTCGGCACGACTAACCACGCTAACAATTTCATTTATTTAATGTCGAATTTTGTATGGCGCACCCAGTGAGGCCTGAACTCACTACACCGAATTAATGTTCGTATAGACAAGCACTTTTTACGATTATTCCCCGTAGCCGGGGCAGTTTTCGAAAACAAGACGTTAAAATACATCTCTTTCAAGGAAAAACCAAAAAAGCTTGTTCTTACTTGTGGGTATTTCAACAGGCCACAAATTTAGGATGAATACTATAAAAATGTTGTGAGTTCGCCTGGCAATCAAATCATGTGGGTGAGGTCGTGTTTATAATAATTAGCCCCCTTCAAACACTCCCCAAAGTACGAGAGTCGAGGGTGCGGGGAGTGCGGGCTTGGAGAACATATTAAAGTGGTTTAGTCTATGGGAGTAATGAGCACTAAAAAAAAAAGATAACAAACAAACCTTGGCGAACATGAACTGAAAGTCGGACTTTTGAGCCCATCATCAACTCGAATGTAGGTCTTCAGTAAAAATTCTAATTCAATAATAATAATGATAGAAATATTACTGGAATTTAGAACATATATAGCACAAAACATTATCGTAAACTGTAATCACGTGCACAATAATGAATAATCAAAAGAAGATAAAATAAAAAAAATCCTAAGAGAATATGAGCAACAATTATGACAGCAATGACGGGTATTTCGTAAATATGAAAATACGTTTGTAATTAGAAGAGATCACGTTTGAGAGTAATTGGAATCCGGTGTAATTGGCACATGGAATCAATAAACAAGACGAAGTGAGAGAAAATCTCGTTAGAAAAAAAAACGTGACCAAAATAATTGCAGTTTTCGACTGAACGAACGAAGGAAAAGAGATTTAAATGAAATGAAGTTGATTGCCTTTTAGAAATATGCATTCGATTTGACAGCAGCTTTGCATCATAACTAACGTGTGTTATCTATCTATCTATCTATCTATCTATCTATCTATCTATCTATCTATCTATCTATCGCAGTCTGTTCCGCATCTCTATCTATCTATCTATCTATCTATCTATCTATCTATCTATCTATCTATCTATCTATCTATCTATCTCAGTCTGTTCTGCATCTATCTATCTATCTATCTATCAATCTATCCGCATCTATCTATCTATCTCAGTCTGTTCCGCATCTATCTATCTATCTATCTATCTATCTATCTATCTATCTATCTATCTATCTATCTATCTATCTCAGTCTGTCCCGCATCTATCTATCTATCTATCTCTCTATCTATCTATCTATCTCAGTCTGTCCCGCATCTATCTATCTATCTATCTATCTATCTATCTATCTATCTATCTATCTATCTATCTATCTATTTACAAGTCTAGACTGAAATGTCCATAGGCTATGTAGGAATGATGCTGGAACTGTGAAATCTTGCATGCATTAATTTCAACTCTTCTTATTAATAACTGCATTGTTTCCTTTTAGACATCTGACTTTTCAAAGAAAACTTCAAAATAACTAATATAAATTTCTCTTGAAAATAGGCAAATGTTGACATCGTGTTTTTTTTTTCAAGTAACTGCAGAAAATGGTTTTAGTCCTCAAGGATATCCAGCTTTATTTGTAGTACAAAAGTGGGCAGCTGAATATGGGGGGAAGGAAGAGTCTTGAAGATGACCCAAGGTCTGAACGTTTTGCCATCAACGAGGAAAAAATTGATCGTATTCACTACATGTTGATGGATGACAGGCAATTAACTATAATCAAATCGGCAATGCTATGAGCATATCCCGTGAGTTGAGAATAATATTCTGCACAATAAACCTGGTATAAAGAAGCTATCTGTTCGGTGGGTGCCACATATACTGACACCTAATCAAAAGTACACCAGGCTGACCAGATCAAATGGAAATCTGACATTGTCTGAAGATTTTCTAACCCAGGATGGGTGTTTGGTTCATCCCTTTGAGCCAGTAAAAAAAGGGATAACAAGTGCATTGGAAACACCCCTCCTAAGCCGCTGCAAAGAAGACCAAGGTCGTTTCATCTACAGGCTCTCTCTCTCTCTGTCTCTCTATCTCACTCTCTCTCTCACTCTATCTCACTCTCTCTATCTCACTCTCTCTCACCCTCTCTATCTCTCTCACCCTCTCTATCTCTCACTCTCTCTCTCTCTCTCTCTCTCTCTCTCTATATATATATATATATATATATATATATATATATATATATATATTTATATATATATATATATATATATATATATATATATATAGAGAGAGAGAGAGAGAGAGAGAGAGAGAGTGAGTGAGAGGGGCGCGTGGCCGAGTGGTTAGAACGTACGCTTTCGAATCTCACCACGGTTGATTTGTCAGGAAGGAGTGGAGACGATCCCAGCCTGAAAGTGTCTGAAAAACCAGACGACGCGTTGACCCAAGCCTTGTGAGTGAAATTGCGTAGACGGAACACTAGCACGAAGTTACAAGTCATCGGTTTGATTTACTGGCATTGTTCAGATTGTTAATCATGCTAGATAACACGCTCTTTCCCAGAAACTGTAACTAAGGTCTTCTCAGATGGGCTCTGTATGTGTTGAATAAACACAAATGTGTCCGAGCGAGCGTCTGCAATAGGGATTGGCTAGCCGCCCTTGTAGACGCATCCAGAAGTGGGGACTCGATGAATTATTTAATTATGATTATTTCAAATCCTCCTAATTATTTCTGTTCGGGTTTCAATTCTCGGTAGTGGATGCGCACTGCTGATGAGTCCCAAATATAGGACGAAACGGCCGTCCAGTAATTTCTGCATTCTGTTGAGGTTTTTTCTAGAATTACTTAATTATAATTATTTCAAATCCTCATAATTATACATATACATACATACATATATATATATATATATATATATATATATATATATATATATATATATATATACGTGTGTGTGTGTGTGTGTGTGTGTGTGTGTGTTCATATTTACACTAGCACGTGAACGGGTGTTTAGAATTTTCGCGTTCAGTGGCTTTGAGCAGATCATGACAGCTTATTTGCGCTTTAACTGGAAACAGTAACTAAAATCCGCTCAACATTGTATGTAAACCACAGATTGTCTCTGTGTGTTTTGAATTTAAACAAACACAAATATGTCAGAGCAGGTTTCGCCAACGGACATTGGCTAGACTAGTGTCCTTGAAAACGAGAATCTATCTATCTATCTAGCTAGCTAGCTAGCTAGATAGATAGCTAGCTCAGCTTCTTTGTATATCTGTATGTACCTATTAAATGAGACCATAATATATTTTATCACTAAATATATAATTACACTAATCACAATATTTATTATCTATCTTCATATCTATCTTTCTGTCGACCTATTCAAATTCTTTTATCTCTATAGATTTCTCGATATCTTTTGGAAATCTATTCATATTCGTCTAATTCGTATTGCATGATTTATTCATATCTCAAGTAATACAGTTCATTCACATTTATCTCAATTTATTTAAACTTGGAGATTTTCCAAGTCAGTTCAAAACTGTCGGTCATCGGAAATTTATTTTCAACTAGCTTGAAAGCATTTAATCGGGCGGCATTTAAGCTAGTTCCTGCGACTAGGCCTCCGGCTTGTCCAGGAGTTTGAAAGTCCCTAAGTCTCAGTATTGAAAGTCCCTAATTCTCAGCATTGGAAGCTCTCCTGGATGTCGTTTGATCTGGGTTTTCATTTGCACGGGACTTTCTTTTCCTTGCTGCAGCCTTGGCTCTTTTGATTGCAATCTGGTCATCTGTTGGCGGAGATTTATTTTTGTGAGGCATAATACCGCCGTATGCGATAGGCAACAACTACGGAAGAACTCAAAATTGATCGCTGCATTTAAGTATTGCATAATGTACGTCTATGCTTAACTACGGTACCAACACTTACTTTTATTTAATGGGTGATTTTCGCTGGATTACGCAATTAATTTAAGTTATTCCCAAATTTATTTCCAAGTTATAAAAATTGTTATCGTAATTCATCGCAAAAAAAAAAAACACGTAACAAATCGCCGAAAACAATCGCAGTAATGAAACTTGGGAATCCAGAATTTCAGCTGGAAAATGTGGCCAAAAGTGTTCAGACCATTCTGAAGAAGAATGCCAGGATAAAATAAGATTTGCTAACTGCCAAGGAATCCATCAAGCATACTCAAGAAGATGCGATTTCTGGAAAAAGGAAAGGGAGTTTGTCGAAGTAAAATATAAAAGTAATATCTCATTTTCAGAAGCAAGGTAATTTGTAGACGGTTACATAACAGGCTCTTCCTACACAAAAACAATGAAAAATAAACTACAAATACCTGTCAGCTTGACAAATACAGAGCCCTCATTGAGAGCCTTGTACACTTGAGACCAAATGATTGGCCAAAATTTCAAACTTACCTAAATAGTCTATATTCCCAGAAAATGGTGCGGGGTGAACCGCAAAAGAAGGACAATGAAAGAACTGAAATAATAAGGAAAGGAAAAACAAACACAAACCACTCCTATCAAAACTACCAAATCTGCTATTAAAGAAAGGGCACAACGATCTCCTATTCGTTCATAAACCCCAGGAAAGACAGACTGAAAACCTTGTCTCCCAAACGAACAGAATCAGCCAGAAATTCATAATGATCAAAGTGGCCCATAATGAATGGAGAGCAGGTCGACTAACAATAATCAAATTATACAGATCACTACTTTCCTGATAACTGGACTAGGCTAGTTTTATATATGGGACGGCCAGAAAATTCGTACATAAAAATTCTCAATGCAATCTATCATCAGCGTCTCAGACTAGTATTCGGGGCTTACGTGTACCTTACTCTTTTTAAGTTCACGTCTACTTATCATCTCTCAGTTGCGTCTCTGTCTTCGGGCAGAGTGCGCTCAGGGGCTTCTCTGTCAAAGGACAGAGGGGTAAATGAGAAAATTATACTGAGAGGTGCCCAGCCCTGGGGAAAATCTACACGAGGCCGCGCCCTCCCATTGCACCAGAGGGAAGGATCGGTGCTCGCACCGAGGCCAGCGCAACCGACAGTTGCGGGTGCTGAGGGGAATTTTTTTCCTGTCACGTGCGTACACGCTCGGGTCCCCACTAAAAACAGACTTTGTGTCACATTTCGTCCTAGTTGGGGGACAGAGTAAATACCGTATTCGGAGCTTTCTGAACACCCCAGTGGAGAGCTTATACACAGAAGCTAATGAAATACCTCCACATTTGCAGCGCACTAGACTCGCACTACAGTGCTATGTAAAAATAAAATCAGGACAGACACAGCTTATAGCAGAACATTTGAACAGAGTTACTGCGATCTCTTCCGACAAAAAGCTAATGCTTTATAACCCTACTGGCTAAGCATGAAATCCATTGCTGAAGACTGAAGCATCTCATTCTCAAATATTCAAGAATCTACTGCAGCCAGTATCCACCATGGACTATTAAGGAACCCGAATCTCTGCTAGAATTAGATAAACTCAAAATAAAATGCGCACACACTCACATTCTAGGATAACTTATAGGACATACTGAAAGATTTCCCTAACACCGATGTATTTAAAAGGGTCAAAATGTGAGGACAAAATAGGATGTGCAGTAGTGAGCGAAAAAGTTACCCAAAAAAGGCATCTCCCAAAGGGAAGCATTATATTCACTGCAGAGTCTTATGCAATTGAGCTAGCTCTCAACATTATCTGAGAACAAACCAAAAAGAATTCTAATTTTTTTTCGCACTCCCAATCCGTACTATTGGCTTTGAAAGAATAAAATGCAACAACCCTCTAATTACGAAAATATTATACAAAATGAGCTCCATTAACAAGCATAAAGGCATCAGTCTATGCTGGATTCCTAGCTACATCGGAGGTAATAATAAAGCAGATCTAGCAGCCAAGTCGGCTTTAGATGTGAATGTGGATACAAGGGTCAAAATCCCATAGACAGATTTTAAAGAGATCATTAATAAATACATTCAAAAGTAATGACAACGGTACTGGGACGATTGTCCATACTATAAACTCTTCGCAATCCATCCCAAATTAGGAGAATGGAAGTCAGCTCCCAGAAAATCTCGTAAGGAAGAAGTGACACTGGCTCGCGTACGCATTGACTATACGAGAATAACCCACACATACTTACTAAACAAAGAAAATCAGCTAGTATTCCAAGCATGTAAAACAGCATATATACTATTAACCAAGTGTTCAGATGTTGCTCTCTGAAGACGAAAATATTATAATATAAACAATATGTATGAACCGTTCGAGAAAGTAAAATTGGATAATTTCTCAAAACAGCAGGACGCTACCAAAAATTATAAAGCACATGAGAATGTCAAAATCAATTGCTCTAGAAACCGTGTATCTGAAAAGAATACACGAATGAATGCAGACTCTCGACAACAAGCCTTTTTACAAAATTATATCAACGAAACTGGATCTACAAACAGTTTCCTTACAAAGAATATATATTCTATTAATACGATTCTAATTGTAAAGATTCTTGGCAGTATTAAATAAACAATTGAAATTGATATGCCGTAAACCAAAGAAAACCAAACCAAACCAAAAGTTTATTTTGTCGGATTTTGGAAACATGGTAAGGCCCGGGATTTGTCATCATCTACTCGTACACCCCCATATATATATATATATATATATATATATATATATATATATATATATATATATATATATATTTGTGTATTTAGGCAGCAATCCTTCTTTCAAGCACATTTCATTAAATATATATATATATATATATATATATATATATATATATATATATATATATATATATATATATATAATTTAGCTCTTGAAAATACATTTCAACTGGGCACTGTTAAAAGATAGGTCAATTCTATAAACAACAGCCACCTGCGTTAACGCAAAGCTCTTCAGTAAAATGAATTGGAGCACTACGGCTGATTGGCATTTGTCTACATGCGTAAAAAAAATACATACATCTGATTTAGCTATTTCTCTCAGCTATTTTCTTTAGCTATTTCTTTCTGAGAGTTCAGTTGTAGAAATTCTGACCGACACCAAATCGGTTGGGTTTCGATCCGGGCTTGAGGCATTCTGATGTTTAGTCGCACTGAGGAGCTGCGAAACAGTACTGTCTGCGAATGACATTATATATATATATGATACAATATGATAATCCGAATGGAATTTCCAGGAGGATATAGATCCAGGGAGAGCTCTATGCACCCCCCCCCAAAAAAAAACAGAGCAAAAGATTTGACGTGTTTGATATTCTTTATATATATATATATATATATATATATATATATATATATATATATATATATATATATATATATATATATATATATATATATATATATATATAATCATTTATTCGAAAATTATAACATAAAAATGTTATAAAATTAGCCATTTTGTTTCAACACCTCTGGTGCCTTCTCAATTGATGGTTTGACGGTCATCATCACACACATACATACTTACACAAATTCAAATTATACATCAAGAAGCATTCATTGTATAATAAATCAACACTACTTTGTAATAGACAATTTATAAATCACAGCTATGCGACAATTTTATAATCGCTATATTTTCATGTAGTCGATTTCGTGCACTTTTAGGAGAATCGGATCCCAGAAGCATTCGTGAGTCTCCCGAAAGCTCGCTCGCTGATTTGTCAATGCCAACCAATCAGATTGTTTGCACGTGAAGAATGATTCTTCCCGCGTAGCGCTTTGGAGCCGATGATCACCTATATCAGCAAGAAATATTCTTAGATAAATAGTGCCAAACGAATCCACGACAGTTTAAACCATGCGCCAATCTTCTCACTCACACCACAACTCACATGCTGAATATTCCCTACACTCACATAATCTTTTTCCTTACACAGCAGAGCTGTTGAAAACAGTTAGTAACAGAAACTATCACAACCTTTCTCTCTCTCTTTCTCTCTCTCTTTCTCTCTCTCTTTCTCTTTCTCTCTTTCTCTCTCTCTCTCTCTCTCTCTCTCTCTCCTTTTCACACACACATGCATCATTATCATCAAATCAGAATCATGATGCATATAAATAATGCCCATGAACGGTTATCGACAAGACAAATACACCGGAAGTCTGATTAACCAATGAAAAATAAGCACAAAAATTTAAAATACCTGAATTTGTTTGCTTTCTTTTTCTCCTTATCTCATTCTCTGATGAACCTTTTTATGAAGGCAAAACACTGGATTTATAAATGTTTTCTATTTGTTCCTTATCCTTGTGTGAGTGTGTGTATTTTCTAATACTATTTTATTTTAGTGGCTAACCATGCTAGAGCAGACGCCTTGTTGAGTTTTTTTTTCATTTTTAGCGTGCCACGCGCCTTATTTAGGAAGTAAATACAAATCTATTAACAAATGATCCTAATTGTTGATGTTCTTGCTATGATCGCTACTAATATGAAGGAATTAAAGCGAACATAGAAGAGATTACTGATGATATGAAAATAGTGCTAACAATATAATTTCTATGTGTTCCTTGCCAAAGAATTCTATCAATGCTCCCATATAATAATAATATGTATGTATGTAAATCTGGCCACTCGTATTCGAGGATACTCGTCTACTAGGGCGGCTAGCCAATCCCTATTGCAGACGCTTGCTCAGGCACATTTGTGTTTATTCAACACCCACAGAGCCCACCTGCTTTTATACTGCAACTAGTCTGAAGGTGATCAAATATTTGAACAAGGCCAGCACGTTCAAGCCCTCGGACACGATGACTCGTGACTTCGTGCTAGCACAGAAAGAAGTCTCCTTCCTGACAAATCGACTATGGTGAGATTCGAACTCGGGTCTCATTGTCAGAATGACAACGTTCTAACCACTCGGCTACATGCCCTTATTATTATTATTATTATTATTATTATTATTATTATTATTATTATTATTATTATTATTATTATTATTATTATTATTATTATTATTATTATTATTATTATTATTATTATTATTATTATTATTATTATTATTATTATTATTATTATTATTATTATTATTATTATTATTATTATTATTATTATTATTATTATTATTATTATTATTATTATTATTATTATTATTATTATTATTATTATTATTATTATTATTATTATTATTATTATTATTATTATTATTATTATTATTATTATTATTATTATTATTATTATTATTATTATTATTATTATTATTATTATTATTATTATTATTATTATTATTATTATTATTATTATTATTATTATTATTATTATTATTATTATTATTATTATTATTATTATTATTATTATTATTATTATTATTATTATTATTATTATTATTATTATTATTATTATTATTATTATTATTATTATTATTATTATTATTATTATTATTATTATTATTATTATTATTATTATTATTATTATTATTATTATTATTATTATTATTATTATTATTATTATTATTATTATTATTATTATTATTATTATTATTATTATTATTATTATTATTATTATTATTATTATTATTATTATTATTATTATTATTATTATTATTATTATTATTATTATTATTATTATTATTATTATTATTATTATTATTATTATTATTATTATTATTATTATTATTATTATTATTATTATTATTATTATTATTATTATTATTATTATTATTATTATTATTATTATTATTATTATTATTATTATTATTATTATTATTATTATTATTATTATTATTATTATTATTATTATTATTATTATTATTATTATTATTATTATTATTATTATTATTATTATTATTATTATTATTATTATTATTATTATTATTATTATTATTATTATTATTATTATTATTATTATTATTATTATTATTATTATTATTATTATTATTATTATTATTATTATTATTATTATTATTATTATTATTATTATTATTATTATTATTATTATTATTATTATTATTATTATTATTATTATTATTATTATTATTATTATTATTATTATTATTATTATTATTATTATTATTATTATTATTATTATTATTATTATTATTATTATTATTATTATTATTATTATTATTATTATTATTATTATTATTATTATTATTATTATTATTATTATTATTATTATTATTATTATTATTATTATTATTATTATTATTATTATTATTATTATTATTATTATTATTATTATTATTATTATTATTATTATTATTATTATTATTATTATTATTATTATTATTATTATTATTATTATTATTATTATTATTATTATTATTATTATTATTATTATTATTATTATTATTATTATTATTATTATTATTATTATTATTATTATTATTATTATTATTATTATTATTATTATTATTATTATTATTATTATTATTATTATTATTATTATTATTATTATTATTATTATTATTATTATTATTATTATTATTATTATTATTATTATTATTATTATTATTATTATTATTATTATTATTATTATTATTATTATTATTATTATTATTATTATTATTATTATTATTATTATTATTATTATTATTATTATTATTATTATTATTATTATTATTATTATTATTATTATTATTATTATTATTATTATTATTATTATTATTATTATTATTATTATTATTATTATTATTATTATTATTATTATTATTATTATTATTATTATTATTATTATTATTATTATTATTATTATTATTATTATTATTATTATTATTATTATTATTATTATTATTATTATTATTATTATTATTATTATTATTATTATTATTATTATTATTATTATTATTATTATTATTATTATTATTATTATTATTATTATTATTATTATTATTATTATTATTATTATTATTATTATTATTATTATTATTATTATTATTATTATTATTATTATTATTATTATTATTATTATTATTATTATTATTATTATTATTATTATTATTATTATTATTATTATTATTATTATTATTATTATTATTATTATTATTATTATTATTATTATTATTATTATTATTATTATTATTATTATTATTATTATTATTATTATTATTATTATTATTATTATTATTATTATTATTATTATTATTATTATTATTATTATTATTATTATTATTATTATTATTATTATTATTATTATTATTATTATTATTATTATTATTATTATTATTATTATTATTATTATTATTATTATTATTATTATTATTATTATTATTATTATTATTATTATTATTATTATTATTATTATTATTATTATTATTATTATTATTATTATTATTATTATTATTATTATTATTATTATTATTATTATTATTATTATTATTATTATTATTATTATTATTATTATTATTATTATTATTATTATTATTATTATTATTATTATTATTATTATTATTATTATTATTATTATTATTATTATTATTATTATTATTATTATTATTATTATTATTATTATTATTATTATTATTATTATTATTATTATTATTATTATTATTATTATTATTATTATTATTATTATTATTATTATTATTATTATTATTATTATTATTATTATTATTATTATTATTATTATTATTATTATTATTATTATTATTATTATTATTATTATTATTATTATTATTATTATTATTATTATTATTATTATTATTATTATTATTATTATTATTATTATTATTATTATTATTATTATTATTATTATTATTATTATTATTATTATTATTATTATTATTATTATTATTATTATTATTATTATTATTATTATTATTATTATTATTATTATTATTATTATTATTATTATTATTATTATTATTATTATTATTATTATTATTATTATTATTATTATTATTATTATTATTATTATTATTATTATTATTATTATTATTATTATTATTATTATTATTATTATTATTATTATTATTATTATTATTATTATTATTATTATTATTATTATTATTATTATTATTATTATTATTATTATTATTATTATTATTATTATTATTATTATTATTATTATTATTATTATTATTATTATTATTATTATTATTATTATTATTATTATTATTATTATTATTATTATTATTATTATTATTATTATTATTATTATTATTATTATTATTATTATTATTATTATTATTATTATTATTATTATTATTATTATTATTATTATTATTATTATTATTATTATTATTATTATTATTATTATTATTATTATTATTATTATTATTATTATTATTATTATTATTATTATTATTATTATTATTATTATTATTATTATTATTATTATTATTATTATTATTATTATTATTATTATTATTATTATTATTATTATTATTATTATTATTATTATTATTATTATTATTATTATTATTATTATTATTATTATTATTATTATTATTATTATTATTATTATTATTATTATTATTATTATTATTATTATTATTATTATTATTATTATTATTATTATTATTATTATTATTATTATTATTATTATTATTATTATTATTATTATTATTATTATTATTATTATTATTATTATTATTATTATTATTATTATTATTATTATTATTATTATTATTATTATTATTATTATTATTATTATTATTATTATTATTATTATTATTATTATTATTATTATTATTATTATTATTATTATTATTATTATTATTATTATTATTATTATTATTATTATTATTATTATTATTATTATTATTATTATTATTATTATTATTATTATTATTATTATTATTATTATTATTATTATTATTATTATTATTATTATTATTATTATTATTATTATTATTATTATTATTATTATTATTATTATTATTATTATTATTATTATTATTATTATTATTATTATTATTATTATTATTATTATTATTATTATTATTATTATTATTATTATTATTATTATTATTATTATTATTATTATTATTATTATTATTATTATTATTATTATTATTATTATTATTATTATTATTATTATTATTATTATTATTATTATTATTATTATTATTATTATTATTATTATTATTATTATTATTATTATTATTATTATTATTATTATTATTATTATTATTATTATTATTATTATTATTATTATTATTATTATTATTATTATTATTATTATTATTATTATTATTATTATTATTATTATTATTATTATTATTATTATTATTATTATTATTATTATTATTATTATTATTATTATTATTATTATTATTATTATTATTATTATTATTATTATTATTATTATTATTATTATTATTATTATTATTATTATTATTATTATTATTATTATTATTATTATTATTATTATTATTATTATTATTATTATTATTATTATTATTATTATTATTATTATTATTATTATTATTATTATTATTATTATTATTATTATTATTATTATTATTATTATTATTATTATTATTATTATTATTATTATTATTATTATTATTATTATTATTATTATTATTATTATTATTATTATTATTATTATTATTATTATTATTATTATTATTATTATTATTATTATTATTATTATTATTATTATTATTATTATTATTATTATTATTATTATTATTATTATTATTATTATTATTATTATTATTATTATTATTATTATTATTATTATTATTATTATTATTATTATTATTATTATTATTATTATTATTATTATTATTATTATTATTATTATTATTATTATTATTATTATTATTATTATTATTATTATTATTATTATTATTATTATTATTATTATTATTATTATTATTATTATTATTATTATTATTATTATTATTATTATTATTATTATTATTATTATTATTATTATTATTATTATTATTATTATTATTATTATTATTATTATTATTATTATTATTATTATTATTATTATTATTATTATTATTATTATTATTATTATTATTATTATTATTATTATTATTATTATTTCCTTTGATTTCTTGTGTGTACACATTTCTTTCTGTGTCCCGCCCAGAGACCTAAGGTTAGAAATGGCATCATAACACTTTCCACTGACAGAAAAATATTTTTGACATAGATAAAGCCCTCCGTAAAGTGTGGGCTGTATTTGTGAGAACAATTTTTTGTATTTCTTTGAGGCATGGACTTCCAAGAATCCCTTCAATTAGTCTACTGGAATCTTTTTCAACCAATCCTAGGGCTCCAACTACAGCGGGGATTGTTGATGTTCCCATGTGCCACGTTTTTGAGATTTCGATTTCAAGGTCCTTGTATTTTGACAGCTTTTTGAATATCTTCACAGATATATTGCAGTCTGCAGGGACTGCCATATCAATAACGAGGCACTTTTTTTTGTTTGTGGACTTTAATGTCTGGGCGGTTGGCTTTGACTGTTCTGTCAGTATGCATTGTGTAGTCCCATAGAATTGTAACAGGTTCTATCTCCGTAACCGGGTCTGGGTGGTGTTCGTACCAGTTTCTTTCAGTTTCCTTCCCGTGGGAGTTGCAAATTTTCCAGTGCAGATATTGGACCACTCTCTCATCCCGGGTTTTATACTCAGTGGGTGCCAATTATCATTATTATTATTATTATTATTATTATTATTATTATTATTATTATTATTATTATTATTAATCAGATAATCAATAACTGTTATTGCTTGAGATTTAATAATATGCCAAACATGATCATATATATATATATATATATATATATATATATATATATATATATATATATATATATATATATATATATATATGCGTGGAGCTGCGCGTTGCTTTGCAGTTAATTAGGTACAAAATGTAACCTTTACGTGAACTGTAATTAATTTGCTATGTTTCAGCTGTCAGAGAAATATCCAAAGAATTCTTAGCGCCTGGTACAGGTCGTGGCTTTTCTCGCGTAATTTGTCAATATTCTAATGGCGTAAAACGAACGTCCGACATTTTATGAACATCAAGTGGGAGCGTAACGTGTTTTTTTCTTTCTCGTAACTCCTTTATGCTTGACTTTGAAGTCGACCACAAAAAACAAAGATATTAAATTAACTCCAGACTCATTGTTTTTTAATTCCGGTAATGTCTGCGATGATTAACATTATTTTTCTTTTCATTCTTTTCATAATTCTTTTAAGCTTCCGTTTTTCAAACATTCATTTAAAGTATTTCATTTTCAATCATGCTAATTTGCAGTCTGACTAGATTAGCGTTCAGAACGTATAGCTTTCTTTTCATTGTTATTTGATGAAATATTGGACGCATGTGTTTATAATATGTACGCAAATTTAGACAGGAGAAATTAACAAAAAGAAAATGGATTTATTTCTGGCAAAATAAGATCTTTGGAAATGGAAACCTTGCCTTGGGGCTGTGATTTACGACACGCGCCCAAAAAAAAAAAAACTAATTTAAACAAAAGAAAAGTTCAAAACACAAAGAAAAAAAGAAAATGTAAAAATTCCGAGATTATCAAATACAAGTAAATGTTTTATAAGGTTAGCGTTCAATAAAAATTCTAGGGTCAGTCACAAGGGGGTGCTGAAAATTCTCAGGCTGACAAAAAAGTTTTCAATTTTTTCTTATATTTAGGTTATTTATCAGTAAAAAGATGAGTCCAAATAGGACACTAAATTGAAGCAGGTGCGGAATTTTAAATATCTGGGAAGTGTTTTGACAGAGGACTGTAAGTGCGACGCTGAGATCCGAAGCAGTATTGGGATGGCTAAGGACGCACTTCAAAAGCTCGGCAGAGTATTGCGAGACAGGAGGATTTCTTTGGTAACAAAAAAAAAGTGTACTGAGTTGTAAAGTAAAATCCGCCCTCCTTTACGACATCGAATGTTGGACGGTCTCCCCAAAGATGAAGAAGAGACTCGAGACAACGGAGGTGCGGTTCTAAAGAAGGATACTTGCACGGACCGAGCGTGTGAGCAACGATGAGGTTTTGGAGAGGAGGCAAACAAGGAGGAGGCTTATACATAACATCCGGAAGAGGCAGCTGATTTTTCTATGACACGTAAGGATAAAGAGGCGCCTGGAGAATCTGATACTCACATGTCGAATAGAAGGAAAGAGAGACAAGAGAAAGCAACGCATGACATACCTGGCGGGCTTAAGCAAGTGGACGAAAGAACGTGGTCTGGGGGAGGTGGCGGAGGGACGAAACTTATTGAGAGCTACAAGGGATAGAAGGAAGTGGAGAGCTATGATCGCCTACGTCCTGAAGTGATACGGCAAATTAAAAAAAGGTTCAGGTTTAAGAAAATGATTAAAGACGAGAATTTTTGCAGCATTCTTCGAACCATGTTTTTCTCATAATGTCAGCTTCATGACTTTTCTGATTTCCATTTTTATTTATTTCCTCCTTATGACTTCAGACGTTGTCTACATGAAGCGTTCGATATCTATATCTGCACTGTTCGCAAAGGACAGATATTTAAATGGATGTAAATCCTCGAATTAGCCGACTAGGAGACGGATACCCGAAATATCGAAAGTCTGTCAAGTGTCGTCTCGGAGTTGATAATTCTATTATTCTCTTTCATAATGCAGAACGTTTTCAATTCGATATCAACTACTCGGTTGCGCGGTTGGTTTAAAGTTTAGTGGCTCAGAAGGCGAATCAGCGAACCTTCGCGCAAATACCCTTGGGAAACAATGAATCATTCTCTTCTTAAATAGTAGGGCAGCCCCGGGTTTACGGCATTTGTTGGCAATCGGTCTAGAAGAAGGATAATTCTAAATTCAAAACTCTGTATAGCCATGACGTGTTTACGGCCATACCACGTTGAAACATCGATTCGCTTACGTCAAGTTAAGCAACGACGAGCTTGAGAACCACCAAGATGGGTGATGGCTTCAGAATGCCAGGTGTGGTATAATTAGATTGACGGGGGGGGGGTAGAATGGATATCAACTCATGATTCCTGGGTAGCATGTCTTTGTTCAACTAGACCTGGCGGAGCCCATCCTTTCCCAGAATACTGTATAAAATATGATAATAACAAACTACATCGACGCACTCTTAGGTTATCTCTAGTCGAGATTATAGACATGATGATGGCTGAATATCTACGCTGCCATGTTTTAATTAATTGATTTGCTTTTTTGTACGGCTTATGGACCTTTTGCAGGTTATTTAAAGCCAGATATATATTTTAGATTGTAAGAATATTTTGGAGATAATAATGATTTACTGGTATAAGTCCTAGTAATTTATCCATAGCTAGGGGTCGGGTGGATTCATAACTTTCTCAAAAGTATTTGCGCGGAATGAAAATAATGAACCCGACTGGAATTGGAATAGATTACCAAGACATGTAGTAGGATTTGGCCATTACTCTGCTACAAGATACATTATAGTGTGAAATGATATTATTTATAATCATAGCGAATATTTAAGCAAGATTTCAAGGGTGTTTTTTAACATTTTTGTGGAGCGGCGACATAAATCTTTATCTAAAACCTCTAAAAATGTAATTCCATCTTCCTATGAATAGAATTTATTTTAAGCCTAATAAAAATAGAAGAAAACCTCTATTATTTCTCTCAGAAATCGGTCAGTCTAAAGTTCAACAGAAACCAATATCTGCCATGAATAGTTAATTATAACGGGATCCATCAAATTGTGTGATTATTGTTATTTAATCTCTCAGTTTAAACTTTCTACTGTTCTGAGTTGTTCATTTTTCTCTTCACGCTCCTTCTTGATACTATAACTGTGGACTCTTGGTCTCCATTTTCACCACCGATAGATGTCGCTGCTGTTATATCCGTAAAAACTAGGCTTTTACAGTGTGCAGTTTACAATACCACATCGAAAGTGTCAGAATATTTTTTTTATATTCTTAAGAAGCCTATTTGAATAGGTTTTTAAAACATTTACGATAAATTAGTTCGTTTATAATTATAAAATATGCACCTTTAGTAGATCCTTTAGTGGTGCTTGTCATCGTTACGCTTATCAGAATGAAAAACATAATCTGCGAATAATTTCGAGTTTAGGTTGAGTTTCGGTCTATAAATTTAATTCTTCTTCTTTTCGCTGTATCTCTGGGTGATCATGGCTCTCCACTATTTACTATCCTTTGTAAATCTGAACAATGTTTGTCCGCTTACCATTCAACCAGTTCCTGTTCTGTTAACAATTTACATAAAGTGTTTACTCTGTTCCGTTTTGCATCTATTGTCTGTGAGTGTTACCATCTCCAGGTCCACTTCTTCATCATGTTTGTAGTTATCTGTCTCAAATTAGTTTTATTCATGGGGTTGCTTTTTGTTGCTGACATGTTTCTCACACATTATGACATAAAAAAATGTCTCGAAATAATTGTCGAACTTTGTCCATTTCATAATGTGTGACGTCACTTGTTTACATTTAGATACGCATCGAGCAGATATGAATGTATGAGAGAAAATCATGGAGAATTGTAGTTTAAAAACAGTAAAATCCACCTTGCTAACCGAAACGCTCCTCTGTGGCCCCAATTGGTAAAAGCACGTCAGGATATATGACGGTTCTGTTTAGGATACGGGTTCGATTCCTGTCGGAGGACGCATATTTTCTATGTAAATTTCACGGACATTCAGGCCGGTAAATACTGTTTATTATAAACAGAGCATTTACTTAAATATTTGTATCTATAAAAAGAACGTTCTTTTTATAGATACAGATAATTGTCAGACTTTTTTCCATTTCATAATATATATATATATATATATATATATATATATATATATATATATATATATATATATATATATATATATATATATATGCAAGTTTCATTAAAAACGACAGACAAGGTACTACGGTTAAGTTTTTTATTTAATTTTACTTGTGTACGAACAAAGAGCTTTTTTTGTTGGACAAAGGGTGTGTCAGAACTGTCCAAATGTTTTATTTTTCCGAGCGCTTTGGACAGTTCTTACACACCCTTTGTCCAGCAAAGAAAACTCTTGTTCGTACACAAGAAAAATTAAATAAAAAACTTAACCGTAGTACCTTGTCTGTCGTTTTTAATGAAACTTGCATAAAAGAAGGATTGCTGCCTAAATATACAACTATATATATATATATATATATATATATATATATATATATATATATATGGTACAATTAGTGTTAAATTAACCTAATTATAATTTTTATTACAATTACAAAAATAACAAATCTGTAACTTTCACGTATTCCACAATGCTTCAACATCTACAGTGTTTTACTGGCTGTCAGTTTAAAAGAAAACACTATAAGTTTTCTAGTTTTATCTCGGCAATGTTTTTCTTGTTTGAAGGAAGCATTTCCTATCTTTCATTTTCTCATATTTTAAAAGAAAATAGTTGGCAGAGTCTCATAGTTTAAATAGTTACCTTCCTTTTCCTATTGTTTCTCTCGTTTCCTATTCTAGGTTGCCTCACAATTTTGCGTCGTTGTCTTTGTCTTTACCTCAAATCGACGCCATTTAGTCTTCGGACATGAGGTCGTTGAGCTTGTAATCAACTGGCTATCAGGGACATCTAAATGGCCTTGTCGACTACGTTCTAAGGAACAAGCCTGCTTTAAGATGAGGCCTGATTGATAATTGAATCTGATGGGAGCTGCGAACAAAAGGGTTCTGGACAGTTGAGATGAGGCCGTAATTGGACAGATGCTTATGTCAAGTGATTTGCTGGGAACATTAGTCGCAGAATTAGGAACGCTTTTATCGAACGTCAAATTTTGGGAGCTTTTATCAGCCTTAGAAATCAGGCGTTAAACTATATTCACAAAAAGAGTAAAATTAGATTTAGATTTCTTTTCCTACAAATGTTCAACGGAAACTAGGCCCGAGAACCACTATATTCATTGGGTTACTGTTTAAATGTTCATGGGGAATTTGGTTATATATGAGCGAAAGTGGAAGTGGTAAGAAGTGAAGATTATATGAATAAGGGGTATAGATAACAAATGACACTTGATTTGAAGATGTTAAAACTGTAGGTTTCAGGGAAGCACCCAAGCGGGAGTCCATTACACAAAGAAGCTGTCTGCGTGCAAATGTTTCATTAAATTTTAAATACGGGGGTTGGTGAGTGATGACATTTCGTCTCCGGGGGTTTTGTAGATTGTAGATTGTTGTGTTCTATCAGTAAAGATCTGAACTGGTGAAACATTTAATTTCATGCATCATATCGGAAGATGAAACCGGGCTTCGCTCGAAACCTCTGAAAGAGAAATGAGAATTTCGACACATGCTGTATAAATTACGTTTGGTAGTTAGGAACAGCCCAACATGCAAATTACAGATTGGAGATACCAAAATCAAACACGGGCAACAATCTAGATATCTGCGAAGCAAATTAACAGCGGATGAAAAGTACGAAACGTAAATCCGAAGCGCATTGGGATAGAGAAAGATATCTTCCAAAAGCTAAGCCAAGTATTGAGAAACAGGAAAATATCGTTAGAAACAAAGGAAAAAGTACTGAACTGTTATGTAATATAAGTCATCCTATATGGGAGTGAATGCTGGACAATTTCTTCAGAGAGGATTTGAAGCAACAGAAATGTGGTTCTACAGAAGGATGCTGAGAATTCAATGGAACGAAAATGTAGATCTTTACCCTGGCCTCCGCACTGAGATGGGATGTGACATAAGGTCGGGTTTAATGTGAGGAACCCGAGAGCGTACTCTCGGACCAAGAACAAAATTTCCCCGAGCCCTCGCAGCCGTCGGTTGGACTGGCTTCGGTGCGAGTACCGATCCCTCTTTTTACTGCAATGAGAGAGTTCAGCCTCGGCGTCTGCCTCCAAGGGCTAGGCACCTCAAAGTGTGATTTTCCTCAGTTGCGCCTCTGTACTCCGACGGAGCCACCACTGAGTCGCACTCTGCCCGAAGACAGAAACGCAACAGAGAGAAGTTAAAAAAAAGAAGTTAGGTATGGAACGAACCGGTAAGCAACGAGGAAACTTTAGGGAAAATGTAAACAAAATAGCCTTTTATAATTAACACCAGGAAGAGACAGTTGACATTTCTAGGACAAATAAAAAGGAAATAGGGCTTGGAAAAATTGGTACTCACAGGACAGATTGAAGACAAGGGGAACACAGGAAGGCAATGCACATCCTACCAAGTGAGCTTGAGTGAAAAGATGATAGAAGAAGCGTCAGGGGAGGTAATAGACACAATTTAATAAGAACTAGAAAGGACAGGGAATTGAAGAGAGCTATGATTCCCAACGTTCTCCGTCCTGGGCATGACGGTAAACTACATCGACGTCCTGGGTAAGACGATAAACTACGTCCAGCTGCAAGGCCTCTGATCAGGAGGTTTTGAAGAGCGTGAAACCACCTCTTAATTACTGGTGCTCCCAGGTCCACCCTGACCTGGAGTGGTAGCACCCTTTAGGGTCCCACCTATGGGCAAATAGTTAACTTTTACCTGCAATACATTTTTGAAAAGAAAAATATTACCAGAAATACACTTTTGAAAAAAAAATACCAGCAATGCATTTTTGAAAAAAAATATTACCAGCAATATTTTTTCGAATAAAAATTATTACCAGCTATACATTTTAGAAGGAAAAATATTACCATAAATATATTTTTGACAAAACAAAATATTAGCAGCAATAAAAAGTTTTTTTCGGCATTATATAAACTATTGAGGGTGATATGCCGTAAAACAAAACAATCCAACCCAACAATCTGAAGGAACACGGCACATCGAAGAATTGCTTTTACATCGCGCTTATGATAGTCAATTGTTAGGTATTTAATAAGGAAAAATAATAAAACTTTATTTTGCTTTAAATTAAATGAAAATCTACGTTTTATTACAGTATACCCGATATTATTTCTTTAGTATAAATCAGTATTTGTGCAGAGGCGTCTAAAAAAGAAGGGAAAATAGTAGCAATATTGATTAATTATTTTTATTGTCATTTAATTGATATGACGGTGTTGTTTTTTTGTGTTTTGTTCTTGTATTTCAATCAAGAAAATGCTGCCGTATCAGATTTGTTTAAACATGATAAATTAATCATTGCATACCTATTAACAAAGATCTTCTTCATTGTCCGGGCGCTACAAACAAAGCATGTTTATGACTTGCAGACATTCTTCAAATAAAATTCACAGACAGATTTTTATTAACACTGCATTTAAAAAAAGGCAACTTGATTGAGCACTAAATAAACTTATTTGCAATTAAATATATATTGATTTTATTTAAATGGATTTGTCATATTTTTAGAGCCGCGTTAATAGGTTCAGATTAGTTGAGGTGTCAACGAAACACTTAAGGAGATGGAAACTCGTAGCAATTAGAAAGTAACAAGAGCTTAAATGCATAATTATCACATATGTTTGATTAATTGTTATTAAATATGATAAAAGCTTGTTTTTGTGCGGCATACCAATCGATTAGTTTTAATTATTACGTACACAGGATTATAATATAAGCTTAGAGGCGGGTGAAGATTGGTCTGACGAGAATGCGTGTGTGGGCCTTATCAATAAAGGAAAATGAATTAATAATAATAATAAATGAAATTAAGTCATTTTATCTCATAATTCTCCCCTACGATGTTAAAGCATAATGGTGATAGCATAACAGCAGAATTTAAATCTTCCACCAAATAAAACATTTTTTTTTGCTTTATTAAAAATTAGAATTGAATGGCATTAGGCAGGAATGTGCGTACGAAACACCCACAAACACACAGACGCGCGGGCACCCACAGACAATACCCCCTCCATATACACAAAAAAAGAAGGCCACATATGAGGATTGTGAGATGAGATCACTGTTAGATCGGCTGACCTTTTAGATCTTGCTCTCGCTTCTTGAAGATGATTCAGACAAGCAGACTGAAAATCGCTGAGTCCATTAAAACACGTTGATCTACATTCTACCCGCTCCAAGGCTAAGCGCTCAATGGTGTTATGATATATATATATATATATATATATATATATATATATATATATATATATATATATATATATATACACACACACATAGAGGGGTTGGACAAAATAATTGAAAGAGGTGCAAATTCCACTCCTATATTTCAAAGACTTATTACATTAAGAACTTTAAGTAAAACTTTGTAATTGCAGGTTATATCTATTGTGAATACGTTTATTTATCTAATTTACTGCCTTTGTCTTATTTATTTTTGGAATTTAGTCAAATTTAAGCTAAATGCGTGACCTCTCCGAGTTCGTAAAAGGGCAAATTGTTGGCGCGCATAACAGGAGCCTTGATCACTAAGGTTGCTGAACTGTTTGGTTTTTCAAGAGCTACCATATCAAGAACTATGACGAAATCCGAGAAACAGGGCAAAACCCTAGCAACCGTAGCAATTCCGGTCGGACTTGCAATCTTACTGACATTGACCGACGTGCATTGAATGGCAATGTGGCAAAAAATCATCGGACTACAAGCGGCCAAAGTGACTGCTGAGTTGAATAATCATCTGAATAGTTGAGTTTCTACTAAAACTGTTCATCGTGAGTTCCATAAGTCTGCATATCATGGAAGAGCCGCCGTAAGGAAACCTCTTCTCTCCACTCGCAACATTCAGAAGAGGTTGAATTGGTGCAGAGTTCACAATGCGTGGTCTGCAAACCAATGGAAGCAAGTCATATTCTCAGACGAGTCCAGTTTTTCGCTTTTCCTAACTTCAGGGCGGGTTTATGTGTGGAGGCAGCCCAAAGAAGCTTACAACCCTGACTGCGTTCTTCCAACAGTGAAGCATGGAGGTGGATCAGTGATAGTTTGGACGCCATATCATGGAAATGTCTCGGTCCAATAGTTGCCCTGCATGGTAGAATCAACAGCAAAGATTACCTGAACATTTTGGGAGATGATGTTCATCCAATGGCCAAGACTTTATTCCCTGATAGTGACTACATTTTCCAAGAAGATAATGCTCCAATACATACCGATCGAGTGATTAAGAATTGGTATGAAGAGCACGAAAGTGAGCTAGAACACATGGAATGGTCTTTCCAATCTCCAGATATCAATATTATGAAACATTTGTGGTGCATTTTGTAGTGAAAAATTAGGAGCCGCTATCCTCCATCGTCGTGTCTTAAAGAGCTGGGGCGGGTTTTAATGGAGGAATGGCTGAAAATTCCTCTGGAGGAAGTCAAGAAGCTGTATGATTCCATTCTTACACGTATTAAATCTGTATGTGAGGCTAAAGGACCTACTCCATATTAAATAAAATTTCTTTGAATTTAACAAGTGTTTCAATTATTTTGTCCAACCTCTGCATTTATATATATATATATATATATATATATATATATATATATACATATATATGTGTGTATATGTGTGTGTGTGTGTGTGTGTGTGTGTGTGTGTGTGTGTGTGTGTGTGTGTAATTAAGTAATTCATCGAGTCTGAAACCTCAACAGAATGCTGAAAGCACTGTCACAGAAAGCACTGGACGGCCGTTTCGTCCTATATTTGGGACTCATCAGCAGTGCGCATCCACTACCGAGAATTGTAACCCTGACAGTTAGGTTGTCAAGCGAACACCCTACCAACTGTTCTACGGGCCTCGGTGACGAAGAGGTAGCAAATCAGACTCAATATAGCGCCGCTCACTCACATTATTCCGTGGTGGAACCCAACTGAGATTCTCTGTAACCATAGTAGTGTGTCCCCGGGAGCCACGACTACTATCACCAAGCCGCCCCAACTGGAGCTATTAGAAGCTGGATCAAGCGGTGATATATAAGTAATAATTAGGAGGATTTGATAAATGTAATTAAGTAATTCATCGAGTCTGAAACCTCAACAGAATGCTGAAAGCACTGTCACTGTGCTTGATCCAACTGAGTTAATCCAACTACAGTTGGTAGGATGTTCGCTTGACAACCTAACTGTCAGGGTTTCAATTCTCGGTAGTGGATGCGCACTGCTGATGAGTCCCAAATATAGGACGAAACGGCCGTCCAGTGCTTTCTGTGACAGTGCTTTCAGCATTCTGTTGAGGTTTCAGACTCGATGAATTACTTAATTACATTTATCAAATCCTCCTAATTATTATATATATATATATATATATATTTGTGTGTGTGTGTGTGTGTGTGTTCATGCGTGTGTGTGTGCGTGCGTGTGTGTGTAGTGGGGAGGTGGATTCTTGTGTCTCCGTGTGGAAGAAGAAAACCCAAGAATTTACATCCATTCTTTCTTCAAATACGTATTCTTCTTTTTGGAGGTTCGCCATGTTATTGTTTGTTGGGCTGTGTCAATTTTTATTGCCACCTCATCATAAATGTTACTTGATAGATAATTTCTAAAATGGTATTGCTTAGCGCATTTGGAATTTCGGTAAAATAAGCATTACTTGTCTACATTTGATTAATATTCTTAAACAGAAGGTGTTGCTTTATCATAAAAGAAAAACAACAAAAAGAGTAAGCTGGCAGAAAGTAATTCTCCTAAAATTTCTATATAAACTGATTTGCAAATATATTCACATTTTTAAATAGTTCCGTTTGATTTAAATATCTAAATGTTATCTTTCAATATGTTTGTTTTTTTGGAGAAAGAATTTATTTATTCAAATATATCAAACTATTTCACAAGAAGAACGTTCTACTACATACAGAAAATGAAAAATAGACAATAAATATTTTTATTAACTGTTAAACATCTACTTAAATTATTTTTTAGAAATCTTGTAAAATTAAAAATGAAATTGAGCAAAATATTAAAATAATAATGCAACAACTCATTCAAAAAGACCTGAAGTTTTTAAAGAAACTCATTGTGTATTGCAGTAAAAGATTTGCTTATGCTTTAATTGGCTTAGCAAAACATTGTAAGGGATAAACATTCCCAGTTACCATAAATCCATGAATGTCAATTGTAAAAACCGATATAAATTGTTATGGTCGAGGTTCCTTGTACCACGGTGATGGTCCAAGGTAGAACCAATGAAGAATAACTCGAACACAGGTATGGAATAACACAGATATATTACAAACAGAATATGTACGAAAGAAGTAGAAGTGTTAGTAATAACAATCAGGTTAGGTTAGAGAGAACTGTGTTGTCTCGAAGTATCACTATTCCGATGTCTTACTGTAATCGTCTGACGCGACTCTGTCTCTGACTGACTCAGATCTCTGACTCAGAACTCTGACTCACACTGTCACTCACTCTGTTTCTCTCTGTCTGACTCCTCTTGGGGCGCAGTATTTATGGAGTACGGACTAGTCCATTACTATTATGGGTAGGTTCCCATAACATAAATTATAGAAATTAAAACAGAAATCCAGTATAAATTATAGGTTTATAAAATATCCGCCATTAATAAGTTTTTACCGATAAGCCATTAATAAGTTTTTACCGATAAGCCGTTAATGTCCACTGTCCGAAAAGTGATACGGTCGATATAAACGAGTTAATATTATTTCCTTTTTATCTTCGATTTAGGTTTTGAGGTCATTTGCAATATCATTGCAGAAGTAAGATACGCACACCCAGTCACACATGTCTCTAAGTGAAATGAATGGACTAAGCTTCTCTCTAGATGTAAACAGATATTTCTATAAATAAGCTCTAGTATAAATACATATATTACCTGTCTATATCTCTGAGATGAGGTATTATGATTACTTGCGGTTTTTTACATTACTACATTATTTACATTACTTGGAGTGTTATCCTCATCTTCATTGCCATATTCACATCGGTTCGGCTATTGTCCGCTCCGACCTTCGCTAGGTGATTAGTATTTCGAAACCTCAGTTATTTCCCTTTAACTTTGTTAGTTCAATACCAGGCCACAGCAGTGGTGAACCAAAGAAATTGGAAAATTCAGTTAAAGGAAAATAACCGGAAGAGGTATGACACGTGGAACTAGAACAATGTAAATAAAAGGTTCGGTTTCGAAATAAAAGGTTCCGTTCGAAATTTCAGTCACCTGAAGAAAGCGAGAGCATGTCCAAAACGTTGTGACTATGGCACTGGAGATGAGTCCGAGTAATGTAAATAATGCAAGTAACATACATTACATGTTTGTAATAGTCTCAATCTTATATATAGATATATATATATATATATATATATATATATATATATATATATATATATATATGTGTGTGTGTGTGTGTGTGTGTGTGTGTGTGTGTGTGTGTGTGTGTACATATATATATATATATATATATATATATATATATATATATATATATATATATATATATATATGAGATAGTGATATATATTCCCGGTTGCGGGTCTTTAGATCACGTGAAGTCACCCGCATCCAGGAACACAAAAGAGATTTGCATTTAGATAAACATTCAAATTCTCTCGTATTACACCGCAACAACCTAGGATATAACTTATATTTCTCCAATACCAGCCCTACGAAAAAAGAACATAATCATTTAAAGTGAAAATATTATTGTTGTGATGTCCTCCCTCTAAAGAGTCTGTTGGGCTCTTCCGCCTACTATAAGATTAGTAGGAGAGAAGGCCTTGGGGAAACAGTCGAATAAACTGAACGCTGGGTCAACCGAAACACACTCACTAGTCGTGTAATACTCTTCTTTTGTACTTACTGTTTAATATATGATATATCTGCAAAAGTTGTTTTCTTATTTTTTTAACCATTTTTTAACCATTTACTTGGTCACAACAAATAGGAAAATATATTTATAGCAATATTACCAACTATTAACACACGTTTTAAAAACTACATTACATCACCATCTTTCTACAGATCCATTACACATAAATCTAAATCTAACTTATCTCTTCCGAATACATAAAAATCAATACATATGCACGAGATATGCCTTAATGAAAAAATTTCAAAACATCCTGCAGCGTCTCACAAAGCTTTACACAATTTAGCATCCATATCGTCTGTTACTTCTGTACACCTGACACGTATCCAATCAAAACATCCTACTGTCTCTAACAAACTTTTACACAATTTAACGTCGAGAATGTCTGCCACACATATTTAAATATTATCTGATACTTCATTACACGTGACACGTATCTAACAAATAAGAAATATGCAAAGACAATATACCATTAATTTGTCTCTCTTTGGTTTGTTTCATTTTTTATCTTGATCTGTGACGAACCTTTGATGACAGTGTGCTTCCTACTTGTCTTTTAGCTTATCATTTTTTCAGATTCCTATACATACTCCATATATATATATATATATATATATATATATATATATATATATATATATATATATATATATATATCATAACACCATTGAGCGCTTAGCCTTGGAGCGGGTTTGAATGTAGATCAACGTGTTCTAATGGACTCAGTAATTTTCAATCTGCTTGTCTGAATCATCTTCAAGAAGCGAGAGCAAGATCTAAAAGCCAGCCAGTCTAACATTGATCTCATCTCACAATCCTCGCAAGTGCTCCATATGTGGCCTTCTTTGTAAATACCTTGAGGTTCTTAAATGCCACTTAAGATTATCGCACACAATTTCATAACTGAATCAACTAAGCTGTCAGATCCTCAATCCTCGAAACCGATGGGAGAGTTCATCCTTATATATATATATATATATATATATATATATATATATATATATATATATATATATATATGTAAGAGGAAGAGGTTATAGTAGTTCCAGCGAGAGAAAAAGTGTGTATAATAAAAAAAGAGTCAAACCGCAAACGTCTTTGGTTGTAATGTGGATTTAAAAATATATATATATATATTATGCTTTATTTTATAACCAAGTATAGGATTGGTCTCTACGGAATAAACTCCAATGACCAAAAAACACTATTCTTAAAAGAGTGCTCAATACAGAGTAGAACAAATATAATTCATTCGAAAATTATAACATAAATATGTTATAAATCACTACAAAAATAGGCATTTTGTTTCAACACTTCTGGTCTCTTATGAAGTGATGGTGTTGAATGAAGAATAAAGGATTTGCCTTTTTATATATATATATATATATATATATATATATATATATATATATATATATATTGAGAGAGAGATAAGAACAACTTTGATTAAAAAGAACCGACAAGATCTTTCTGCTAAATTTTTGAAACGCAGTATTCAGAGCATGTGTGTCGGATTATTTATGTCGACTGTTTATATATGCTAACCAATGGGGAAGAAAGTGCAACAAGGTCGAATATTTCAGGTTTAATGTGTTATTGCATTTCCAAGAAATGTGATAATTATTTTGAAGGCAATTTAGTACAAATAATTATGGACCAGATGACGGTTATGTTATCGCTATTTTATAGGGTTGTTGTTTTAACCATTAACTTATTATTTATTATTTATTGCTTAGGTTATCTTGTATTTATTCATTAATTATTCGCTGTTGATTATTATTTTTATATTTAGTTTTCGGTATGAGTGCAATCGTATAGTTTGTTAATTTGTTTATCATTTATCTACTTAATTTGTTCATTTAATTATTATTTTATTTTTCCTTTTATATTATTTGTTTAGTATAAAGTAAGAGTTTTGCATAAAAGTATAATACATTATCCACGTGTTAAAGAGTGCATATATTTGCATTTTTCTCGATGATGATTTACAAATTATTCGTTTTCAGTTTTATTTATTTTCGTGTCTGCATTTTGATTTCAATTATGACAATTTATCTAGTAATGTGTTTTGTGATTGTCTGGAATGTGATTAAACCCATTTTCCTCTTAGAGTAAAAGGTTAAACCTTTGGATTTATTTTTGTAGTATGAGATCTGTATGCTGTTTTCTTTATTTTTCATGGTATCTTTGGTGTATTTTGGCTTTGATTTTAACTTCACATATATATTTAGAAAGGGTCGTGCTGTTTATTTACCATTGGTAAATGATGTTTTACCTACGTAGACTCTCTGATCTTAGAGATCTTCAGTTACACTTATATGTATTTTCACTTCGTATCTGCTGTTTTTATAGTAGCTTGATATATTTCTTTACAAGCAATTGCTGCTTAATATACATTCAAATTTTCCTTTGCAATTACAGGCGGATTTGATTTATATGACTGATTTTTTCATGAAAATATTTGTTATATATTCTATGGTTAACTGTCTGTGGGGGAAAATAATCAACAAAAATGATATAGACCTTACGAAAATTTTCAAAAATATAGTTCTTACTATTTTTACTATCCACTCAAAATAGCTTCTAAACACAAACACACACACACACACACACACACACACACACACGCATATATATATATATATATATATATATATATATATATATATAGAGAGAGAGAGAGAGAGAGAGAGAGAGACAGACAGACAGACAGACAGACAGACAGACAGAGACAGACAGAGAGACAAGAGGAAAAACTATACTTAGTCGAAGTGTATCTTACTCCGAGGGACATTATCGTATTCTAAATATATTTTTCCACTTGTTCTTTGTATTCATTCTGAATTCTACAGAACCATTCCATCTACGAATATTTAGACACGCGCGTGCACACACACACAAGCACACCTGCACACATACATACACATACACACACACACACACACACACACACACACACACACATATATATATATATATATATATATATATATATATATATATATATATATATATATACATATATATCAGTAAGTTAAGTCCCAGTCTCTATATAGGCTTCAAATCAGTATTTCTCGCAGCAGCGGGACATTAACAAATGTCACCTTCTTTGTTTTATTTTTTTTCACTCTTTATTCATCTGTTTGTTAGTATTTTATTTATTTTCTTTTATCTTCGTTCCAGCTAGTAATAAAGTTAAGTAAGGTTAATTGATAGTAAATGAGGACAGTGTTGCGTCAGTTTTTCCAAACGGAAATGATCTACTACAAAATCTCTGATTTTTATTTAGCTTCAGGATTGATTAATAAAAGTAGCATATATTTCGTTTTTTCTTCCTTTAGCAGTTTATTAAAAAAAAAAGTTACAGTTAAAGTGTGAAAGCTCACAACCTTTTATTTAAATTAGGAAGAAATGTTATTTTTATCATCAGCTGCGAAGACATTCGAAAGAATTACAGGCAATAATCCACTGGGCGGTATCGAACCCACTTTTATTGAAATGGAGTAAGCTGGAGCAGTTATGTTTGATGAAATACGTAATGATTTAGTGTCGTAATGGCAGCCAGGGTCGCAGATAGATTATAATTCCGTTTGAAGGCGGGATAATTATTAGAACTTAAAAGACGTTACACTCTACCCACGAGCGGTAAATACTTTTGGTTCTTCTCGAATATAACTAGAACTTGTCTACCAGAAATATGAAAATTCCAAACTGACATCTGCATGCCAAAGCTGCAGGGTGCCATAGTTTAAGCATGAGCGGCGCCATCAGCGACTGACAAAGAGGGTAAGCAGAAAAAGAGATCTGATATTTTAACAAATCATTTAAACGATGGTGATACTCACCCAACAATCACGGTACTGTACAATGCAAACTGCATTCCACAACCGTCGACCAACGAGGATAGCAATATTGATACCACTGCATTGAAAATGTTGAAGATATTGCGAATGCAATGAAAGGAATTCGGCTGTTGATAGGGCGAGAATTAAAACTGTGTATTTTTGGTGTGCTCATCATGTGGCGTGTCTTGGCCGTTTTCACCTGGTGGAGCCCACCCGTCTCCAGGTTAGACTAGAGCCGATGTCCTCCAATTAGACGGCTCGACTTGGTTGCGAACATGTGGCCGTTGATCTTCATTTGCGGAACCCTTGCATTTTGGCCGGTGTCCTCCGTCTAGGAGGTCCTTTGCTCAGTAGCACCGCATTAACATCACCCAGCCTCATATGATTTCAATTCGTCAACTGAAACGGATTAACGGGACGTGGCCACTTGGAGCCATAACGTGAGAGATTTAGATGGTTTATGATTAGTGATGCCCTTCCACGTGAAGCTGCAGCGTAGCGGGCATCAAAGATGCATGGTACACTGTATTCAGACCATCCTATGCCAACGTCCGTACGTAAATTGGTAACAGATTGGGAATACCAGGTTATTTGTAGAGCTAAGTTCTAATTCTGGTTGAGTTCGTTATATTCACTTATGCGAAAATACCCTTGGAAAATGTAGAAATCCAACTTTTCTCCCCCAGATAGGGTATAACTAATCTATTATTATCTAAAAAATGAATCCCTACAATCTAAAAATTATTTCCTGGCTTTAAATAACATGTAAAGGATCGCTAAGCCGTAGATAACGAATCAAAAAACAATAATCTCCGAATTAAAATCCTGCCTACTGTGATTATCTGTTTTCAAAAACAGAAATTGTTATAATTGCTTTCAAGCTGGCCTTTAAGAATTTAAGACAAATTGTGCGAGAGTAAGTGTTTTAACCGAGTAATTCATTCCTAAGCTACATAATAAACATCAATCTACAATTACGCTTGTTGTATGTGATTCAGGCCAGGGATCTGAATCGAATGCGATGTCCAGCAAGGACCTTTGGTCCAAAAGCTGATTTGTGGTGACACCAGTATATAATAAGAGATACCAAAGTAATGGATAATGACTGGGAATTCTTCATCGGAGAGCTGAGTTCTAATTCTGGTTGAGTTCGTTATATTCACTTATTCACAAATGCACTTGTGAAAGGAAGAAATTCACCTTTTCTCCCCTATCAATGGTATAACTAAACTATTATTATCTAAAAAAAATATGAATTACTACAATTTAAAAAATATTTCCTGGCTTTAAATAAATAAAATTCGGCGACTGACAAGGGGGTTAAACAGCAAAAGAGATCGGATATTTTAACAAATCATATAAACGATAGTGATACTCACGCAACAATCACGGCTCATTGCAAACTGCATTCCACAGCCGTCGACCAACAAGGGTAGCAATATTGATGCCACTGCATTGAAAATGTTGAAGATATTGCTAATGCAATGAAAGGAATTCGGCTGTTGATAGGGCGAGAATTAAAACTGTTCATTTTTGGTCTTTTCTCACGTGGATCTCCTCAAATTTACAGTTGCGCTGGTTAGATGTAGCCGTAATTTCCAGGCTAACAGTTTTTTTCTCGCACTTCCCGCCTGTAGAACTACTTTTCAGCTTCCAGCTCCATATCTTCTAGCCAACTTTAATTTGTAAAAATTTAAATGCAATGTCAATCACCATCTACTGTCCTCCTGATTGCTCCTTCTTCTTTCCCTATTATTATTAATGTTCTGTTTCGAATTCTTCCACCCCTTGTAAAGTCTTGTGTTACAGTGGCTTTACTGCCCTGCATGGGGTGGGTCATAACGAGAAAAAAGTGTATTTCTAAGAAAATGAATGTAACGAAATTCGATTGGTATTCGAAAACGGTATACTGATTTCTTATTCTCTGCTAAATTTTACACGACCTGCACATCTATTTTTTTTATAATACTGCACAAATATCTTTTTCTAGGATACACGAAATCAGATATTTAACAGGAAATAGTGAACCGTAAAGAACAGAGAAAGTATTTAATTACTGATAGTGAAACAAAAGATATTTAATTCTTAAATTTTGGTTTGTTCTGTTTGCGTTATTGCATTCTTACATCATAAATTTCGACGTCGTTTTACATCTGACTGTGAAATAAAAAGACTTGAAACTGGTGTGTGACTTCAAGTCTGGTTGGTGGATATGAGGAGAATTTTATTTTCCAAAAGCAGGCAATATAATACCGAATACAAATCAATACAAATCAATATCTTATTATCGGTTTCGCTTTTAGTAACCCTCATTTCAATTTTCAAACATTTTCTTGAATTTCATTGATTGTTATATAAAAAATAAGATTCGAGAAATGTCCATAACAAAACAATCAAAATCTGTGCAAAAATAGGCTCAACTGACATAAAAAATATCTTTCTCAAATTCATCCCTAATTTAAATGTTTCATGAAATTATATTGGCTAAAAAATACAACATTCGCCCACGCATTTCTCAGAAAAATTTACAACAGCTACCAAGTCTCGCTGGAGCCGATTTTGTTATTAAAAACTATAAATAGAAACAGCAAACGAATTTCTGTCGCATTTTGAGACTCACACACGCAAAGATACACACGGGAATTTTGTGTCAAAATTGCCGCCAAAAAAACAAACTTTCTTTATGAGGGTTTGGAAAAATTCATACTACAAACTTTTTCACTTAATATCTTTCATAGAAAAATCTTTTTGTCTAAGTTAAATTCAACCTTTAAACCAAAGGCAGACAACTTTTTAGACATTGAACATTTCTGAAACAGCAAAGAACTTTTCCTCTATACTTTTGCACACATCATTACAAACAAAGAAATTGTAAATTGTGTGCATAAAATTAAATCTGTTGTTTCAAACATGTATTTTTGGTCGTGATTGAATATCTTTACCATTTGGCCATTTCTTATAATTAATGTTTGTGGATATTGCATATTTTATTTGCAGCGCAATCTTAAATATTCCCGCATCCTTCTTAGATCCACTACACGCTATTGAGAGGTGGAAAATATCTGAAAGAAATTTTGAAAGGAGACGAAATCTAAATGAAAAATGTAAAACGATCTCTGCAAATGTTTGAGGTTATTTGAAAAGCGAATCAGCCAGCAGGTTGTTACGAAGATAAAGATACTATTTTGTAGAACGAGGATAATTCTTCGTCTTTTACTGAGAAGAAACATAACATAGCTTGAAACTGAAATTTGGGAGCTCATGGCTTGACGCAGTTTTACTTGACACATCGAAGTTCTGTTCTGTATGTCTTGCAGTTGGTGTTCTTTTAGGAAGGGACATAGGAAACTAAACGACTAACAGGAAAAGTACGATAGAAGAAAAGAAAGAGAAATACGGAGCAGCACGTGCAATGAGGTGAATGGGCGTGGGGAGACGTGAAAAGCGACAGATTTTGCAGTTCATTTCATGGAGAACGTCAAGACAAATTCTATCGTTAAGTGGTCAGAGTGTGACCTGCCATACTTGAGATTTCTACTCCAGAACAGTGACAGACTGGCAAACGGGAGTGACACTTGCAAAAGTTATAAACTACACACACGCACACAGACACACACGTTGCAGAACTTTTGAACAGTTTTTACACATTTTGTGTACAGAAAGAAAACACTTGTACAAACACAAGAAAAATTAAATAAAAAGCTTAATCGCAATATCTTGTCTTTGACGAAACATGTTTACACACACACACACACACACACATATATATATATATATATATATATATATATATATATATATATATCGGGTGAACCCAAAAAACGGGAGTTTTTGAAGTGCGTATTGCCAGACATAAGCAAGTGGCAACACTGCGAGACAGTGACCTTGAGCAAGTAAACATTTCGCCATTTTAGTAACGAGAATGAAATTCACAGTATCCCAGCTGAGATGTTGCAGCAGTCAATGAGGAATCTCAACAGCAGATTTCAAGAATGCATTCGTACAGGAGGACGCCATCTACAGGACGTAATTTTTTAAAAATGAAAATTCCGTCATTGTTTCTTAAAGGGCATGTTTTAAGGTTTCAATTACTATGAATTAAATATTTTTCTTGCATCACTCTTGGTTTTATTGGATTTTTAAAAAGTTTCCGTTTTTTGGGTCACCCTATATATATATATATATATATATATATATATATATATATATATATATATATATATATATATATATATATATATGTTCTTTGAAATGTATTATTGTTAACGGATACAAACTTTTGGAGGGTGCGGTCGCAACGCTACGGTTGAATTTTTTGAAAATTTAAGAGACTGCGCTTTATTACTAATATAGCAATTTGAACATTTTTGTAGGAGTTTATCAGTCAATGTGGCATGAACTAAATTGTTCAATAAATAGAGTAATGTCTCTGTTGTTATCCCGAAAATTTGCACGTCGGATCAGTTCTTTTAAATCAAATATGTGGTGCAGTTTAATTTATATTACAATGAATCATTCATACAAAAAGTAGATTAGTAAAGTTAATGATATAAAATGGCAAAATGACTTCGCAAATAAAATTTTAAAGGTGCATTAATCTACAAATCACACGATGAATGTTACGATCCTTGTTTTTTAAAATTATAAACTGTATAAGGTCTTTCTTTAATACGCAAGTACATTCAATTGTACATTCAGTCATCTTCAGGCATGGAAATTATTTTGTTTTTTGTAAAATTCAGGTAGCATCCGAGTCGAAAAAATTATATACATATATATATATATATATATATATATATATATATATATATATATAAACATGTTTCGTATATATATATATATATATATATATATATATATATATATGGAATGTTGCCGAACGCAATGTTACGCGGCATGCAACAAATCTTAACGTTCTAATGTCTCTTCTAGTTATTTTGAGAGCGTTCACAATACAGCTTCCATTCTGATAGAGGTAATAAAAAAGCACACCCTGCTCGATGCTCTAGCTGCCAACCATAAAGAAAAAGACAGCGACTTTAAAGACGTCATGGGGAACAATCAATATGATTACATGGAATCCACAGCGATGCGCATAAATTTAATCTTTTCTGTGATGGTTGCGTTTGGGGAGCATCGAATGCGGTGTCATTTATCATATTATTTCTAAAAAAGCAACTGGACTCATGCCACTTCCTGCAACAAGGTGCTGGGCCCAATGGTCAAGGAATGCATCAAGTGGGGAGTTGTATGCAGAAGTGACCAAGGAGTGGCTGATCGAAAATATTTTTAGATTATATCACCCTATCAAAAATATGGCCTTTTCGCTCTCCTTATTTTCAATTCACTGGATTGCTAAATGTCGAGAGAGGGACAGATCTCCGACCACAATATCGAAGATTTGCTGATGGCCACTAGGATGGGCATGGTGTAGGCTACCGTTGAATTCGAGACTGATTCAATGCACTCAACAAGGGTGATAACGGTTTTGTTAAATACAATTTAATTTGAAGATCGACTGATATCTTCTCGGGAATATTTTATCTGTTCTTTATAATTAAATTTATTAATTGTTACTCTATATTACTTTGTCCTCACAAATTGGTGTCAGGAAACTAAGATACGAGGGTCATTCAATAAATAAGGTGAATTTTCGGTATAAGGACTTCTAATACAGATAGAAGCTTACTTTTTTTTAACGTAGTCTCCTAGCACTGTCACACACTTTTCCCATCTGTGCACAAGCTTCCGTATTCCCTCAGCGTAAAAATCTTTGGACTGATGTCTCAGCCAGTCGCTCACAACACTTTTGACTTCATCGTCACTTTTAAACTTCGTGTCTCTCGTGAACGCTTTAAAGGGACCAAACAGGTGAAAATCTGAAGGGGAAAGGTCTGTGCTGTGAGGGAGAAGCTCCCAGCCCAGCTCGTTGATGGTCTGCACCGTTTGGGCTGCTGTGTGAGGCCTTGCGTTACAGCAGGGTCCCCAGACCATATATGGCAGCAATACTCCATGCAAGGGCGAATGGTCGATTTATAGACATGGAGGATCGATTCCGGGGAGAAAAATTTCCTGGCTCGGCACAGGGAACCAACTTTCCTTGCGGTGGATGATGCAACTGACTCGATGTATTTGTTCCATCTCAGATCAGCGGACAGCGTGAGACCGAGCAGCCGCAGAGAGGAGCTCTCGAGAAGTTGGTCTTCATTGATAGATAGAACGAACATTTCCTGGCGCTTCTGTTTACTGAATTTTGAAATCAGACTGCATAGAGTAACTGATTCCATTATCAAACACTGAACTATTTTAATTATATAAAATCTATAAAAAAATTACCTTCTCTGATATTGAATCATCTGAAAAAATTGTAAAACATTAGAACGTAAAAATATTTTTATTTTACATACGTACTGAAAACGTGCATTCAAAATGATTTAATAATGCGACAAGACTTTCTTTCCATCGTAATAGCTTACATTTTAGAATGTAACTGTCTTATTGTTCTTAGATCATAAACGAATAATTTATTTTCTAAAAGTAAATACAGGATTCGTGTAAAAATGATTATGCAAAACAAATTTAATTTTGAAGTGGATTTTATAAATATAGATTTCTGACATTGCTTGTCGTAATTAAATTACTTCTAGTGTGAAATATTTTGAAAGAACATCAACACAAAGTCTACAACTGGTAGAATCTAAAAACGAATTAACGCTAAAGTATGGAATGAATAAGAATGTAATGAAATAATAATGGAAATGAAATAGAGAAAAAGAAAAAAATGAAGTAGAAAATAAGAAAAGTAAAAACGATACGGAATATTGACATTAAAAAGAAACAGGTATTTAGTTGTAATGACAAAAGTACGCAGAAAGAAAGCTTTCTTCAACTGAGAATACAAGTCTAAGTAAACAGAAATAGCTGTCTCAAAGAAGAGAGTAACAAAACAAGGGGAGACCACTCTTGATTATTCATAACAATAGTTTCGCCACAAAACAAGTTAAACAACTTGCAAAGAAAAAAACAATGGAAACATTAACAAAATATATATAATTTTTCCGGAAATTAAAGGGAAAGAAAGGATGAAGGGAAATCTAAAATGAAAAGATAACAAATAGGTTAATAAATGTAGAAAGAGAGGACAGTCTATATGAAGTAACACCAAGTACGCAGATGTAAATAACCACATCGAAATTTCCCCTTGAAGCAAAGGAAAGTAATTCGGAACTACCTCAAAGCGTGACACTGGAAAGGGCAGAAATAGAAAATAGAAAAACCTAAAGAATATAGAAAAGGGTGAAGAGAATTACTAATTCCGTTCATTTTCTAGAATTCAGAGAAAATATTAGGAAACAGGGAAATAATTTGACGAAAGAAAGATAAAAGAGAAGAGAGAAAAATGAAGAGTACATGAATACATATAAATGTCTATCAATATAAACTGTAGTCGAGTGAGTAGAAGCCCGGTTTTAATGCCTACATTAATGCACGTAATACATTAGTTCGTTACATATTTTATGGAAATAATGCTGATAGACAAAGAAGCCATCACTATTTGCACTCTTTATATGAGTTGGGTAATATATTTCTCAACAAAATTCTCTAGGACAATGAGACTTCAGTTACGAAGCGTGATCATCTCTTCTTAGAAATGAGATAGGCTGTTGTTATGTCAACAGGAGGTATGACTCTAAGCAACTATGGGGGATGTTGCCAAAAGAGCAGAATATCTCATGTGTATGCAGGTATCATCAGGTGGTTAATACATTATTTTTTTATTATCCGAATTATGTTCTTTTGAATATTGTTATTGTAATGATTTAAAAAGTCGAGTATTTTCATGCATGCGACAATAGAATGAAATGTCTAGACAGAAACCAGAAAATACAATTATTAAGATACCTCCACCTTTGTCTCGCTATACATACATACATACATATATATATATATATATATATATATATATATATATATATATATATATATATATATATATATATATATATATAAAGAAAGAACAGTAAGATATAAAATCCGGTGTTCTTATAGATATTTTTATTTTTTTATTTTTACACAATAGTGCTCAATGTAAATTTACAGAGCATTAATATTATAAATTAATTGATTTAAAATATGTTTTTTTTTCGCTACACAGTGATAACCATGTTTCAAAAATGGAAGCTAAAACCATATATATATATATATAATTAAGTAAGCAAATACCATAACAACTGTTCCAACGGGCGTCGGTGACGAAGAGATAGCAAATCAGACTCAATATAGCGCCGCTCGCTCACATATTCCGTGGTGGAACTCAACTGAAGTTCTCTGCAACCATAGGACTGTGCCCCCCCCCCCCGGAGCCACGACTACTATCACCAAGCCGCTCAAACTGAAGCATTAGAAGCCGGATCAAGCAATGATATACATATGATAGAAATTGTAAGGAGGATTTGATAATTATAATTAAGTAATTCATTGAGTCTGAAAGAAATCTCAACAGAATGCAGAAAGCACTGGACGGCCGTTTCGTCCTATATTTTGGACTCAACAGCAGTGCGCATCCACTACCGAGAATTGAAAACCTGACAGTTAGGTTGTCAAGCAAACACCATACCAACTGTTCCAACGGGCCTCGGTGACGAAGAGATAGCAAATCAGAATCAAGAAAACATATATGAATGATTATTTGGTTATCCGTATGGATAATTCTAAAGAGGATATAATCCAGAGAGCTCAATGTAAAAACAATATATATATATACATATATATATATATACATACATATATATATATATATATATATATATATATATATATATATATATATATATATATATATATATATATAAATGAATGAGAGAGAAATCGAAAGACTGAATATTTTGAACGCAATTGTATGCATTCAACTACAGATAAAATGCATTGTTGGTCATTTTGATTTAAAATGTATTGTTGTTAAGAATTTGTATATAAAAAAATATTACCTTTATTTTTAATATAAAAATGTATTTTATTATTTCATAGTGTTTTGTTATTGTTTTGGGGCTTTACTTACGCAACTGGAGTGCTTAATGGAAAGCACTCACGTCAATATCTGATCAGTATCAAATGAGTCACCATGGTGATGGGGTGGGAATCCATATTGATGATCCTCGGCTAAACGCATCACTGATGGTGTCTGCTTCGGCATGAAATAGATGTATTTCACGAAAATATCTATCTGTCTATCTATCTATCTGTAAGCCAACTGAAAACATACTAAAAAAGCTACACCGAAAATTCAAGTTTCTCAATATGAACCGATATTTAAATCATCATTTAGGCCCGGTTCCTTTTCTTAGTATTTTGTTGTTTCAAGGCTTCATCTCTCTCTCTCTCTCTCTCTCTCTCTCTCTCTCTCTCTCTCTCTCTCTCTCTCTCTTTATATATATATATATATATATATATATATATAAAAATAAATTAACTGATTTAAAATGTTTTTTTTCGCTACACAGTAATAACCATGTTTCAAAAATGTAAGCTAAAAACTTCAAATTTAATTACGGTTACCAAGGATACAGAGAAATCAAATCATCCAGATAAGGGGTGGTAGCTGTTTATTTTTATTAACTTTTGTTGTAACAGTTATTTGTTACGTTCGAAAAAGGGGTTGAGTTTGGTAAGCATAAATTATGAATTTCCCTTACAGTTAAAACTCTGTAAATTTAAAAAAATAAGTTACTCCAAAATTCGCTTGAGGGTGACATGGAACTAATATTTTTAATTTAATTACAAAATTAAATTTGAAGTTTTTAGCTTCCATTTTTGAAACATGGTTAATTATTTAATTATTTAATATTTTTGTATTGTTCAAAACACACACACACTTATAATGATAGTCAGAAAATACTCAAATTCAAGGATGGTCTTTATCAATGAATAATATGTAATGAATAAACGATTTATCATTTATATGTGAACGCTTCAATGTGGAAAATGCGAAAGATAATTGGACAAATAATTACTATTGCAGTGAAACTGATTTTGATCGAGTGCCCTATATTTGTGTTCTTTCATTAGATTAACCTAAATAATCCTTCTTTATCAAAGAAATTGAAAGGGAAATATACTGCTGTTTGAGAAGTAGGTTGAGCTGAAAACACTTCGCCATGTAGTGTTATAATAATTGTTTTTGTTTTTTTTTTGTTAAAGAATTAAGGAATGATTTGAGAGAAAAGCTTGGGATAATATACTAGGACCTCATCCTGGAATTTAGAAGATTCTGCTTGAACCAACAATACTGTAAAACAATTGGAATAGAGCAATTAAAATTCGAGGTTTGAGAGAGTGAAATTCGTCGTCGGATTTCAGAAATACAAACCACAAAAGTGACTTCTTCTGTTAGTGTAATGAAGAATATGTCGGATATTTAACTTGATACCAAACGAAAATATCCAGAAATCCGGTGTGAAATCCAACGATATAATCATCAAACACAACAACAACAACAATAATAATAAACTCTACAATCTACTATTTACTGTGAGGTATTTATTTATTTATATTTTTCGTGTCAGGCCCTCTAGCGGGAATGGAAGTAAATCCAATTTATTAGCAGTTACTTCCCTTAGTCTATTCAAATGAAGTATCGTTATTTAGACAAAATTAATTCCCTCAAATATGGCCCGTTTAATTAAACTCTTTCCTTACTACGTTTCTTATACTACAGTTTTATTTGTTCAAGCACTTCTTGCGAGGCACTCTGATACCATTGTCTACTAAGTGCTCGTCCTGCCTCAAATTGGTCTTTGTCGTTCTGTCGCTAATGTTCTTTTTCGTTCGAAAGGAGTTTCCGTTTGGAGTCTCTGTTATATTAAACACATACAATTTTTAACATTAAAGATATTTAGCAAAATGCGATTTATATAATGCCAGGAATGACTCATGATTCATTGATACCACTGAGCTTCTAAAATATTACGTGAACTGATTAATGAAACGGTTCATTTGTCTTCTATTTTAGTTGTGAATTCTAGATCTTCGCTTTATTGAATGTCAATACAGGGTTTCAAAACTTTTGTTTCATTTCATGTCAATATTAAAACTTTCTAACAATTGCCATCATTTTGACGGCACGGGTACACTATTATTATTATTATTATTAATAATAATAATAATAATAATAATAATAATAATAATAATAATAATAATCAAAAAAACAAATTTATTAGACGGGAAAAGAAAAAGAGGAATTGTTAGAAACACAGATGTACCACAGATGGAAAACGATATTGCTGTAATTTAAAAATGCCAGGAACTTAGGCGCGAATTAAGAAAACTATGGAACATGACTGTTCGTGTATTTCGCATCAAACATTTTGTATTGCTGTCGTAACCGAAAATGTAAAATGGAGTTTGGATGTATTAGAAATTAACCTAACTAATGATACTGTCCAGACCACGGAATTTCTGCACACTGGAAGGATAATGAGAAAACTATTAAGGGCATTTTCTCTCCCAAAATCTCCATCGATAATTACAAAACACTATGGGGTAAAAATAATACTGAGGTAGACATGAGAAAAACAGAATAACAAACGTCACTTTTGCGGAATAAAACAACAATTCGTCGATCAATAAGATGATTGACCCGACTGTGGTGTGTACTCTAAACGTTACAAATTACTGGGATTTTTGTTTGCATTACCAATGGTACATAAAATAACAAGAAGCTCTATAGATCACAGAAAAAGTCAAAGCCTTTGGGAAGCTAGTATAAATAAAGATCAGATAGCGAGCAGAATTTATCGTTTCAGCCAATTAACTTGTGATTGGGAAATAGAGCCAAAAGTTCAAACATATGTTCATTTATGAAGTATAGATTACATTGTTGCAAAAGGTCACTTATGAAAGAGCTTTTGATAATCGAATTCTTCATTCGATAGTAATTACCTACAATACGATTTTAGTAATTATTATATCATAATTGGTTGAGGATTCTTGAAATGGCTATATCTCCTGCCTCAAAAACAAATCTAGGGTCGTTGACAAAACTAACCTGGCCGTTCGTCTGGAAAAGGACCTACAATCGGCTGTTAACTGGGGCAGGAATTGGCTGGTTAACTTTAACGCCTAAAAACAAAACTGTCCTCTATTACTCATCACATAGAACCATCCCTGGCCACCATTACAATGTCTGACGCTCAACTTCTCGAGAGTTCCTCTTTGAGACTATTCGGCTTCACATTGTCTGCTGACCTGAGATGGAACAAATACATCGAGTCAATAGCTTCGTCCACCGCAAGGAAAGTTGGCTCCCTGTGCCGCGCCAGGAATCCCCTCCCCGTAATTGATCCTTCAAAACTACAAATCAACCATTCGCCCTTGCATGGAGTATTGCTGCCATATATGGTCTGGAGCCCCTTCTGTTTGTCTCAAGGTCCTTGATAAAATCCAGAGACGGATATGCAATGAAATTGGCCCTGATCTGGCATCTCGTCTGCAGTCGTTCTCTCACAGACGTGCTGTCGCCTCCCTCTGTCTTTTTTACAAATGCTTTATGGTAACTGCACCGATGAGATGCTTTCGCTGGTTCCCAGACTTCATGAATTTAAGCGTTCTACTAGGCTGGCATCTCGCTCACACCCTTTCATTGTCGAAACTGTTAAATGTAGCCATCTCTTCTACTTCAATAGCTGCATGTCTCGCACCTCTCGCCTGTGGAACTCCCTGCCCTTTTCTTGTTTCCCTGATAGCTATAATCTCAAACTATTCAAATGTAATGTCAATACCTTGATCTATCCCCTATCTTTCTCTTAATCCTTTCCTCTATCACTCCTATTTGCTCTCTCTCCAATTCTCTGTAACCCCTTGCGTGCTCGTGGCTTCCCGCTTTACTTGGGTTGAAATGCTTAAAAAATTTTCTTAAAGCAGCGGGCCAAGCAGAACAATATCCTTCTTCTATTTTCTGTCTCCATTAAGGATGTCGATGATTCTGGCTCCCTACAATTTGTTAGCCTTTGGAGTTCTTAGTAAGTTTTGTTGTTAAATTATACATGTATATATATATATATATATATATATATATATATATATATATATATATATATATTCGTGGCCTGACGATTGCGTCTAGCAAGAAACAGCCTGTCGCCTCTAAGTGTTGACTTCAATGTTCACTTTTATATTTGCACACGCTCTATCTCTGATACTGAGTACTTTATCCCATAAATATAGCACACCTTAAGACTATATTAAAAAAATTATAAAAAAATATTAAAGACCCCTGCGAGGTAAAGGGGTGTGTGTTATGGGTCCTTATATATAACTACAGAATGAACTCTTCCTAACACTATGTATACTACGCCTCTCAAGAGAGAGAGACGAATCAAGTCCAAACCAGACTGACAGTCATACTAACACCTTCCACATCCTGTATTATTATTCCGTGTAATTTCTACTCTTGTGTTCGTGTTGTTCTTCCTTGGTCCTAACCTGGACCATAACATATATATATATATATATATATATATATATATATATATATATATATATATATATATATATATAACGCTGTTTTTCTCTGGCTCCTTTGCCTTCAGTATTCCCTACAACTGTCAAATCTCTGAAGCTATACACATATGTGTGTGTTATACGTTATACTAGTAGGCTTAACACGCATGTTCAAATGTTCCTAATTTTAAACGGATATAATGAGGATTATTGTATTCTGAATTTCAAAACAAAACAAACTGATTACGTAATAAAATTTATATATAAAGATAATCAGCAATGGATTCCCTCCAGGAAAATTGACAAAAGGAGACTGGGAATCATGAAACTATTTCTAATCAAGAAAATTGCGTGACGGTTTCAAAACACTTCATTAACACGATGGGTTTTATCCGAATAGATAATCACCACCAAATTATTAGTAGTTTATACTAAATTGGACCATAAACAAAAATAGAACTTCAGGCCAGACGTTTGACCTTTAAACAGTTTATAATCATAATAATCGTCATTTGATTTATCTAAAAAAATTCACGATAAACTTCGTAATGACATCATAGATGAATATAAATTACGCATTAATTGATTTGAAGATTTCGGCTTTGAGCTTTGAAATGAAAAGAGAAAAATCGCTTAGTGAGGTCAGCGTTAAAAAAAAAGTAAGGAAGGAAAACGTGATCTGTTTCTCTCCCTCTCTCTTTCTCTCTTTGTCTCTCTCGCTCTCTCTGTTTCTTTCTCTCTTATATGAGATAATAATATGTACATATTTATTTCTCAAGGACAGTGTTGAAGGAAAGATGTATGACAAAGTGTAAACGTTTCCGTGTCTTGCGTTTCCTCCCTTAGGACGAGGATTGCTTTAAACAAACCTAGTCCGATATCTTAAGAGTCGAAACGCGTTACACGAAAACTTTTTCCCCTTTGTCATAGCCATTTTGTTTCAACACTTCTGCTGTCTTATCAAGTGATGGTGTTGAATGTAAAATAAAGGGTTTTAAAAGGTTCGAATCTATAAAAAAGACCCCTTGCTTGGGGAAACGCTGTTACACAAGCCGCAATGACAAAATGTCAGTTAGAATAAACGTTAAAATCTAATGTGCTAAGCTTCGTTACAGCCTAGATACATTGGAAGTGATAATATGGGCAGGGGAGGGTGAAATCTTGCAAAAGACAATACATACACAATCAGATTGTAATACACAAACACGTAGATACATTTAGATATATAAACACGCAAAAGCACGAACGAAACAGGAAATAGATGTCCACGATCCTTAAAAAATGAAACAGACTATATACAATGACAGGCATATATAAGCGATCACACAGACATACATTAATAACGACACAGGCATATACACACCAACAAATATTCAAATCTGAAAGTGTTAGTATACGAATTTAAACATACTATTAAAATATAACATACATGGGCAAAGATATATATATATAAAATGGTTCAATAGATCAAATTTAATTAAGATAGAATAGAAAAACGAATATTCGCCAATGAACAACGTAAAGAAAAAAAGGCACTAAATATATAGCTATGGATAGAAAAATAAATATATACGCATACACACACATTAAAAAGCTTCCTGGGTATGACGATACACTACATCCGCGGCCTGGGTATGACGATAAAGTACATCCGCCTCCTGGGTAAGATGATAAACTACGTCCAACAGCAAAGCCTCTGTTCAGGAGGTTTTGAGGAGCGTGGAACCACCTCTTAATTGCTGGTGTTGCCAGGTCCACCCTGACCCGGGGTGGTAGCACCTGTTAGGGTCCCAGCTATGGGAAAATAGTTAACCACGAAACTGAGGAATCTCTAATATCCGGAGTGCCTCATATCCGGAATCCCGCATATCCGGACATGATGTTGATGTTGATATTTGAACTATTTGGGTGATATGTAGCTGATTTGAAATTTCTGTTTTTCAGAAAATATACTTTGGATAATTGCTGATGCTTATTTCACCGTAATGCCTTTTATTGGTGCAAAAGATGATGGAAATAAGAGTAAAAGAACAACTTTGGAGTTATCGCAAAAAGTGGAAAGTTTAAACAGACTAAACACCGGTGAAAGTTCATTGTAAGTAATGGCTGAGTTCAACATAGGAAAGTTTTTAAAAAATCTTCCAAAGGAATTATTCTCCGACGTTCACACTGTCACAATGAACAAGGAAATAATAAAAAACATGATTGTGATAAAAACCTGGAATGAAATTGAAAAGTTATTGAAAATGTTGTCAGTTTTATGGAAAGAAAGCCAGCATTAAGCTATGACGATTGCAATAACGCACGAGTTAAAAAGTATTTTTTAAGAACAAAAGCAAAACGAAATGCCGCAAAAGTTGAGAATGACATTAGAAGAAAAAGAATCATCATGCAAAAATTTAAAAATCCTCGTTACATTATTTGTTTTGCATATGTGGCAGACTTAATTTAATGAATTTTCATTAACATTACATAATTCATTTCTTTTTCCTTAAAATCAATTCCATTATATTTCACGCAACATTAGCTTATTTTGTTTACTATAAAACACTGAAAATAAATGTTAAACCTGATTTCAGTTCTTTTACTTTAATCTAAATATAAACCCTCATATCTGGACTTTGTAACCAATTCCTCATATCCGGAACGACTTCTTAGTCCGGTGGTCAGGGATTCTACTGTAGTAATAGTTTTGTTAGGAAACGACGTATGTTGTATAATTCTGGACGTAAATTTTCGTTAAAATCTCAGAAATTAGTGTACTTTCAATAATCTTCTATGTTGATCAATTACCTTCCTTTTTAACTAAATCTAAAATATTAAAATTGAAATAGTTTTCTGGTGGTAAGCCGCTTCTGTTTGACCTTAGGACATCTTAGTAAGAGTGATTTACTAAGCATTGCTTAGATGTGGTGCAAGGCCGAAAATAGTTCTCCGTCGGTGAAGATCGAACGCACTTCTCAGTCTTAATTAAGCTAGCGAGACAAGTTTGTTAACCATCTTAGTAACGTCTATTGCCCGCTCAAATGCTAATTGTCGAAATATTTAAATCGATGTTTACTTTGCTGCTAAGAGTGATTTATGCCTTGAATGTGAAAATTTTAAACTGCTCAACTGTTATAAATTGCTTAATCTTCTGTTAAAATATAATTCATATTTAGGAGTAATGGATAATGGCTCCGATTGAAGAATCGGAGAACCGATTTCGAATTCCAAATAAGTTCATTGTATTCACTTACGTGCTAATAACCTTAGGAAAGGCATAAAGTAATCTCTTTTACCAGCAGTTTTTTTAAGCCTATCACCCCAAGCTAGGCGGGAGTGCAACTAGCAATCAAGGGGTTACATTGAGTGATAGTAAGAGTAAAGAGGAGTGTTTGAGGAAAGGATAACGAGAAGGACAGGGATCAAGATCAAGGCATCAGAAAATGTCGATTGACATTACATTTGAATATTTGAAGATTATACCTAGCAGGGAAGCAAATCAGAGGAAGAGAGTTCTACGGTTGGGAAGTGCGAGATAAGAAGCTGATGAAGTAGAAGAGACGGCTATATTTTACCGTTTCGATAGTGAAAGGGTTGGACCGAGATGCCAAACTAGTAGTACGCTTAAATTCATGCAGTTTAGGAAGCAGTGAAAGTGAAAGTGAAAGTAGAACAGACACAGGGAAACCACATCACTTCTGTGAGAAAGTGACTGTAGACGAGATGCCAGATCAGGACCTAACGGGTGAATGGCAGGGCAGGCTGGGTCATATTGACTCGGTTAACGACTATTGTAGAAGAAAAAAAGCTCTGAATTCAAAACCAGCCTTGAAACAGTTGGACTCCGTCAGGATATGTTGTCCAGAACTTGAAGACGCTGCAGTTCATGGTGCCACTACGGCCCTAATGGATTACGAGATTCCTGTTCCTGTCGTGAAAATATAATGCTGATTTTGCGTCAATAAAATGAAGGATACTGATATAAATATTTTGAAGACTTTAAAATAATTTAATCGTTTCTTTAATATTTTAAATATCTTTTTTAATATTACTTTGCATGTGACACTATAAAATATTATAATAAGTGTGTTTTAACAATTTAGAAACATGAGTATTATACAGATATAATATTAATGTATAAATTAAGCATCAAATATTATGCAGCACTACGTTGGCGATTCTGACTCCGCACAATTTCTCTGCCCTTTGCAGCTCCTATTAAACGTTGTCTTTTTGTTATCCCCACTAAAGCCTCTTTTGTCATCCATTTTCAGAGTCTCGCTGAGTAGACTGTGCGTTGTTTTCCCGGTATCCCTTGCCTTCAAGTTGTCCTGTGAGTATCAAATTTTCCAGGCTCTCATTCATTCCTCATTATGTGCTCGAGAAATGTCAATTTCTGAAATTAAGTGTAAGTATCCTGTTTGTTTCGATTTTTCTAAAACTTCGCCGATGCTCATATGTTCGGTCCATGATATTCTCGACGTCCTTCTGTAGAACCCCATATCTGTCGTTTCAAGTCTCTTATTCATCTGTGAGGAAGTCCAGAATAAGAGGACTGATGTTATTAAGAGTTAAGTACTCTTTTCTTTGTTTCTAACTGCATTTCTATGTTTCTTACTTAAATACATTTTCGTTTGTTAGGATCCTTACAACGATACCGTCCTGGGTAAGACGATAAACTACATCCGCGTCCTGGGTATGACGATAAACAACATCCACGACATGGGTATGACGATAAACTACATCCGCGTCCTAGGTATGACGATAAACAACATCCACGACATGGGTATGACGATAAACTATATCCGCGTCCTGGGTATGACGATAAACTACATCCGCGTCCTGGGAAAGACGGTAAACTACGTCCAATAGCATGGCCTCTGATCAGGAGGTTTTGAGGAGCGTGGGACCACCTCTTAATTGCTGGTGCTCGGGGTGGTAGCACCTGTTAGGTTCCCAGCTATAGGCAAATAGTTAACCCCCGAACTGGGGTTAAATCATTATCAGAATACTTTGTAAAAAATATTACCAGCAATAAATTTTTGAATAAAAGTTATTACCAGCAATACATTATTACCAGCAATACAATTTTGAAAACAAAAATATTAACAACAATACATTTTTGGAAAAAATATTACCAGCTATACATTTAAAAATAAATTTACCAGCAATAAAACTTTTGTTGGCATTAAATAACCTATTGACATGTATATGCCACAAACCAAACAAAACTTAACCAAATCAAACCTTACAAGGAGAATTACCTGTACAAAATAAACGGTAGTAATAGGAACAGCAGGTGAACAGAGGCCTATAAAACTCATACGGTTAACATAAACCATCTAAGTCGGTCATTCCTGTAGCATAATAAAATAATATTTATAATTTCTGGACGAAGCAGTGTGTACTTGATGGGTACAGAGGGTGTAATAACTGTGCACTATCTGTCTATATTTCTGAGATGAGGTATTATGTACACTATTTACATTATTCGGACTATTGTCCTCATCTTTGTCGCCGGCTATTGAACTCACACTCTTTGTGTTCTGTCATTGGATCGGAACAACGCTTTTATGCACTGTGCCATGGGTCCTTGAGAACATCTGTGCATGAATTTCTGGGGATTGTAGACCTAATGTCTTCAACAACCATTTTTACCAGTGCTCATATTGCATTTCTTTCTGTTATCAATGCAGTTTTTTGCAGAGTTCATATTGCAACTTTTTTGTTATTATTGATTTTCTCTGGCACTCCTTATTACTGGTTCCCATATTGTATTCATTTCTATGCTTGGTCGCCTCAAGAGATTTTTGTGGCCTAGCGTATGTGCTGATTCGTTAAGTTTACGAATTTTCCAATGGTGTTCCTTGTCATCTTGATCCCACGGAGAGCGGTGATCTCCTTTCTCTCTATATATGTGGTCAGCCTGATTTTTCCACTTCCCCTCAAGGACATATGGCATAGTGGATAAAGGCTTTGGTTAGATCCAGTGACAGGACCCAAAGAGTGTGAGTTCAATACCCGGTTAAGGCAGTGGAGAACTTTCAGAGGGAAAAATTAACAGGAGATAACTGACATCCATTAAACATGGTACGTGGAACTAGAACAGTCTACCCCAGTGAGCGAAATAAAGGGTTCAGTTCGACATTCCAACCACCTGGAGAAGGCCGGAGCGTACAACGGCTGAAACGTTGTAATAAATATGGCGACAAAGATGAGGACAATAGTCCCTATAATTTAAATAATGAACTGTGCACTACTAAATATATGAACTAGACGAGACCTCCGTAGACATAGTCGGTGAAACGATAAGAATCTAAATTAAATAAAGGATTAATTTCAGAATTCTTTGTAGATTACCCGAGTCAACATAGGCCTGATGAAGTACAACAGCCGAAATGTTTTGATAACAACAAAAAAGATACGGCTAATATAATTAGTTTAAATAATATCTATCTTGTTTCGAAATGTAAACACGTTGACTGCCTAGTCAGGTGAAAGCATACCTTTCTACAAATAAACATTTGTTATTTTATTCATATGGAAGAAATGTTTTAATCAATTACAGCGTTGTGTTTGATTTTGTTTTCATTCTATTTAGTGTTTTTGAAAACATATCGAGTAGTATTATTTCCTAGGATATGACTTCAACACTATTATTCCCAGAAACATATTAGATGAAAAACGCCAAATGCATTCCGAATTCTCAAACTTTAAGGAACCGACGACAAAAGACAGTTGCGTTTATTTAAATTAAACACCAGTTTTAGCTTAAGTTGTTTTTTAAAAATTATCATTTCAATGTAAATTATAGGCCTCTTGAGAGTGATGAGAAAATTCAATTAAACGAAGAATAGAGTCTAGAGATAACAAAACCGTATATGATTTTAAATTAGCTGTCGATCCTCCCCTGCCACTGGCAAATTATTCATCTATATCAGTGCAATGCTTCTGTCTGTATACGCGCGTGTGTGAGTGCTTTTTAGTAGGTTAAAAAGTATAAAATATTTAGGCTTGTGCTTGGCTGGTTTGTTTACTTTAAGCTATTTTATATCCAATATTTATCTGAATATACCATACTCAACAAGATATTATTCATCGACGATTAATAACTGTTTTATTTTTTTCACTTTTATTGGTTAGTTCAGGAATACCATTCTTATTTGGCTACCCTTTTTTTAGCTTAGGGCAACACAGTCTGTTTTGATCCAGAGAATTACAGACATCCGAAGGATAGAATCATTAAAATCGCCATCGTATTGTCAACAACCAGGAAGTTAATTTATTACTTCACAATGAAAAAAATAGGATCAGAGGCGTTGAAAGCTGCAAGAAATCATATGCAATCTAGTGCACAATGGCGTATATACATCTAAGTAATGGAAAAATGGTAATCGGTGTGGAACCGGGGACACAATAAGTCTTTGATGCTTAAATGCATCTCGTCGCTGAGGCTTGGGAAATATGAAAGTAAGGACAAATATGAAGATCTTCAACCAATGATCAAAATAATTGCGATTTTTGAATCAGTTTCAAATAACACAGAAACGTTTTTCCTGTCATGGTTTGACCAGCTTAAATTTTAAACACCAAACCCTCAGTGGGATATATTTGGAAGTTTGCTTTTGAAAAACATGAGGGTGAGCAACTCAAAGACAACTAAATTCTTCTCTACAGTTAGTAAACGATAAACATGTTTCATTGTTTTAAACGATAAATCAAATCACCGCTCAAATCACGGGCTTTTCACTAATATACTGATTGGCGAAATGTTTTTTTCCCCGATAGTGTATGGGCTTATCTCAAATGTGCTCACAACATCTGTTACTTACTTGTTAAACAACATATCCTTTTGAAAGCGTCCAAATAAATGTCAAGTAAAATTGATGGAATCAGGACGATGAATGCAGATAATTATCAAAACATTTATAATAACAAGTCAGAAGAAAGGTATATTAAATATTTTAAAAATATTTCATGTAGTAGATTTGTAGATTTGTAATGTTCATTTTCTAGTTAAAATAAAGAGAACATTTTTACAAAGTTTAGAAATATGCTACACGCCTTCTCTCCAACCCTGAAAAAGAAAACTAGTGGATTTTGAAAAAGGTTGTTTTTGATCACAAGTCCGGTAGTTCATGTTGCAAGAGATTGTATCTAACCACGAGTCAGTGGTGAATCTTCTCTTATCGGCGTCTGATTGGAAGTTCAGGCTCACATGGCACGTAGATGATAATTTATGGAAGATGATGGTAAGTTATCCCAAGAAAAGTTAAAAGCGCCTCCTACACCGCTGTTCCAGTGTAGTTTTCCAGTATTTACGATTTGCCTTTGCCTTATCCACGTAATTCGATGCTGTATTTCTGTTAACGCAAATAAACGTTCGTTTCAATAAACAGGATTTACTGATCCGAATAAAAGAAAAGATAGCATCTAGTTTCATTCCGCCCGCGAATATGTTTATTAAGTGGAATCTCATAAAATTGATACAGAGTCGAAAGACTTAGAATTTACATACAGAACAAAAAGATAAGTAACCTATCAGTTTCATCGATACTGTTAAATTAATTTTAGCTGTTGGGATAATAATATTTATCGAAAAGCATTAAGATACATAGCTTATCATGTAAAAGTGTTCGTTTTCTTAGACTCAGGTGAGTAGCCATCTTAGAAATCTTACTCATCTCATAAATGAAGGATTTTTATTGCTTTCTACTGCTGCTATTTACAACGGAGAAAGTGATCGATTTTTATTCCCATTAATTAGCCGGTTGGTTCAAAATAAATAATCGATAATGTAAGGATCTCTAAAGTGCGGTAGTGTAAAAATGTATCAGCCCGAAAAGCAGAATTAGCTAGCTGAGTTCTAATTCAAATCTTTGTCTGTTACATTTACTTTAGGGAAGACATCTAACACTTTAGAAGCAGACTTGTATATCTAGCCTTGGGTGGTAACCAGTTTAAGAAAAAGAAAAATTCCATGTTGCGGAGAAGGCAATGCGTAAGCAATATATTAACTTTCCCAAAGATTCAGTTCAATTAACAGAAAATCAAGAACTTCTGGGAAGAGCAATGCTCCCCTATGTCCGATGGTTTTAAGATGATAAGACTCGAATCCTTAGGCATGTGTTTCTATCGACAGCTTCCGAGATACTAATGAACTGAGCATATGAATAAATGATGAATAATAATGATAATTTTTAAGGAGAAAGGATTAAACTAAACTTACTCAGCTAGAAAGCGAAACAGAAATTTAGTGGGCACATGTTGAGGAAAGGTGGCTTTGAAAATATAGAAAAATAAATGGCGACTAACCTCGTCGATCAACACTTACTGAATATTGTTTTTTTATTAAATAAAAATAAAAAAGAGAAAAAAGGCCTCCACACTGGAAGAGGCCAGTAAGATATATCACTGAACATATCGAGCTCCTCTGATTGGAAGTTCAGCCTCACATGACACGTACACGATAATTTATGAAAGATGAAGGTAAGATATCCCATCTGATCAATCTAAATCGACTCGAGTCGAGCAGACGGCTTTAAAGAAGATGCAAATTTTGTTTCACTCTTGTAAGCATCGCGAGTCAAGGGAACTTTTAAAACTACCTAAATTTTCTGCCACTCCTAAAAAGTATTCTTAATTTGTGTGGCTATGAGTCAATGTAGCGAAACTTGAGCCCAGGGCCGGCTCTAGGGTCTCGTCCTCCACCTAAATCCTTGATACACCCACATCTCTACTGTATGTCGATTTCAAATTTTCCAAACATGGGGACCACAAACTCTCAAAGGAAAATTGCTGGTATGGGGAATGGAGCGATTTTTTTTTAATTACCATCACGTGATTATCCAATTTAAATGAAAATTTCAGTATATAGTCAATAATTGTTTACTTTTATAATGAATACGTTCTTTTATTTTTAAAATCTGAGAAAATGTTAATGTTTTTGTAATAACTATCAATATCTGTCTATATTTCTGAGATGAGGTATTATGTACATTATTTACATTATTCGGACTATTGTCCTCATCTTTGTCGCCATATTTATTACAACGTTTCGGCCGTTGTACGCTCAGGCCTTCTTCAGGTGGTTGGATTGTCGAACTGAACCCTTTATTTCGCTCACTGGGGTAGACTGTTCTAGTTCCACGTGCCATGTTTAATAGATGTCAGTTATCCGTTAGCTCCTGTTAATTTTTCCCTCTGAACGTTCCCCACTGCCTTAACCGGGTATTGAACTCACACACAAAATTCGTTGACATGAACTCCAGGACACACCAGTCAATTGTTCGGTGACGGTCTTCAAGATCATTCCATGAATTTTCATGATGCTTTCAACTGTTTGGGGGGTTGAAGTTCACCCTGAACGAGGCTGATCTTCCAGCGAAAATTGACCATTCCTAAAATGCAAACCACTCATAACCTTTCGTTTTACTCATGGCAGCATCCTTGTAAGCTGTTTTAAGCATGTCAACTGTTTCGGCTGCTGTTCTCCGCAGCAAAAAAAGAAACAGAATTTCACAGTAGCACGCTGCTCCTTCGTTTCAGCCATGGTAAAAATAGATGAAAAGGCGTGAAGCACTTCAAAACAAATGTGAACCACGGAGCTGTATGTCTTCCCACGATGACAGCAGTTAGAACACTGATGCCTGAGGGTTGCCTCAACTGGCATCTAGCGGTGGAAGCATGAACTACAAGGAGCTTGTCACACAGAAAACGATTCCGGTTACTTGTGGGTCCCCCCTTCGTGTGTATATATATATATATATATATATATATATATATATATATATATATATATATGTGTGTGTGTGTGTGTGTATGTGTGTGTGCGCACACACACACACACACACACACACACACATATATATATATATATATATATATATATATGAACAAATATAGTCTTAAAGTGTGGTATATTTATGGGATAAAGTGCTCAATATCAGAGATAGAGCGTGTGTAAATATAAAAGTGAACATAGAAGTCAACCCTTAGACGCGACAGTCTGTTTCATGCTAGTGCAATCGTCAGACAACTCTCTCTCTCTCTCACCCTCTCTCTCTTTCAATATATATATATATATGATACCATACTGCTCTGAAACAATTCCTTCTGTTAACGAATCGCGTCACTTAAGATTTTCCATTTTGTACTTAGCCTACGCAAACCTCCTATATTTCGGAGTCGATCGCAAGAGAAGGATTTCTGTTACATAGACGGTTGATCGACACTAGAAATATCCTTATATAGAGAAAAAAGGCAATGGCTGTCAATGACAAAGATAAGTATAGAAATATAGAAAGATACTGTGATAACATAATTAAATTACTCAACGTAACAGAATATCTTATGTTAATATACGAGTCTACAGAAAAGCAGCAATAATAAGATCAAGCTCAATCCCCGATGGCCATCGGCGAGATCAACTTTATTCCAAACCCGCTAATGCGTTCTACTTTCCTATCATAATGCATGTGTCCCCGAGGCAAGATGACGTTGATCAGCATCGCTTTCTGCGAGGTTTTTCCCACTCTCCAGTGGTGAACTTCTAATTGAATAAAAGCAACTGTGGAGGCACAGAGCTGCATATTTGGTCATGCTTTCCTGAAGTGCATTTTGCTTTAGCCGGCATTTGTAGTCCCTTGCATAATGCTGTCCAAAAATATAAAGACTGGTGTTCATAGATGCATTTCACATGGCACTATGGAGATATTAGTCAGTATAATCTTCAGCATGAATAATTAATTACTTGCCACCAACTACTGTGCCCTTTTTGAAAACACACACTCCGACAAGCAAATACACACACGCAAACGCGTGTATACTCTCGCTCTCTCTCTCACTCTCTCTCTCCCACACACACACACACACACACACACACATAGCATACCTTGAAAACATATTCTATCATTACATTATATATATATGTAAGTATAGATCGACACATCTATACATCATCATATAATTCTGGACACAGCAACCTGCCTGGCGCGGCTGTCAGCTTCAAGATTATTCGCGCACCATGTCTAAAAACCCAATGTCCGCGAAAGGGACACATGGTGTATCTGGAATATTAACTGATTTGAATTTTCGTTCAATTATTGACTCTACAGTGGCTCGATCTTCAGTATTGATGACTGTTTTGAAAAAAAATTAATATGTACTTTTAATTGTTCTGCCAATACTCTCTTTCGGTCTCTCTCCCTCTGGATATATATATATATATATATATATATATTATTGTCATCCACAGACAGACTGTTTCGCTCTATCATAGCTCATCAGTGTGGCTAGACGTCCGGTTGCCTCTAGCTAGGATCGAAACCCGACTAAATTGGCGTCTGTCGGAAATTCTATCACTAAGCCGTCGGCGCACGGCAGGGATGAAGGTGAATTCTAGCGTATTTATTTTTAGATTTAGATAAACACACAGCGACTGACAGTGACTCAATTCTGCCGAAGAGTCTTGCTATATTAGCTGTAATAGTCACTGTTTACAAACCCACGCTTCATTCCCACAGAACTCAACTGAAATTAATTTTTCATGTGTGTGTGTGTGTGTGATAAAATAAAAGAACAAATAGGAAACGTATATCAATCTAACATTTTTCACTTTTATTAAAGTTTCGCCTTAGATTGTGAGAAAACAAACAAAAACCCAGAAAACACTAGTATTTTCAATTATGCTTCAATGATGTGTGTAGTGGAGAAGTTTGAAAGTTTTCTCAATATATCTCTCATCTTTATTTAGGTATTTCGGGCTACATTTTCCAAGGGCTCCAAGGTTAAATCCTTTGACTGGTCCAGATTTTATTTGTTTCAGTGTAGCGGGAATAGAATTTCATTAGATCATATTTATTTGTGGGTTTACTATATACCATAAAATCTGATATATCTTTAATACCCACATCATTTTATCCTCAATGCGTAAAAATGAGCTTACAACATCCACAAAACAAAAAAAAGACACCACCAATAAAACTTACAACAGAAATTACACAAAATACATAATCCTGCCCAACGACACATTTTCTACTAAACTCGCAAATTAATTAGTCATCCCTAATAATAGGTTAGTTAGCACCACCTCCAAGACAAATGGAGATATAATTAGGAAGAAAAATAAACTCATCACAGATTCAGATACCGAGATTTATAAATAAATTGTTTACAATGCAAATATGATTATGTGGAAGAGATATCACAGGATCTAAAAGCCCGCATCTACGAACACAAGAGAGAATTGAGTTTAGACAATACATCTAACTCTCTCGTTTTATATGGAAACAAAGCTCGACATAAACTTGATTTCACTAATGCCACACTAATTAAAAAAGAACATAATACTTTAAAGGAGAAAATACATTGAAATCTTAACATTAAGCCTAAACGCCTAAAACATAACATTACATGACCATCATTCCTTGAATCCATTCTTAAAGTGTTAAATAATATTTATATTATTATTTTTAGGGAAAAGAATATAGCTGCTTCGATTTCCTGAGGTTGACGTTTGGAGTTAGATGAAAGACAAAACAAGGAAGTTGATTTTAATTGGCTGAGCTAGCATTAAACCGATAGATAAAGTATTTTTTTTCGGGGAATCGTCTCTAAACCGTCATACAATGTAGACGTATTCTCTGTTGTGTCTGTAAGCGGTTTCTCAGTGGGGTCAGAAAGCGGCCAACTAGCTACAGTTAGAGATGTAAACGTCGACGTTAATAGACTAGTTAAGTTTAAAATTATCTTTGTTGATGTTCTTTTAAATCCGAACCAAAACGACTACCGATCGCCGGCAGTGAAAGAAGAATGCAAGCTTATTAACGAATAAAGACCGTTACCAAGACCTTCCAGTATGACGGGGCTATACAAAATATATATAATTTAACGCAATGACCATGACCTCTCCCCATGGGGGGTCAGAATGAGGGTTACAACACAACGTTGAAAAGTTCGGAGAGGATTTTCGGATTGAGGACTCAAAAAAGGAATATGAAAATGTTATGGTCCAAGTTCCTTGTACCACGGTGATGGTCCAAGGTAGAAGCAATGAAGAATAACTCGAACACAGGTATGGAATAACACAGATATATTACAAAAATAGCCAATATTTGAGATTTTCAGTTTATTTCTATCGTCAACTGCCTCCATCGAAACTTGTCGGCTCGAAAAGTCTGTGGTCAGAGACTATTGTCTTAAAGTCTCTGGTCAGAGACTATTGTCTTGTGGGTGTCATTTTGATTTGGACTTTCTCCTACAAAAATCCCTTCCCCCGGCCCACTGTTGTGGTGGTGGAAGAGCGGTCGTACGACCCCCCACTGCCACCAACACTGCGTTCTTTGTAACTTGACGCTTGGGGAATCGAGCATGCCGTTCACTTTCGCTTGTGTTTTTTGTGAAGTATGTCGTCGATATTAAAACTGAATTCCAGTGAGTAAATACTTTATTAATAATTATTTTTAATTTTATTTTATTTATTTATTTATTTTATTTTATTTTTTCTTTCTTTTCTTGCTAAAAACTAACGCCTGCTAACCTCTTTTTCCCCTTCTCCAATTTTGTTTTTAATATAGACCACTGGGACTTATACTAAGTTAAAACTTAGTACCATATGTCTTTCCTATCCCCCAGTACCCTCAACTTGTATATGCCCTGCTACTATCCCAACTTAATCCCCCCACTGTTTTGTTCTGTCATCGTTGTATATGTTTTATGTAATTGGAGAAGGTAGGCTTTCCTACCGCCCGGTCAACACTGCTCCCTCTTCTATTGAACGCGAGTAGAGGCCCAAACCTTGTTTCGTGTTTAGGAAGGGGTTCCCGGATCTCTTTCTCTCGCTCACTGGCCTCTGTACTGGTGTCGCTGTGTTCCTCCCATGATGCGCGCAGTCTGTGGCATTGCCTGTTCATTCTGAGGGTACACGGTTGACAGTTACCTGGTTGCTGTTTCCGACTGGTAGTTAGGAGCCCTAACTCTTGCGTAGCGTCTTGAGCGGCCGCTCTGATCAACAGTTGCATAATATCGGGGTGTCTGTAGTGCCATGTCGCGCATGGATAGGTGTCCCTGCAGTCATTTCCGGTGGGCAACCCTGAGGCCACATTATGAATCTTGCTGTGCCAATCCCCCTCTCTGTTCGCGTCATGGGTATCAACCGTCGGCTTCCTTTAACTCAGGCCTTCTCCCTCTTTCCAAAACCAATTACCAACATGAATAACAAAAAACTGAAATACAAACCTAAACCAGCCTTCCAAAAATCACCCAAACCTCTAAATATCTCCTTCTCTAACATCCGCGGCATTAGAACCAACTTCTGCAGCGTTGAGTCTTTCCTCATAGCTAAGTGCCCGGATATACTCGCCCTGTGTGAGACCAATCTTGACTCCTCTATCCCTTCCTCCGATCTCTCGATCCCTGGATACCTCCCACTCCTCAGAAAAGACTCTCTAACCCACATGCATGGTCTGGGTGTCTACGTCAAGGACCATCTCCCTCTGGCTAGAGAGAACTCTCTCGAATCGCCGGATCATTCCTACTTATGTCTCCGCCTATCTCTTCTCAATGCTGTAAGCTATCTTTTCTTCCTCTACCGCTCTCCATCATCTCAGGACTGCGGGATACTCGATGTCATTTCTGACAGCGTTGATAAGGCCCTCTCTGTCCATCCGTCCGCTCACATATTTGTGTTTGGTGATTTCAACGCCCATCACAACCAGTGGCTACAGAACGCTACCACTGACCTCGCTGGCGTTCATACTCTTAACTTTTCAATCTCTCAATCCCTCACCCAGATAATCGATTTCCCCACGCGTTTTTCCTACAATCGTGACTGTAAGCCCTCACTCCTCGACCTGTGTTTTACCTCCATCCCTGAGTCGTGTAGTGCCACGCAGCTCTGTCCTATCGGTAACTCCGATCATGCTGTCGTGTCTGTTAGTATCTCCTTCAGCCCCACCCCCTGCAAAGAACCTCCTACCACCAGAACCACTTTCTGCTACCAACGGGCTGACTGGGACTCGTTTCGGGACTTCCTCCGCGATGTCCCCTGGGATGCTGTATTTAAGCTCCCCACTCATGAGTGTGCTTCTGAGTTCTCCTCCTGGATCAAAGCCGGTATCGAAGCTTTCATCCCCTCCAGGAAATTCAAGGTCAAACCGCGCTCCTCCCCCTGGTTCACAGCTGCTTGCTCAGCCGCCATTGCCCATAGGAACCACTTCTTCCACCGTTTTCGTAGTGACATGTCCGACTTCAACAGACGTCTATTTACCTCTGCACGCAATGAGTGTAAGCGTACCCTCGACAATGCCAAGGCACTATTTGCAGCTCGGATGAAGGAACGTATTGCATCCCGCAAATTTGGCTCCAAGGACTATTGGCGCCTCTGCAAGAGCGTTCTGAATAGTAACAAACCCTCCATTCCTCCACTGTTCAATCAGTTTGAGGTCCTGACCACCTCTGCCGACAAGGCCGAATGCTTCGCTCGAAAGTTATCTTCCAATTCTACGCTTGACTCCTCTGGGGTACCCTTGCCCGACTTCCCTCCCAGAACTGTGGCCCTACTGGACGGCTTGCACATAACCCCGTCGTCGGTACTGGGCATCATTTCTAACTTAGATCCCCACAAGGCTACCGGCGGTGACGGAATACCAGCCATTGTCCTGAAGAAATGCGCACCTGAACTGGCACCTGCCCTCTCTAAATTGTACAACCGCTGCCTCAAGGACTCCTGTTTTCCTGACTGCTGGAAGTCCTCTACCATTGTTCCTGTCTTTAAGAACTCTGGCGACCCCTCCAACCCTTCTAATTACCGTCCTATCAGTCTCCTTCCCATCTTCGGCAAAGTCTTCGAGGCCATTATCAACGCCGAAGTGACTACTCACCTGATATCCCACGATCTGCTCTCAGACAAGCAGTATGGTTTCCGCTTTGCCCGGTCTACTGCCGATGTGCTTACGGCCATCACTGAATTTGTCTACCAAGCTATCCATAGTAACGGCGAAGCCCGTGCCGTGGCCCTAGACTTGGTTAGAGTGAACTATGTTGTCTCGACAAGTATCACTATTCCAATGTCTTACAGTAATCGTCTGACGCGACTCTGTCTCTGACTGACTCTGAACTGTCTTTACTACCCCCCTACGAGGGATAGATGCCCGTAGAGCCCGTATAAACGGGATCGGGTTGGTCAACCTCCCCGAACGAGGCTCTGCCCTTCGGCGGAGCCTCGTCCAGGTTCCTCTCTGCCCAGAGTCAGAGAGTTTGACCATCTAGCCGAGTCGTCCAAAAACAACTGACTCAGAACAGTATTTACTGTCCAACCCACGAGGGTTAGATGTGGCACAAGGCCGAGTTTACCGTGGGTATTCCCGAGCGCGTAGGCTCGGCCAAAAAATGCCCGTAGTACCCGTATAAACGGGATCGGGTTGGTCAACCTCCCCGAACGAGGCTCTGTCCTTCGGCGGAGCCTCGTCCGGGTTCCTCTCTGCCCAGAGTCAGAGAGTTTGACCATCTAGCCGAGTCGTCCAAAAACAACTGACTCAGAACAGTATTTACTGTCCAACCCACGAGGGTTAGATGTGGCACAAGGCCGAATTTACCGTGGGTATTCCCGAGCGCGTAGGCTCGGCCAAAAAATGCCCGTAGTACCCGTATAAACGGGATCGGGTTGGTCAACCTCCCCGAACGAGGCTCTGTCCTTCGGTGGAGCCTCGTCCGGGTTCCTCTCTTCCCAGAGGCAGAGAGTTCGACCGTCTAGCCGAGTCGTCCAAAAACGTCTGACTCAGAACAGTATTTACTGTCCCACCTACGAGGGATAGATGTGGCACAAGGCCGAGTTTACCATGGGTATTCCCGAGCCCGTAGGCTCGGCCCCAAAATGCCCGTAGAGCCCGTATAAACGGGATCGGGTTGGTCAACCTCCCCGAACGAGGCTCTGCCCTTCGACGGAGCCTCGTCCGGAGAGTTCGACCGTCTAGCCGAGTCGTCCAAAAACGACTGGCTCAGAACTCTGACTCTCTCTTGAGGCGCAATATTTATGATGTCCGAAATAGTCCATTATTATTATGGGTAAGTTCCCATAACAGAAAAATAAGAAAAAAATAATCTAGACATAAGGACTGAAAAAAACAAATTAAGTGTACGTACGAATATATTGCTAGGTTTTAGTGCTCTCACACACACACCCATCTAAACAACAAACCAAAATAGTAATTAACAATGAAAATGTGAGGGAAATAAAGGTAAAAGCAGTAAGAGAACAGGGTTTGATGGACAGAAGAAAATGGACGAGTAGCGAAAAGAAAGAAAGAGGAGACACAGTGGACACCCAAACTCACGTATACACACTGGGGTGACAATATCAATTTTGATGAAACATTTTCGTGAGAGACTGAATTTGTTTTCTTTTGTCATTTTACAAAGGTTTATAACCATGTGCGAAAATCTATTGTTGATTTTGATTGGTACGCGTAATGTTTTGTGTGCATCTGAATATAGTATGTCTGGCAGTCTATGGCCATGTGGACGCTTCAATTCGCGTAGGCAACACAATGAAAAATATTTTTGAAAAAGAATCATGGGTCATTCCCACTGTGATTTCGGCATACTGTTAATAAGTTGAAAATTTTTGGTTTTGTTTACATTCAAATGTTTTAAGTTTAGAATTACTTTGTTAATTGTAAATAAGTGAAAATGATTTTTTTTTCGTTTTTATAACGGAGCGTGGAATTCTTTTTTTTTTTAATTTAAGAGCCGTATGTGTGCCCTTTTGCCTTCATTGATTGAAGAATTATGTTGTTACTTGGTGATCTTTTTAGCTAATATTTTGTGGTAAAATTAAGTTAATTACTTATTTATGTGAATAAATAGATTTAGTCTCCATCGTTTCGGATTTCCGAATGCGTTTGGGTCTGTGTCCTGGGGGAGAATTGTCATACCTTCCTTTGTAAATCGAAACCAAATAATGTTTGGTAGAATTGGAGCTTTACGATATGAAGTATTCAGTATCGAATGAATATATCCTTAAGATACCCCAGGGTCAAGGAAGGAACCTGATGACCAAAAGGAATTAAGTGACGTGTGGGATGCCAGGTCGCGGTAGACGACTAAAGCAAGAAAACTCATGTAACCACGGTAGAGCCAGTAATGGATCAGTTAGATGTTGAGCTGGTGTGTTTGCTTGCCCCTTGGGTGCAGGCAAGGACAGAAGGATTTAAGATGGTGCAAGTTAGGTATTGGAACACATAGGCAAATAGTTAATAATTAATAATAGTGATTATAGAAATTTACTGGTGGTAAATTTGTGAAGAATTTTTCAAGTAAATCTGGTAATACGCAAACAACAAAGTAATTCATTGGTTGTGGTCGAATAAATAGGTTTTTAATGTACCGTGTGTGTTTTTAGTAAGAAATAAATCTGGATCATAGTATATAAAATATGTAATATTTAGGTGGCAAGGACGTGTGATAGATATGGAATTGTTTGACGGTGTGACGTGGGGCTTTTGGCATGTATTGTGGGATTTATGGACCAGTGTTTCTTCACTGAATTGTATGTACATTTCGTGTAATTCCAAGTGAAGATGTAATAAGTCATGTTCTCCCCAGGAATCGTGTATCGCAGAGATGATACCTGCTGATCTAGATGGTGGTGACATTGGATAGGTCAGAGTTCACTGTTGGAGTGATTTGTATTCAGACTGGCGTCTGACGCTTTGACATTGGGTTACGGAAGCTAGTGACCAAGAATGGGAAAAGGAATATCCGGCATTCTGTTTTTGTTTAACAATGTTTGGGAATCATGAAAAACTGGTCAGAATTTTGTTGTTTATGTTCATTGTTTTTCAGGAAAGTCATATGTGCAAGCCGGAGGGGTCATGTGAATGGGACCCAATTGAGAAAAATGTAAAAAGCACGCCTTGCAGAAACGAAACAGTAGAGGGGAATATAGTTGAAATAAAATTCATTATATGATTTTTTTAATGAATAGGTAAGGAATGTTTAATAATAGTCAAGCATGCGATTATATTTTAGAGAAGTGTATCTCTGCTCGGACTTCCTGTGTTTGACCTTTGAAATCAGATGCAAAGCAAAACAAACGAAGTCGATTTCAATTGGCTGAAGGAGCGTGGAAATGATAGAGATATAGAAAGGTTGGAGGGTGAGAGCGCTCCCACTGGCTAGTTAGAAGTTGTATACATCGGTGTTAATAAAATAGTTAAGTTTTCCCTTCGCTGAAGTTCTTTTTTCTCCAAGCAAAACAATGAGCGATCACCGGACGGGAGAAGACAAGGGGATACAACATATGAGTGAATCGACGCCGTCGCCCAAAACCATCCTCACCAGGGGCAATGAAACAAAATGAATCTAGCTTATATCTAATACAAAGAATACACTCTTAAAAGGGCAAGTCATCAATTGGAATCCTGCAACTACCCTCTGCGAGAAGTGAACTCACAAACTGAAAATAAAAAAACCCAACTAGACAGTCACACGCACACAATTACAAATAGACATTACCATTCACTGCCCACTTAGACATACAAGATTCTTTATAAGTCTACATACACTTAGAATTATCCATGGTTTTAATACGCGTGGCATGTGTCTGAACAATGAGAACTGGCCAAAGCACAACTGGAAATATCAGTACGGTCTATCTTTTTGTCTGATTTCTCTCTTATCTCTGACGAAGCTTTAGTAAAAGTGAAACATGTTAGATTGATATAAGTTTTCCATTTGTCCTTTTATTTAAACATCCTGTTGGATTCCAGATTCATATTTGATCAATATTTTCAAATTGTGTAATTGCAAAATTGTCCAATTTGTGTACTGTAAAATTGTTCAATTGTACACATTAAGCTCTGAACTGTTGTACCTTGGAAAGAATTTAAAGATATCTTGCTGGAATTCTCCGAGGGTTTTATAACACTATTGCTCAGCGTTTATTAATCACAAGGAACAGAAACTCGTGAAGAACTGAAATAAAGTTCTAATATATATATGATATTTCTAACGTATATATATATGTGTGTGTGTGTTTGAGTGCATATATATATATAGAGAGAAATATAGTCTTAAAGTGTGCTATATTTATGGGATAAAGTGCTCAATATAGAGCGTGTGTAAATATAAAAGTGTACATAGAAGTCAACACTTAGAGGCGACAGTCTGTTTCATGCTAGATGCAATCGTCAGGCAACTAGTCTTTTTTAAATTTTTCTATGTCCATACTGGGTTATAAATGTAGCGAAAGTGCTCTATTGATTATCAGGAGCTGAACTAGTTGCCTGACGATTGCGTTTAGCATGAAACAGACTGTCGCCTCTAAGTGTTGACTTCTATGTTCACTTTTATATTATATATATATATATATATATATATATATATATATATATATATATATATATATATGAAATGACAATTGGAAGAATCTTAGATTTTTCCGACGCGTTTCGTCTTCCGACTTTTTCAAGGCAAAAATGAAATCGAAATATACCTGTTGTTATAGTTACATTAAAAGAAAACAGAAACCAGAAAAAAGGCTTGGACAGAAGCGTCTATCGTTTTAAATTTGGATTTTTAATGTAACTATAACAACAGAGATATTTCGCTTTCATTTTTGCCTTGAAAAAGTCGGAAGACGAAACGCGTCGGAAAAATCCAAGATTTTTTAATTTTCATTTTATACCAATCTGTCTTCTCCACAGAATTGATCTGGGAATTTAATTATATACATATATATATATGTCCAGGATAATTTTCCAAATTATTCAAGATGGTCTTCGCCCTCTCTAACCTACTAAATTTCTGTCCTGGAGTAACAAAGTGTCCCACACGTTTTACATTTTACGTACGATTTCATTTTCAATTCCTACGACAAATGGTGTCCAGATGGATAATTATTTTATCTGAAATCTTGGAAGAAAGAAACTCAATTAGTTTAGTGCTGTTTTAGATATTAAACCTTTCGTAGGATGAACAATTTTGCTGTTATAGTCGGTATATATATATATATATATATATATATATATATATATATATATATATATATATATATATATATAAGATGTAATGTTCCAACGAGATAAAATGTATATTTTAAAGAGAAGAGAGAAACCGCAAACGTTAATATATATTATACTTTACTTTTCATTTTTTGTTACACGTGTTTCGGTCCTTTCAACTTTCCTCAGTCGAAGAGTGGTTATTTACATTTATTATGTAAAGAAATTAATTTTTCCTTATGTTTTCCGATGTTTAACGGTTGTCTTTTGTGTGTAGTAAAATCCAAGAGAATTTACATTGCTCCTACACATATATCTATTTAGAAAAGCCACATTAGAAAAGCCACATTAAAACCAAAAACGTTTGCGGCTTCTCTCTTCTCATTTCATATATATATATATATATATATATATATATATATATATATATATATATATATATATATATACGCACATTTAATAGAAATATGATGTAGAAATAGTTTTAAATCACAAACTTATTTATGTTTTTCAGATAAACTTACTTCCATCGAGGTGTTAACATTTTAAAATGATTCTCTATATAATATGCACATATATAAAGTTCATGTCTGCTAAACACAATACATGAAATCAAGTACAATCATTTGAGCTAATAGAATATATATTTGTATATACATGTGTGTGTGTGTGTGAAAATTTCCTTTTATTCCTTTTGTAATTGTACGGGTATGCGTGAGTGGGATAAGTAAGTACTACAATGACAGGAACAAATCCATTATGTGAATGCAATTCAACCCGGGTTATTGAAATTCGGACAGTGGGTGTCTGATAGCAGGAACAAACGTGAATAGAATTTGGTCAAGTATCGAACAAACATATTCCTACTGGATTCACAGATGTCTTCTAGAAAGCATCTGTTACGTATGGTAACATGGGTTCATTGATGTTCTATCATAGGGAGGACTGGGGTTACGCTTCAGTTGTCCACACTCATCAAGTGGAACTCGTCTATTGTCTGTTATATATTTTAGTACGGCTTTAATGCGCGAATGTTTTAAGTAAAACTTGATCAGTCCTTTAAAACTATGTGACTGAGATTTTAGAAAGTACGGGGATATTATCATTATCTATATGCTATCTCACACGCGCACAAAGGCAAACACACACACTCTCTCTCTCTCTCACACACACACACACACGCACACACATATACACACACACAAAGACGAACACATTCAAACACATATATATGGATTCTCTCGTTGAGAACGATGGATGAGGTTTCAGTAAAGTTTTAATGAACAACCTGCACAAGTGAATTAAGTTGATGAGGTGTCTGTTGCCCTATTGTGTGCACGCTCTCTTCCAGGGCACCATCACCTGTTCTAGTGCAGTGTGTTCAACATGTCAAATCAGGCTACAATAGGAGGATTTTTAAACAATTGAGGATTTTTGAGTTTTTAATCTCCTGAATGCAGTCTGGCCGTTGGCTCCGATAAATAGCTGACTCGCCTTTCGCCAACGCTCTCCAAGAGTTTTTCTCGTAAACTGGGTTCCAACCAAGGCCCAGTTTATCTTGCTATTTACCCATATATAAGGAATATATTTATACTGTTCTCAACGATATTTAAATGTAAAAGAATGTAAAGAACCCAACTGGAATTCTAATATGAATCTTCGATTTGTCACTACAGCATATGGTATCCAAAGCAGGCAGCCTTCCACCCAGTTATTGACCATGCTCAACTTCGCTGATCAAGCGAGAACCCGCGTTTCAACCTGATTTGATTACTGATTCCATTCTTGTGAAAAGCCCTGTTTTCATTGGCTGACGCTGACTGACATATGTCAATAAGAACGGTCGATGTCCGGCCTTGCTGGTTTGGGGGATTACTGTTTTTTGCAATGTCGCGGTGCGTAGCACGACGCTTTCAAGGAGGCAGCCTGACTCGCCTAGAATCAGGTCGGGGTTGCTGTTGGAGCCGATATGATGCGAAACACGAAATCGGCGATGAGAACAGTGCATCACTGAAGACCACCCTTGATGCATCTAAAATGTGTGATTTAACTATATATATATATATATATATATAATATCTGGATAAAATGAATGAAACAAAATTGGGTGTTTTTTTTTATGAAAGTATTTATTTCTGTGTTTTTGTATATATTTAATTATTTAATATTTCAGACCACCTAGGTCTTTCCTCAGAAATCAAATTAGAAATAGAATATATATATATATGTATACAAATGAAAAGAAAGAAGAGTCAGTTATATTAATAATCCACAGTTCTTTAGCAATTATTTTTTGAATGGTGCTCGATACAAAGCAGAGCCTAATATTATAAAATTATTATTTAAAATATTTTTTATCGCGACACGGAAATTTCTATATTTCGGAACATAAAATTGTGTTCCATTTTCAAGCGATATTCAATAACTTCAGAAAAAAATGTATCATTTTATCTTAAATTATTGAATATCTCTTGAAAATAGAACAAAATTTTATGGTACGAAACATACAAATTTCCGTGTCGCGGTGAAAAAATATTTTTAAATAATATATATATATATATATATATATATATATATATATATATATATATATATATATATATATATACATATAAAGATTAAACTCTATTTTCTGTTGATACTTCGTTTATTTATTAAAAAGTATATTTATTTATTTTCTCCTAGCGGACTGAATATTCGAAAGAGCTTTTTAAAGAAAAATGAAGGCTAAACGTCTTATTTGAAAACCTGGGAAAAAAAACCCAAACAAGGAAAATTTGATGAATTCTCATTTAGTTGTTCTAATGTTACATTTTTCAGTCTGGCTGAGGTAAGAGTGTGTAAAATTTGCCTATATTGTCTAGTCATTTTCAATTGATCTGTTGTTGAGTGTTATTAATTTATTCTATTGGTTGTGTGTTTGATATGTAGTGTGTCATGTATATATCGCCGTAGCGTTTATTCCGAGCCCCATCGAAAGGAACGTGTCTAGAATTCGACCTAGCGTATTTCTATTTTAAAAAACTTTTAAGACATTATTTCCGCTGCTAAAATGATATTAATTTGTACAGGGCTACTCCGACAACGGAAAACATTTGGCACCCAGTGTTAATATCATCTCATTTGCTTACCTTTCATGTAGTGACTTTACCTTAAGCATGTTACATTAACTGTGTTGTCTATAGTGCATACATGTTCATTTTTCTTTGTGGTGATTTTAAAGTTATTCATTTTTTATTTTTCGATTTTTATGTAAATTCGTAAAAAAATGTTTTTGTCTATGCATTTTGAGTTAAGTTTTGATCGTTTAAGTTGATGAATCCCATTTTCTTTCATTGTCCTTATTTCTGATTATATTTTGGTGTATTGTCATTTGTGATTTTGATTTCCCATATATGTTTACGAAGGGTTTTGCTGTTCCCATACTTACTATTGATAAAAGATGTTTTGCATGCATAGTTTTTTTTCTGTTTCTAAGGTCTTCGTTTACTTCTATATATATTTTATCTTCGGTACTTTGATATGTTATACTGTTTTGCAAGCGACTGGTAGTTTTTTGTTTATGATTTTGTAGCGTCAGTGTAAATTTTCTGAATAGGATGGTCCTTGCTGATTCAATAACATGAAACCATTCTTAACGATCGATCTGAAAAAGGGGGTTGTATACAGTTGATATTTTAGATAATCCAAAATGAGTTTGGTGCTATCTATGGCATCTATAGAGACTTCTGGATATGAAGAGTCTATTTAAGTTCATGAGTCGAGGTTTAGGTTAATTTTTTGTGGTATAATATGCTGTTGGACGAAACTATCTATACAGCCGTGTATTGGCTGTTCAGTTATATCATCTCCTTTTCCAAATCTGTTCGTCCTGCGTATGACAATAAACTACATCCAGCAGCAAGGTCTCAGATAGGGGTGTTTTGAGGAGCGTGGAACCACCTCTTAATTGCTATTATTATTATATCCACCCCGACCTGGTTTGGTAGCATCTGTTAGGGTCGCAATTATGGTCAAATAGTTAACTCACAAACAGGGGTCAAAACACAATGAAAGTATAAAGTAAATTTTTATAATAAAAATAACAGCAATACATTTGTGAAACAAAATATTACAGTAATGCACTTGACTCTCGACAAAAACACTCTTTACAAAAATACATTAATGAAACCTGATCTACAAACTGATTTCTTACAAAGAACCTATCCTAAAAATTCTTGTCGGCATTAAATGACCCATTGAGGTGCTGATATGACGGAAAACAAAATAAATAAAACCAAACTATTGTTTTTATAACTGATCCATGCACTGGGGTAAATAGGCTTACGGTGATATCAGGTTGAAACACAGATTCACATAAGATGACCTTGGTTAAGCAATGCTGAGACTGTATCTAGGTGCGTGACCGCTTTAGAATACCAAATGCTGTAAACTTGGATGATCGGATGGTGCAATCGATAATGGATCAGATTTGGAAATAGGAGAGCCGAGTTCCAATACCAGTCGGCTTCCGCGCAAATAGCATTGGCAAAATTTAGCATCCACGTCTTTTCACACTAACTATGGGTTAATATAACCTGTATTAGTAAAATCATTATTATCTTAAAAAAAAAATTACAATAAAACAATATTTGTTTTTTTTTTTTTGGAGGGGGGGGGCTTTAAATAATCAGCAAAGGGTTGATAATCCGGAAAAATTATGACTTAATCAAAAACAGAGGCACTTTTTTTTTAGTATTACTAATTCCAAATTCTGTGATAAAATGTAACAAATCTTCCTCAAGTAAACACAGGCTATTCCAGCTACTCGTTCTTCTCACTTATATGATTTCCATTTAGGGAATTTACGTTTGGAGATCGAAAACCATTTATATGAGGGAGAAAAGCAAGCTATGCAAAATAATGTCAACCTAGCAGTTGAATTATATATTAGTTTCACTGATGATACGCGATGACTTGCTTGCAGTTGACATACAGCCCTGTACGCATATTCACGCACTTTTATAAATCTGTGCGTATGTTTTTTATAAAGTACTTTATATAAGGATTAATAAAATAATTTGGGCTCCATATTAAAAACAAAGAAAAATAAGCAAAAGAAAGAAAGAAAGAAAGAACAAGGCAAATAGACAAAAAGAATAAGTCAAATAAACATAACTAATCAAACAAGTATAAACATGAAAATGAAAAAGAATAAGCAAACTGACAAAAGGAAAGAAAGAAAGAAAGAAAGAAAGACAGAAAGAAAGAAAGGAAATATAAAGAAAAAATACGTAAAAAATAAACGAATCACGAAGAAATCCCATCCATCGAAACGAAAAACAGGAATGAAAGAAATTAAAATAAACGAAAAAGTAAAATAAGGAATGAAAAGAAAAAAGAAGCGAGAACTAGCCTAAAATATACGAAGGAATCAAAAAATAGAATCAACGAACAAAATAAACAAAACAAGGAATGAAAGAAAGAAAAACAAAAAGAAAGAACAAAAATAAAAACCCAAAGAAATGAAGAAATCAAAAAATAACAATAAAAAGAATTCGCATAAACGAAACGAAGAAAGAAACAATCAAAAGCGAACTAACGTAAAAAAAAATATAAAGAAACAAAAAAAGATAGAATCTACGAAGAAAATAAATAAAACAAGGAAAGGAAGAAATAAAACAAAAAAAGAGCTAAACAAAAACAAGGAACAAAAGGAAGAAAGGACACAAGAATGAAAAATTTAAACGAATCAGCAAAAACGAAACGAAGAAAGAAAAAGCAAAGAAAAAAGAAAGAAAAAGGGATAAATGAAAGAATCTAATAAATCTTTCATAAAGAAAGAAATAATAATCAAGCAAAAAATCTTTACGAAGATTTTTTTTCTAACCGGCAGATGAAAGCAGACGAGGATTTGTAAGAAGAAAAATATTAAGAAGAAGAAAGAGTCGAAGGCGAATTTTGAAGAGAAGAAAATATTTAGGTGAATAATAGAGAAAGAATTAGAAATGAAAAAGAATAAAAGGTAGAAAACAGATGAGCGAACGTGGATAAAGTTGGGGCGAGAAAAAAGTCCCGCATATAAGAAGTGGTAAATGGTGCAGGGCAGAAGAACGCTGGTGTACTCATTATTTTGCTAGCAAACAACGCCTGAGCCGAGAAACAATAACAAGAGAGAAGTAAGAAATGAAAACACGCGGCAATGCAAATCGGTTTACAAAGGAAATGAGAAAATAGAAAATAACAACAAAACTAATTTCGATTTATCTGTTGCTTTAAGATAGAGAAAATGCCAGAGAATCGAACGACTTTCTTGGACGAAGGTTTTGCTGACTGAATCCATTTGTCAAGAAACAATTTCAGGCCCTAAAATGCAACCATACGCCATTTATCAGGTTGCAAATATTTGCAATCAGCTTCCCAGAGGAAATCAAAACAATCAATAATTTCGAACCAAATTTAGACTATAAAATCCCACATCTCTCTCGATATATATATATATATATATATATATATATATATATATATATATATATATATATATATATATATCATAATTAAGCAATTCATCAAGTTTTTAGACGAAACCTCAACAGAATGCAGAAAGCACTGGACGGCCGTTTCGTCCTATATCTGGGACTCATATATATATATGCTAAGACATTTTTTTAGGATTATACGTTCTTTTTAAAGATACAAATATTTAAGTAAATGCTATGGTGATAATAGACAATATTAACAACATTTACCGGCCTGAATGACCGAGGAATTTTCATAGAAAATATGCGTCCTCCGACAGGAATCAAACCTGTATACTATACGGAACCGTCATTTAGCCTGACATACCTTAACCGATTGGGCCACAGAGGAGCATTTGGTTAACAAAGTTGATTTTACTGTTTTTAAACACAATTCTCCATGATTTTCTCTCATTCATTCATATCTGCTCAATGCGTATCCAAATGTAAACAAATGACGTCACACATTATGAAATGCACAAAGTCCGACAATTATTTTTTAAAAACAGTAAAATCGACATTGCTAACCGAACACTTCTCTGTGGCCCAATCGGTTAAGGCACGTCAGGATATACCAGTTCCGTGTAGGATACAGGTTCGATTCTTGTCTGAAGACGCATGCTCGGGCATTCAGGCCGGTAAATGTTGTTAATACTGTTTATAACAGAGCATTTCCTAAAATATTTGCATCTATAAAAAGACCGTATAAAAAATGTCTTAAAAAATAATTGTTAGACTTTGTCCATTTAATAATATATATATATATATATATATATATATATATATATATATATATATATATATATATATATATATATATATAAATATATAAAACTGCTGGCTATTAATCATCTGAGTGACCCCTTTCTGCCTGACATCAGCACGGCTAATACTAACCTCCAGAAGAGTGTCTCGTTACGCTGTCTCGGGCTAACATTCTCAGTCTGACATGAACTAGAAAAACTATATTGAATTTATTACTAGGTCAGCGGCTAAGAAAGTTCATTCACCTTTTTAAGTGAGACAATTTTCTCTCCTGTATCTATCTTACCTTCAAGTCTACGATACGCCTATGTTTAGAATACTGCTGCCTCATTTGGTCCGGTTCTGTTGCTATAAATTTTTAGAGAAAAAAATCTGCAATATTATTAGTCCTCACCTGGTATCTTGGCTCCAGTCACCCTCTCACCGCCGTAAACTTGCTCCCCTGTGGTTGCTCTATAAATGCTTTCATCTTAATCCTTGGGATGAGCTCTTCGTTTATCGTACCTAGACTTTATAAATTTAAGCGCAGTACTAGAGTGGTAACAAGTTCCCATCAATTTACAATTGAATTGGCTAGACGGAATGTTAGCAATTTTTTCTCACATTTCTATCTTTTCGAACATTCTTCCAGCTCCATGATTTCCAGCCAACTTTAATCTATCTTCCTGATCACTTTTATATTGTTCATGCTATCTAATAATTTTTCTATTTTCTAATATTTTCACACTCAGTAAGCCATTGTGTTTTAGTATCTTTACTGCCTTGCTTGGTGGGAATTTGCAGATTTAAAAAAAATGTGAGAGTTTTGGCGATTAATAAAGATGGCCGACCAAATAGCATGCTCCAGGATTGAACAGCGGTCAGTTATCAAGTTTTTGGTTGCTGAAGGGTGCAAACCAGTTGAAATTCATATGAGAATGTCGACTGTATATGGTGCCACATGTTTCAGCCAAAAAAATGTCTACAAGTGGGCTAAATTGTTTAAAGAAGGACAGAGCAGTGTTGAGGATGAAGACAGGCCTGGGAAGCCTACAGAAGTGAGGTCTCCTGAGGTGATCGAATCAGTCAATGACAGCATTCAGTCTGACAGAAGGGTAACAGTGGATGACGTTGCAAGGACTTTGAGCTTATCTGTTGGGATAAATCCATCAGTCAGAAGGAGTCATCTTGCATCATGACAACGCAAGGCCTCACTCCACAGCCCAAACGGTGCAGACCATCAACGAGCTGGGCTGGGAACTGCTCCCTCATCCCCCTTACAGCCCAGACCTTGCCCCTTCAGACTTTCACCTGTTTGTTCCCTTGAAAGCGTTCACGAGAGGCACGAAGTTTAAAAGTGACGATGAAGTCAAAAGTGTTGTGAGCGACTGGCTGAGACATCAGTCCAAAGATTTTTACGCTGAGGGAATACGGAAGCTTGTGCACAGATGGGAAAAGTGTGTAACAGTGCGGGGAGACTACGTTGAAAATAATTTTAAAAAAGTAAGCTTCTATCTGTAATAGAAGTCCTTATACCGAAAAATTAACCTTATTTATTTAATGACCCTCGTATATATATATATATATATATATATATATATATATATATATATATATATATATATATATATATATATATATATACATAGAGAGAGAGTCTAAAAGAATCTACCAGGTATAGCTCAAATCCTTTTGCTTTCTTTTCAGATTTACACGTTAGTATTACTAATGTTAATATGTCTAATTTTTGTATTAATGTTCATTGTGAATTGTACAAAAAAGCAAGTGAATTTCAAAGGCTTGTATCGAAAAGGTTTTCATTCGGTTCCACCCGATCTAAAGATAAGTTTGCTGCTCATGGTGCCTGAACACGTTGTGTACGCAAGAACTGTTCCTTAATAGCATAAATATCAACCACGCCCTGTGAAGTAAGATGAGAGAAATCTTTCGCAGAAGTCCAAGAAAACCAGTTTTGCTGCTTGTGATTCCACTGTGCTGCGTGTCAGCAATGTCTGGATCATAAAGGATATCATTTTGAAAAACACGCCATGTCAAAGTCTATAATCATAAACAGTTTCTTCATATAAAGTATTTAAATTAGATATAGTTGATTGCATTATATCTTGTTAAAACATCAAAATTCCACACTGTATACATATATATTTAAAGGCATTTTTTATGTTTAACATTCTTTTTATAGATACAAGTATTTAAGTAAATGCTCTGTTTATAATAAACAGTGTGTATATATATATATATATATATATATATATATATATATATATATATATATATATATATATATATATATATATATATATATATATATATATATATATATATATATATTGCCCGAAGAGAATAATATATGATTCATATAAACGCATTAAAATGAGCATTCTCAATATCACATTTATTGCTGTTTATATATATCGTAATCCACAGACAGATTGTATCACAGCTCATCAGTGTGACTAGACGTCCGGTTGCCTCTAGCTAGGATCGAAACCCGACTTAATTGGCATCAGTCGGGGGATTCTACCTCTAAGCCGTTGGCGTACGACCGGGATGAAGGTGAATTTAAGCGTATTTATTTTTTAGATAAACACACAGTGACTGAGAAAACTCGATTCGATTTACCGAAGAGTCTTGCATTATTAGCCGTAATAGTCACTGTTTACAAACCGACACTTCCTCCCCAGAGAGCTCAACCGAAATAAATTTTTCAGGAGCGTATATATATATATATATATATATATATATATATATATATATGTGTGTGTGTGTGTGTGTGTGTGTGTGTGTGTGTGTGTGTGTGTGTGTGTGTGTGTGTAAGGAAATAATGTATATTTGGGTTTTGAGTTGTTGCGAATGAGTAGATAAAATAAGCGTTTAATAATAATTAAATATAATATATATATATATATATATATATATATATATATATATATATATATATATATATACTGATATATACTGATATATATATTTATATATATATATATATATATATATATATATATATATATATATATACTGATATATACTGATATATATTTATATATATATATATATATATATATATATATATATATATATGTCTGTGTGTGTATAAATATATATATAAATATATATTTAGGCAGCAATCCATCTTTTATACAAGTTCCACTGAAGACGTCTGCCAAGGCACTATGATTATGTTTTTTATTAAATGTTTTTGCATTTGTATATGTATTTTCTTTTCTGGACAGTTTTTACACGCTGTATGTCAAAAAAATAAAATACTTGTAAATTCACTCAGAAATTGTCAACATTTCATATCGGAAAAATATGATCCAAACTTTCGACTTTCTTATGACAACATCAGGGTAGGTAGAGACAAATAAGTGCGCGTTGTAACGTAAATAAATCGTGACGTGTTTGTTTGTATGTGTGTGCTTTATATAGATTTGGGTATTCAGGTTCTTAAATTATATATTATTTATTTATAGATACTTGTCTTTGTTTTGTGAGTATTTCTTCAAAGATAATAAGTCTGTTTTTACTATTTGCATTAGCTAATATTTTGGCATTGTTTGTGAGTAGCTGTTTAATGTGAATTTGAATCTTATGCTGCTTAATAATGTGTAGTCTGATAACACTCTCCTCCGATAGGTGACAGGTGAATCATAGTGTGAATGCAGTTGTTGTATGTACTATGTCAGACTATTTTTTCTTCTTGCAGTAAAACATTCTTTGAGTCGGTATTTTTCTTCCGAAATGAACTTTGGACAAATTTGATCGGAATTTCCTCCTTTTCTGAAGACGATTACTCCTAATTTTGAAAAGTAATTCAATAAAATTAATGATGACATAATGGCTGTTATATTTCATATATATATATATATATATATATATATATATATATATATATAGGTGAATGTGTGTGTGTGTGTGTGTGTGTGTGTGTGTGTGTGTGTGTGTGTGTGTGTCTGTGTGTGTGTGTGCAAATATATAGAAAAATACGAAAGAGCACGTTAGGTTAATAATCCGAAGTTCTTTAGTATTTTTGTTTTTATTTTTTAAAAACAGTGCTCAATACATAAGTAGAGCCTAAATTAAATTATTTTAAAAAAAATATGATTCAATCGCTACATAAGAGTTTTCGTGGTTCAATTAAGCACATTTATTTGTAATTTTAATTACTATGGAAACGTCTGAAGCAACTATTTCATGAAATATATTATGTAGTGATGGAATCATATTTTTAAAATAATTATAATATATATATATATATATATATATATATATATATATATATATATATATATATATATATATATATATATTAAAGTCTGATGATCCGCGGTCCTTTAAAAGGACTGTGGTGAAATAATGTATTACATGGAACCTTAAAGACGTCTGTTTTTATTTTTATTTAAATTATTAGCTCTGTTTTACATTGAGCTCTCTGGATTTTATCCTCCTTGGGTCTACCCATACGGATTACCTAATTTTTCGTAAACTATATATATAAATATATATATATGGTAGGCGTAATCAGTACTTTTGAATTTTAAGAGGCAGTTTTTACGTTCGGTGTTATCCACCATATGACATGACATGTTATTGACAAACGTCTCTTATTACTGGTTTAAAAGCATATAAATATATGGACTATACTGCGTTGGCGATGATGCAGGTGTATGTAATCAATAACAGAATCAATAGAAAAACATTTTCGCAGAATACTTGCAACCCACTTCCTGTAAATCGGGGAATGATGGTCGATGGACAGTTGTAAATAAAGGAAAACATCTCAAGCAGACACACATATGCACAAAGAAATACGCAAAATTATATTTAATCTTTGGGTTTAGCAGTAACTTGCACACACAATCCATATCGACAAGAGCATTTATATTCTATCAGCGTTTTTCTGAAAGTCTTTTGACAGCAGTAAAACCCTTATGACTCTTAAACTTCTTGAAAAGTTTTTTTTCTCTCTCAAATTTCTCTGACATTTCTCTTCATTTTATTCTCTTATGTTTACACTTTCTTTGACAGAAGATTCTCTTTCAGCTGAAAGAATATTCAGAAGAAATATTGCCATGTAGAGTAATACAAACTGCATATCAATTTATTGAAGGGCTTCATGTGCACTTATATAATGGACATGGTGACTTGTTGTATCATTCCGTTTGCAAAAAAAAAAAGTGTTTTATGTTGTCAGAATAAATCCTTGTGTGTAAATAGACGTTTAGGACTAAAAGATCACTGACAATGTTTATACAGATATTTATTCTATTTTAGACACGCTATCATTTCATGTGCCTCCAATTAGTGTGCCTGGAAGCCCTTACAAAAGCGATCTCTCGATGGGATACCCACTTCTGAAATCCTCTTGTTGATATAATACTTAAAACAGATATCAGTATCATATATATATATATATATATATATATATATATATATATATATATATATATATATATATATATATATAATCGGAGAGCCGAGTTCAAATTCCAGTTGAATCCATTGCATTCACTTATGAACGAATCCTCTTCTCATCCCCACCGGCTATGGGTAAATAGCTGAACAAACCGAGTTCTATATCCTTGGATACCCACTGGTTTACTGCAGAAATAAATGCCAACCAACTGCGGAAAAAAAATCTGCATCATCAGTCATGTATAGAAAGATATATGACTGACGATTCAGATTCTTTCCCGTATCGAAAGATACAAGATCGCCTACGCGTGCATCACGCATAGCACGTAACTGACTGATTGACAAATTCAAAGTTTCTTAACAACTTCGAAAATGTAGTGTCCGAATGATAGTTTCCGTGTATGTTCCTTTTGCAAGGTTTGGCGAGTTAAAATATTTTATAGACGCCAGCTAAGTCACATGTGTACATCGTTAGCACCCAATGAGCCACTATGTGGAGCGGTTTCTTGGCGACAGGTTCTGGGAGAGAGTGCATAATCTGGCGGGATTAGAAGTTTGAACAAGGCCAGTACGCTCAAACCCACGGTCACAATGACAAGGTTCACTCACATGGCTTGGTTCATCCTGTCGTTGCCTTATCAGGTACTTCCTAACAGTTTCTCTCACTGAAATCTTCTCCCCAGACCGATATTACCAAGAGGCCACAGACATCGTGAGATGCGAACATATGTATCATGGCCGGAATGCTAACAGCCTACCCTTAGATATGGCACAAGCCAAAAATATGAGGCACCCAGTGAGGAACGAACTCACTACTCAGTCGTAATTGATTTAGCAAAACAAGGTTTCTAACTATTACGCCACTGCAAGGTGCCCAACTCATACAGGAACATATGTAGAATAAAAATATCCTATTGAAATGAGCATACAGCTTCCAAAGAACCAGATATATATTGTTTACCAACGTTGTATACTACTAAGCTAATTTAGTGATGTATTTTTGTAGCTTAAAATCTGAATTATGTCCTCAGGTTTTAGAGCTAAATAAGTGACCGGGCTCAGGTTTTGGAACTGTATATCTCATATGTTTTTAGACATGTGTCTTAAGGACTTAAAATACCTTTCTGCGTGGTAGCCATGAATCTGAATTTTCTAGACACTTCACAATAACTGCAAATTTTCATCATCGCAAAAATGTGTCCTGAAGGATTAGATGGAATCCGTTATCTGGGACGGTAGTTCATCTAAGATAATGAATCTTGGACAAGGGTTAGGATGAAATCCGAAGCTGAACTAACAAAGGCAAATCCAGCTATGTTCTGTCAACCCCTGTAACAATTTCGGAAAGCAATCAGGATTTGTCAAGCCCTTCTCTTGGGCATAATCTGTGGCTTAGAGAGAGGAGACGTGCTTCAGGGACAAATGTCTATCTTTCATGAGAAATCATGCCAACATCTTCGCCCATTAGAAGTCAACCTTCCTCTGCGTTTGAGAGGAGACGAGCGCTGTGTTTCATCTTCCATGAGAAATCCCGTGAAAAGTGTTACTTTCCCTACGATAGATTGATATAAAAAATACAAGTCGCTATTAGAACCAGATAAGATAAACTATCTCCAAGTACATATCCATAATCTCAAGAGATCAATTTATGCTAGACAGACATGCAAACGACATAAATTAATGACTCAGATATACAGTATGACAAATACGCAGCGTTTTATTTGGTGAAAATCATATATATATATATATATATATATATATATATATATATATATATATATATATTACATGTATCATTCATACAAAAAAATAGATATTGAAGTTAATGATATAAATGGCGAGAATACATCTTCGCAAACAAATTTAATAAATGACATTAACCCCGAACCTGTAGATGAACTTTTAAATTTTAAGTTTGTGCGTTTTTGAAAAAAATTTAAAATTCAACCTCAGCGTTGCGACCGCACGCTCCAAAATTTCTTACAATTAACAATAACACATTTAAAATTATTCACCGTTCTGTTGATGGTTCTTAAATGGACTTTGATTTTAGGAGCCAGAGGATGAATGACTGAAAACTTAAATGATTTTCCTCTCGCTATCTCCCAGTTTAGAAGACAGTGTGGCTAACGAAAAAGGATTTTACCTGTTCTCTTTCTAGCTGAATAATTCAAAGGTTTTTTTTAGTGATTCTTACGACAAATGGTATCAAGACGGCTAAATGTGAAATCCTGCACAAAAGTAACTCAATTAGTTTAGATTTTTTTTATATTAAACATTTTGCGGTATGGACAATTACACTGTAACACAATTGGATAATTCATATATAATTGCTAGCCGCTAATATCCGAGTGTACCTGTCTAAGGCGGCTATCTAATTCTTTTTGCGGACACTTGGTCAGGCACATTTGTGTTTGTTCAACTTCTAGAGCCCACATGCGGTTTATACTACAACTATGCTGACCGTAGTTACATTTCTTGGGAGTGCTGGGTATGACGATAAACTGCATCCGCGTCCTGGGTAAGATGATAAACTACGTTCAACAGCAAGGCCTCTGATCAAGCGGTTTTGAGGAGTGTGGAACCACCTCTTAATTGCTGGGGTTCCCAGGTCCACCTTGACCCGGGGTGGTAGCACTTATTAGGGTCCCAGCTATGGGCAAATAGTTAACCCCCAAACCCTGATCTCGTCCTGCGTATGACGATAAACTACATCCGCGTCCTGGCTATGACGATAAACTAGATCCGCGTCCTGGCTATGAGGATAAACTACATCCGCGTCCTGGGTAAGACGATAAACTACGTCCAACAGCAAGGCCTCTGATAATACGTTTTTGAAAAAAATAATGTTGCCAGCTGTATGTTTTTGAAAAAAAATAATATTACCAGCTATTCGTTTTTTGTTTTTTTTAAATAATGGTGTTGTCGGCTATACGTTTTTGAAAAAAATAATATTACAAGCTATATATTTTTGAAGAAAAAATATTAACAGAAATAGATTTTTGACAAAACAAAAACATTACCAGGAAAAAAAATGTTGTCGGCATTAAATGACCCATTGAGGTTGATATGCCGTAAAACGAAACAAAACAAACATTTGTTGGGAAAGAGCGCATTATCTGGCGCCATCAACAGACTGAACAAAGCCAACACCGTCAAACCCTCGGTCACGATGACTCTTGATTTCGTGCTAGCACTACCATCGACGACTCTTAAATAGTTCCGCCTACCCAATTAAGCTCAAAAGACTTGGTATGGAATTCAGGTACTTTCCTGTTACATAGGAATAAAGTGTCGCTGCTGACACATGGGTGTGAACATAGATCGCCAGCGGAGCAAACACAAGCGATCTAATTATTGAATTAAGTGGACCACGTGACCATAGACGAAACTATATATGTAGGAATTAGCTGACGACTAACGGATCGCTATTTCTAGTTTATCCTCTATTACTATACGGATCGCTATTTCTAGTCTATCCTCTATTACTATACGGATCGCTATTTCTATTCTATCTTCTATTACTATACGGATCACTATTTCTATTCTATCCTCTATTACTATACGGATCACTATTTCTAGTCTATCCTCTATTACTATACGGATCGCTATTTCTATTCTATCCTCTATTACTATACGGATCACTATTTCTAGTCTATCCTCTATTACTATACGGATCGCTATTTCTAGTCTATCCTCTATTACTATACGGATCGCTATTTCTATTCTATCTTCTATTACTATACGGATCACTATTTCTATTCTATCCTCTATTACTATACGGATCGCTATTTCTATTCTATCCTCTATTACTATACGGATCACTATTTCTAGTCTATCCTCTATTACTATACGGATCGCTATTTCTATTCTATCCTCTATTACTATACGGATCACTATTTCTAGTCTATCCTCTATTACTATACGGATCGCTATTTCTAGTCTATCCTCTATTACTATACGGATCGCTATTTCTAGTCTATCCTCTATTACTATACGGATCGCTATTTCTAGTTTATCGTCTATTACTATACGAACCGCTATTCTCTACTCCCTTTACTTTACTATTTCTCTATTCGGATCACTATACGGATTACTATTCGAGCGAGGATTATCTAGCAAGTACTGTCAGTGCGAGATTATTCGAAGGCGTCTGATACAAGTATTTTTCAACGGCGTATTATACTTATATCCGCGATTACAAAGTTTCTACTATTTCGAGCATTACGAAAGTGATAACGAGTATTCGTTGACATCGACCAAGTGGCAACGATTGTTCGTTGACATCACAAAACTTTCGAAGGTGCCGCATGCTGAGATCGCTTCTTCAAGCTGATAACATGAAGAAGTCAGCTTCCTGACAATTTGAACAGGCTCAGATTAACAATTAAATAACTGCTCATTAAAAGTTATGTAAAGCAGGAAATTCAAAGACAGGAAATCCGCAATAAGAATTATCCTAGAGTTATATTCGCATTATGATTTTCCTCAAAAGTCCGATCTTTACATTCGTAAGCGGCTTATCCTCCGGTTTGTCTACATTTTCCTGTTTATATATTTAAATTTGGTGGAGACGAAAAAAATAAAACATTATAAAACAATGTCAGCTAAACAAATAAATTCTTACAAATCACGATTCTCAAGCAAGCATAAAACAAATTAATTTTTTTTTAGGAGAAAGTCGTCTAAAGATACATTCTTCTTTCACTTGATATTTGGCGGAATCCATTGATCGGCTTCAAAGAAAGCTTACAATCGATATTCCTTTGATATTTCTGATCACAAATGCTTTTCTTTTCTTTTTTTTTTTACAAAAGGGAATATGGTTCGTTATGTCAAAAATTGCCACACAATTTCTTTCTTAACAAAAAAAACGGTCTTTCAAATTCAGATGGCAAGATTTTAATAAGCAACTCTGAGTTCAGAGATAAACATTAGGATACTGCCTATCTAATGTTATGTCATATCGGTCCTGCTATATGGCAGGGAATACTGGACAACCTCTTCACATATAAAGATAAGATTTGATGCAACAGAAATGTTCTACAGACAATACCAACATGTGGACAACGACGATGTTTTAGAGAAAAAGAAAACAAAAAGGACACTCATACTTAAAATCAGATAGGGACAGTAGAATTTTTTAGGGCACATAATGAGGAAAGAGGGCTTGGAAAATTTGACAATCACAAGACATAAAGAACTCACAAGGGACAGAGTAAGACGGCGAATAACTTACTTAACGAGCTTGTGTAAATGGATGGCAGAACAGGGATTAGGAGAGATAGTAAAACGACATTAACTAAGAGCTAGAATACGGAAAACGGAGCAGAGCCATGATCGCCAACATCCTGAATGGACATGGTACATGGAAGAAAAAGCTGTTAATGATTACTGCTATGCCTCCTCTCAATAGTTGCTCACTGGCCATCTTGAAACAAAGTCAAATGAAAAAAAAATATATTTTAGCTATTTTTTCATTATTTACATTATTCGGATTATTGTCTTCATCTTTGTCGCCAAATCTTTTAAAAACTTTCCGGCCGTTGTACGCTCTGGCCTTCTTCAGGTGGCCAGAATGTCGAACTGTACCCCTTATTTCGCTCACTGGGGTAGACTGTTCTAGTTCCACGTGCCATGTTTTATGGATGTCAGTTATCAGTTATCTCCTGTTAATTTCCCCGCTGCCTTAACCGGGTATTGAACTCACACTCTTTGGGTCCTGTCACTGGATGTAACTAAATAAAAGGTGTTAATTACATCCAGTGACATGACCAAAAGAGTGTGAGTTCAATACCCGGTTAAGGCAGTGGGAAAATTAACAGGAGATAACTGATAACTGACATCCATTAAATATGGCACGTGGAACTAGAACAGTGTACCACAGTGAGCGAAATAAAGGGTTCAGTTCGACATTCCAACCACCTGAAGAAGGCCGGAGCGTACAACGGCCGAAACGTTGTAATAAATATGGCGACAAAGATGCGGACAATTGTCTGAATAATGTAAATAATGTAAAGTGTTAAGTAAGCTGTTTTATTTTATGGACGTAAAAAGAGGAAGTAAATCCAGAATAGGTGGATAAGTAGGCTAGATAACATTTGACAGTGCAAGATTTGAAATGAAGGTTGTAGTGATCCGCTAAGCATCCTCTAATGAGTCTGTTCTACAAAGTGGCCGTTCTTGGGAAGAAGGCGTCCAAATGGAACTTCGTTCTTATCAATGCAATACGAAAGAAATGAAGACAGTTCTCCTGGCATGTCGTTCCTTAGCTGTAAATGTCTGAACTGGTGGAACTAGGGAATGCACCTTATCTGAACATTCTCTATGAAGACAGAGATAGAATATCGATAGGTTCGTGATTTTACGTCTGTAAGAGTGGAGTGGTACGATGGGAAATAATTAATTGACTACAAGGCCGCGTAGACGCTTTTGAACTCTATCAAGTCTGGAAAAAGAGCATTGGGCAGCCCCCCTAGATATGACAGTATTCCATTTTTCGTCTAAGCTTACTCTTTTAATGATAGAGCATAACGAATAGAGCTAAAAAATAGACGATGTCATTCCTTTTTGACAACTGTGCAGACCCCTATTAAGTAGCGAATAAGTGAAGACTTTTTCAAAAATTTTAAATCACAAAATTTCAAGGATTATCGAATATGTCGTTTGTCAAGTGAAAACGCTTGCCAGCATTTATTCTAAGCCAAGCTATTTGAGGAGACGATAAGTCATTTCAGCGGAATGAGATGTTGTTTCGCTTCGTATCTTTCCAGGTGAATTTTCCGGTAACATATGCCCTTTGCCTCTTTGAATCCGAACAAAATGACGAGGTTACTGGGCGCCTATAGCTGTACAATATAGCTTTAATATAAGTCCCTAATATTCGATGATGAGATAGAAACAAGAGACAAGAATAATTATTGGGTCAGAGGTGTATTATTGAATTGTTATTAGGTTGGTGCAAAAATAATGTCGTTTTTTGACGTTCAACTTCATGTGAGAAAACGACATTATTTTTGCACCAACCTAATATTACGTAACTTCTGTTAGCCCAGCAAAACTATATCAGTCGGGGTCTGGAATGCAACGTACCGTAAATATTTTGCTGAGTCATTAGTTGTAATCATCGTGTTTTTGCGTCTTCTACGTACCGTTTCCCTTCGGGACGATGGCGATCCCCACAATTTCCCATTTTATTTGTAGCTCTTACAATTTTTTTTATCTCCTAATCCTTTTCCGTCATCCATTTACTCAAGCACGCTAGGTACGTGACGAGTTGCTTTCCTCTGGCCATCTTACCTTCAATTTGCTATGTGAGTATCAAATTTTCCAAGCCCTCTTTCTACTTGCGAAATATAGTAATGTGGTCTTCGCAACAATCTCCACTGTTCTGAAGTCAGCATTTTCTTTCACTTCGTATGGTTGCTACCAAAGTCTAGAGAGGCCTCTCTACCAGGCGATGAAGGAGAGAAGAGACGGACTCACGTTGTATATGCGAAATTGAACAGAAAAGAGGGTTGAAATTAAGTCTTGTATAATCCGCACATTAGCCTCAATGTTTCCTAAATATGTTGTTAATGCTGATGTTATAAATTATTTAAAATAATGAAAAAATATCTGTCTATATTTCTGAGATGAGGTATTATGTACACTATTTACATTATTCGGACTAGTGACCTCATCTTTGTCGCCATATTTATTACAACGTTTCGGCCGTTATACGCTCCGGCATTGGAATGTTGAACTGAACCCTTTATTTCGCTTACTGGGGTAAACTATTCTAGTTCCACAAAAATCTCCTGAGCCGACCAAGCATAGAAATGAATACAATATGGGAAACAGTAATAAGGAGTGCCAGAGAAAAGCGATAATAACAACAAGAATTGCAATATGAGCTCTGGTAAAAACATGAAATTATAACAGCAAAAAATTGCAATATGAACACTGGTAAAAAATGTGGTGAGACATTAAATTTATAATAGCCAGAAATTCATACACAGATGTCCTCAAGGACACATTGTACAGTAGATAAAGCCGTTGGTTAGATCTAGTGACAGGACCCAAAGAGTGTGAATTCAATACTCGGTTAAGGCAGAGGAGAAGGTTCAGAGGGAAATTAACAGGAGATAACTGATAACTGACACCCATTAAACATGGCACGTTGAACTAGAACAGTCTACCCCAGTGAGCGAAATAAAGGGTTCAGTTCGACATTCCAACCACCTGAAGAAAACCGGAGCGTACAATGGCGACAAAGATGAGGACACTAGTCCGAATAATGTAAATAATGAAAAAATAACTAGAATATACATTTTATTTGATTAGACTTTGTTTCAAGATGGTCAGTGAGCAACTATTGAGAGGAGGCCATGCAATAATAATTAACAGCTTCTTCTTCCATGTACCATGTCCATTCAGGATGTTGGTGATGATGGCTCTGCTCAGTTTTCCGTATTCTAGCTCTTAGTTAATGATCTTTTGCTATCTCGCTTTCAATCTTTACGATGGCTTACAAATTTGAGCAAGCTCTCTCCATCAAATTCTGTGTAGACCTCGAAAATTCTGTTTTCTAGAACCTCGGAAGGCTTTTTCAGTTCATTGGCAAATATTCTTTAAACCGACATCGGAGTTTTGAGTGGCATGCTCGTTTCGAGACAGGCCGCGTGTCAGTTCAAAGCAGTGTGCAATCACCAGAAAACGCTTGAAAACGCAAAATAAATGATTTCCTGAACAGGTCCGTTGACGTACAATCCGTTATCTCCCTCTTACTCTGCATTGTTATGGATTCTCCATAGAGATCATTGCCTGGGAACTTTCCGATAAAAGAAAAAAAACTTGTCATAACAGTAATTTCTGATCAGTGAAAATAGTTTCCCCCTTTTCATGCATTGTTACAATAAAGTCTTTTGCAGTGAATTTAGATAAAGCATTTTAAGTGGATTTAAGTAATACGTGGCCTCTCAGTACTCTGTCACTATTTTTATAGAATTTCTTCTGAGGAGCTAAATTTCTTAACTCCACCGGTTCAGACCTTTACATCGGAGACCCGCCCTGAGCATTCATTGCAACGAATCCTCCCCATTCCGTTCGTATTCCACTAGTAAAAAGGAAGTTCCATTCGGACAACTTCTTCTCAACAACAACTTCTTAGCGGAACTGACCCCCTGGAGTATGATTCCCCAATCAGTAGAATAGCAAAATTCAAATCGAGAGTTAGCAGATATCTTTCCTACATATTGTCATAATGTGTACTTCTTATCACCACCTCTTACGTTCATTGAATAACCCTCTACCTTGAGTTTATCTTGGGCCTTGTTGTTTAATTGATTCGTCTTCGGTTTATCAACCCTTTGCAGTTTAAAGCCAAAAAATATATTTTTTTTTATGAAGATAATAATATTTTAGTGATACAAGTCTTACTAATTATCCCATAGATGGGTGGAAAAAGAATGTATTTGCCCGTAAGTTAATATAATGAACCCAACGGCAATTGGAACTCGGCTCTCCGATTAACATTTCTGGACCGTCATACATTACACCACTAGCACATCCAACTTTACAGCACCTGGTATTCTCAAGGGTCACCACGCTTAACTTCGGTGATCTTACAGTTACCAGACATTTGAATTTTCCTGCAGTAAGAATCTATGTGTATGTAGAGAATCTATCTTACCTCAGGGAATTTCACTCTGTCTCTATATGGACTCATTGCCTTTCAATTACATACAATCACTTTATTACGAATAATTCAGCGTATATTTGGATAGATGCTTTCTCGGCGGCCCAAACAATATGGCCGAAGGCAAAAGTAGTTCCGTTGCTTTAATTTACACAATATTTTATCAAACGGGAAAAACTAACGTTCTGAGGCTTCCAGAAATAAGAAGAAAAAAATATGGCACAGATACGCACGGGTAATGTTGAATCCAACTCGCGAGCAATGTCAACAGAAGAAATAATACGTGATCGCCTTTCAATCTTTTTCTTAAAAGAAAATATACACAGAAGAGAACCTGATGAAAATAGACATTTTCTTGCAGCCGTTTGTGCTATAGTCAACGTAAAGTTACCAGTGCAATTAGCACCAGTGGAATTCGTTATTGATTATTTCGTTAGGCACCAGGGTTTCTAAGCACTCAAACCTTGTTAATTGATATCGAAAATCCGTTGCGAATATAAATAGCAAAAGACTCTCAAATGCACACATGAGTCTTATGCCAGGCGTTTATTAAGAGACAACGCCCATCTTTGTGCATACAAAAAGATGAATAGTGGAAAATTTCAATAGCAGATTAAGAAACAAAAGAATCAGCATATAGTTGCTGCCATATTTTCAAAAGGAAATCAGCCATGTGATACGCATGCGCTTCAAAGATATATTTTACATCGCGTTAAAATGACGGAGAAAATAGAATTGACTAGATTGGATTGCAGTACCATGCAAAAGACTTAGGACATTTTAAACTATTGTATATTTCTAATAATTGCCATCTAAGAAGTGGACGCTTTTTATTCTGTTTTCTACAGATGAGACTTGGTATTGGAGTCACTTTAATACCAAATTATCATAATCTTTTAGCAAAGTATCCTAAGGAGCATGGAATATGCAAGACAAACCATCAAAAATAGACGTGTTATATTCTTTGGCCACCTCACCTTAAATCAATTCATATATATATCAAGACTCCGAAGGTTTTCCGAACGAGTATAGTTTCTTATACTCATAAGATTACTACTACTACTACTACTACTACTATATATATATATATATATTTTAATTGGTTTGGTTTGCTTTACGGCATATCAACCAGAATAGGTTATTTAATGTAGACAAATTTTTCTTTTTTTTTCAAAAATATATAGCTCGTAATTTTTTCAGAAATGTATAACTGTTAATATATATATTTTTTAAAATATATAGTTTGGTTTATTTTGTTTTGTGGTATATCAACCTCAATGGGTTATTTGATGCTGACAAGATTTTATTTCTGGTAATATTTTCTTTTTTCAAATATTTATTGCTGATACTAATTTTTTAAAAAAGCATTTCTGGTATTAAAATCTATTTTTACACTTTTATAGTATTTTGAGTCAGGTTGTGTGGTCAACTATTTGCCCATAGCTGGGACCCTAACAGGTGCTACCATCCCGGGTCAGGGTGGACCTGGGAACACCAGCAATTAAGAGGTGGTTCCACGCTCCTCAAAACCTTCTGATCAGAGGCCTTGCTGTTGGACAAAGTTTATCGGCTTACGCAGGACGCGGATGCAGTTTAACGTCATATCCAGGCCGCTATATATATATATATATATATATATATATATATATATATATATATATATATATATATATATATGGAGTCGATGTGTTGAATATAACATCAATCAGCTAAATGACATATTTTATATTTGTAAGTTTGTATTAATCATTATATATATATATATATATATATATATATATATATATATATATATATATATATATATATATATATATATGCAAGTATTATTACAAACGACAGACAAGGTACTACGGTTAAGTTTTTTATTTAATTTTTTTTGTGTACGAACAAGAGCTTTCTTTGCTGTACAAAGGGTGTGTAAGAACTGTCCAAATGTTTTATTTTTCCGAGCGCTAAACCCTAATCAACAACGGCTTCCCTAACCATCTTATAGACCAACAAATAAAACTAATTCTCCCTAAAGTAAGTAATAATGAAAGTGAACACACAGTCAAAAATCACATACAGATTTATTACAAAAACCAAATGCATAAGAATTACAAACAAGACGAATCCTCACTAAACATATTATAAAGAAATACACCACCCCAATCGACCCAAATAAAAAAATCAAATTAATTATCTATTATAAAAAATTAAGACAGCTAACCTCATCCTCAAAAATAACAACACACCTGCTAAGTCAAAATTTCAAAGAACGAACATTATCTATGAGTTCAAATGCCCCTTAAGGAACTGCGTTCCTAACGAAACCGGACTCATAAATAATTACATCGGTTACACAACTACATGCTTATCCAGACGTCTTACGTTACACCTATCCGATTACAGCTCCATTAGAACCCATTTAAACACACACAAAAATTTACCAGACTCCATTAGAAATATACTAGTAGAAAACACAAATATATTAATTGCTTCCACCTGTAAAAAAAGATTAAATATAATGGAGGCTTTAATAATAAAAAAGAAAAAGCCTACCCTTAACAATATTAACTACGAACAAAGCCACAACGTGCTAACCGTATTTGGAAATTAAAACACCACTACTACACACTAAGACATATACATAATGCACACACTCAATTAAGCTGGAAAATCAAATCATCCTTGATCAGGGCTAAAGATGTAGCCGAAAGCGCTCGGAAAAATAAAACATTTGCACAGTTCTTACACACCCTTTGTCCAGCAAAGAAAACTCTTTTTCGTACACAAGAAAAATTAAATAAAAAACTTAACCGTAGTACCTTGTCTGTCGTTTATAAAAGAAGGATTGCTGCTTAAATATACAACTATATATATATATATATATATATATATATATATATATATATATATATATATATATATATATATTCGAGTACAGGGTTAGTACAGATGCAATAAAGTTCCGATAACCATAAACACTATTTTTTTTAAAAGTGCTCAGTACAAAGTAGAGCAAATAACATTTATTAGAAAAATATAACATATGCAAGTTATAACATCACTACAAAAATAGCCATTTTGTTTCAGCACTTATGGTGTCTTACCAAGTGAAGATGTCGATTGGCAATCAACACCATTAGTCATAGGGCTTATGTAAATATAAAAATGGACATTGAAGTCAACAACCAGATTCGACAATCTGTTTCATGAATAAATGCAATCGTAAAGCCTGAGGCATGAAGCAGACATTCCCTCTCGGTTTTTGTCTTCAATGGCCGCTTTGATATTTATATATTAATTATTATTATTAATTATCCTTCCAAGGAGGATATAAATCTAGGGAGAGATCAATATAGACTACTGAGAATAATGATAATAATAATAATCAAGAAGAAAGATTAAAGATTCATTTTACTTATAATTCATTTCGTAAATACCTATATATTCATCTCTTCAAATAGAAATCTCTTAGTAAATGTATATAATACGAGGTTTCAGTCCGAAGAGATGAAAATATGGATATTCACGAAATCTACTAGGTCTGTTATACTAGGCATTAAAAATCTTCCGAGCCGATCAAGCATAGAAATGAATACAATATGAATATAGTAATAAGGAGTGCCAGAGAAATGCGATAATAACAACGAAAATTGCAATATGAGCTCTGGTAAATAATATAGAATGATAACAGCAAACATTGCAATATGAGCACTTGTAAAAAAATGATATGAAGTCATTAAGTTTATGATACTCAGAAATTCATGCGCAGATGGATAAAGGCGTTGGTTAGATCCAGTGACAAGACCCGAAGGGTGTGAGTTCAATACCCGGTTAAGGCAGTGGAGAACTTGGTGAGGGGTATTAAAAGGAAATAACTGATAACTGACATCCATTAGACATGGCACGTGGAACTAGAACAATCTACCCCAGCGAGCGAAATAATGGGTTCAGTTCGAACACCTGAAGAAGGCCGGAGTGTGCATATGATAAATATGGCAGCAAAAATGAGGACAATAGTCCGAATAATGTAAATATATATATATATATATATACATATATATATATATATATATATATATATATATATATATATATATATATATATATATATATATATGTGTGTGTGTGTGTGTGTGTGTGTGTATTTAGGCAGCAATCCTTCTTTCAAGCACATTTCATTAAAAACGACTGAAAATGTGCTTTTATTTAGTTTTTTATATAATTTCTCGTGCGATCTAATAATGTTTTTCTTTTCAGATGATAAATTATATAAAAACTGTCCGAATGTTCTTTTTATGCGAGCGTTTTCGGCTATACATTTAGCCATATATATATATATATATATATATATATATATATATATATATATATATATATATATATATATATATATATATATATGCTATGGTCCAAGTTCCTTGTACCACGGTGATGGTCCAAGGTAGAACCAATGAAGAATAACTCGAACCCAGGTATGGAATAATACAGATATATTACAAACAGAATATGTACAAAAGAAGTAGAAGTGTTAGTAATAACAATCAGGTTAGTTTAGAGAGAAATATGTTGTCTCGACCAGTATCACTATTCCAATGTCTTACAGTAATCGTCTGACTCGACTCTGTCTCTGTCTCTGACTCTGAACGCTGTTCCCTCTTGAGGCGCAGTATTTATGATGACCGGAATAGTCCATTATTATTATGGGTAAGTTTCCTTAATACCCCCCTTCCGAAGGTTTTGCGTAGCAGGGGTTTTTAAATTCTTTTTTTCTTTGGATCTATTTCCAAAGGTTCTGTGAACTTTCTTTTTCTGGACGATTTTCTTGGTTCTGGCATTGTTTGCGGTCTTTTTATATCAAATGTATCGAAAATCGTGTTCATTACCTCTTCCTGAGGTGGACCGTTAGCATCCTGTAACAGTCTCTTCCTTATTTGGTTTACGTGTCTTCTATGTGAGAATTTTTGTCCCTGTACTATGTAAACCATATTGCCGATTCTTTTTTCAATTGTCCCTTGCTCCCAGCAAGATGTATTATTTTTATATGCTTTAAAAAAAAGATTTTCTCCTGGGAGGAATTTTCTTTTTGATGCGTAGGGCTGTGTTACTTGTTTCGTTTGACTTGGTAGCAATTTATCAAATGCTGATCTGATTTTTCTAGCGAAACATCATTTCTGCGGGTGATAATATTGATGGTGTAGCATTATTTGGCGTAATTCGATATACCTGAATAAATTGCTGTAATGCTTTCTCTGTAGGCACATCGTCTGCTTTTCGTAACGCTCTTTTGAGTGTATCAACAAATCTCTCCGCTTGCCCATTTGATCTTGGGTGATAAGGCGGGGATTTTATATGTTTGACTTGATAAATTTCGCAAAACTCTTGGAAGTCAGCTTATGTGAATTGCGTTCCATTTTCTGTGACTAGGCAATCCACTACTCCAAACCGATCGAATAGTTCGTGGAGGCAATTTATGGTTGTTTCTGCAGTAGGATTTTTGCAACGAAACACCTCCGGCCATTTACTATAACTATCCACTATGTTTAAATAGTAAAAACCGTCAATTGGTCCTGCATAATCTGCGTGTATTCTTGACCACGGGCGATCAGTCTCTGGTCATGGCTTGTGTATGATTGGCGGTGCTTTGGCTGCTAAGTTACAACCCTTGCACATTTCCACCATCTGAGTAATATCCGGGTCCATATTTTCCAATATACATAGCTTCGCATTAGCGACTTCATTCTATTTTTTCCAGGATGTCTCCTGTGGAAATCCTTTAAGATTCCCTTTTGTAGTGTTTTCGGAATTACAACCCTTTCGTTGTAAAGTAGCAAAGTTAATTCTTGATCAATTTTTTCTATTGACGCAAACGGTACGCTCCTTTTTTCTTGAAGATAGGTTGAAAGTTTTCTTTTATTTCGATATTTGCTGCCATTTTCTTACATCTTCCGAGACCTGCTGAAAATACTTCGGGGAAACTCGTTTTTAGTTTCTCTTTTAATTTGTCTGCCTCAGTTGGTAAGCTTTTTATATTTTGGCAGTCCGTACTTATAGGTAAATCCCACAGTTCGAATTTTTGCATCCAGTCCGTTCCGAATAGGTTTTCGGTATTTCTTAAGACGTACATTTTTAATTTTTTCGTCATTCCATTAAATGTTACATTTGTAATTACTTCACCCTCAAATTTTATCTTTCTCCCCGTAACTGATCTAGCAATTTTATCCGTTTTTAACATGGTTGGTTTGTTCAGTTTTCTCCATGTTTGTAGGTTTATAATAGTTAAGTCTGAGCCAGAATCCAGCTGTAGTCTAAATTTTCTGTTTTGCATTACAACTTGAACGTATTTTCTTATGTTAGTCTCATCAGCTTGGTCAGTCCTCGTGATTCTTATTCTGCTTTTGCTTTCTCTTCTAGACCAACAATGGGAACTTTTGTGTCCTATCTTTTTTACATGATAGACAAGTTTTAAAACGGTATGTACAGTCTTTAAACCAATACCAAGTCCCACAGCGATAGCATGGACTGAGTGGTAGTCTTTTCTAATATGGACTTTTAGAGTTAGAAAATTTTGTTTTACCTGTTCTTGAGGGGGGGAAATTTGTTTGTTTCTGAAGAGGGAAAGTTGGTTTGTCTTCGTACTTTATGTATGTGAGCGATGCCAGCTTCTTCTATGTCTTTTGAGTCTTTCTTCACACTGATGCATCTCTGGCAGTCTTCGGTTAGTTTTTGAAGTGTCAAACCTTGTTCAATCTCCAATTTAGTAAGGATTCTGTGTCTCATTTCCGCGTCTTTGGTTGAAACCGGGCCTTGGACGTAAATTAAGCATTTGAAATTGTCCGCGCTGAGATCCCATAATTTGAAAACATCACAATATTTATTAACAATAGACGCGAAAGTTATATAATCTTCGCTGTCCTTTTTTGTAATGTTCAGACACTTCCATCTTTTGTGGAATACTGAGGTATTATGGCTGAAAAGTTATTTTAGCAGTTTTAAATTCATATAGATCTTCGAACCTTCGGAAGTCATTTGCAAAAGTTTTATCTTCGTCGGGTGCGTACATGAAATCTTCGATAGTACTCCAAATAGCGTCTTGTGAGAGAACTGTTTTGTTCTCGGATTTTTGCTCTTTATTTGACATTACACGTCGCAATAATTTTTGTCACTCAAGATGTTTCTGTTCGTACTTTTGTTGCTGTTCAAATTGGATTTTGATAAGTTCCCCAATGGTTGACTTAAAATCTTACATGTTAACGTAATTTTGTGTACGTTTTACCTTAGTGTAACCTGATATTCTGAAACCTATGTACGCAAAAATATTTCCTCTGTTGCCAGTAAAATTTGATATCCAATTTTTTTTTATGTGTGTTCGCGTAGAACTTTTTTTTTTTGTTTTTTTTTTTTAGAAATCTCCACGTAGAACTTTTTTTTAGAGTTTACTCGTCGACCACTGTTATGTGCGACGGGTAGCAAAAAAAGGTATGTCCTCCGCGTAGAGGGTTCGTTTTTTCTTGAGGTTACCTCGTCGCCACTTGTTATGTGTGACGGATAGCAAAAAAAGTATCTCCTCCGCGGAGAGAGTTCGTTTTTCCTTTCGGTTACCTCGTCGCCACTTGTTATGGTCCAATAAGTAAAATTTCAGGAGTCATGTTTTTGTTATGCCAATATCGTTGGAAGCCATTAAGACCATCTAGATTGAATTTTTCTCATCAGAAAACAGGACTTTCTTCATATATATATATATATATATATATATATATATATATATATATATAATATATATATATATATATATATATATATATATATATATATATTTATATATATATATATATATATATATATATATATATATATATATATATATGCATGTATATAAACATTCACACACACACAAAAATACACATACATATATATGTATGCATACATATGCATACACACATGCACACACGCTCTCTCACACAGACACAGAAACACACATATATATATATATTTCCCAAGTAATTTAAAGTTTCAGACGAGACACGGCAACCGCTGTGTATTTGATCACATACATATTTGATCTTATATATATATATACATATATATATATATATACATGTGTGTGTGTATTATACTTAGACCATTAACCTTTTATATATATATATATATATATATATATATATATATATATATATATGTATGTATATATAAACGGTTAATTGTCTAAGTATAATATATGAACGCAATATATTATTCTTTTTTTAAATATAAATAAACGCATGACGTTGAGTGTAATACAAATGGATTTAAACAGCTTTTTGAGCCAGAAACCGAAGTCTTGAGTCCTTGCATGCCTATTAAGAAATTCCTTCAGCACATACACTTCTTCTTCTTCTTCTTCTTCTTCTTCTTCTTCTTCTTCTTCTTCTTCTTCTTCTTCTTCTTCTCCTCCTCCTCCTTCTTCTTCTCCTTCTTCTTCTTCTTCTTCTTCTTCTTCTTCTTCTTCTTCTTCTTCTTCTTCTTCTTCTTCTTCTTCTCCTTCTTCTTCTTCTTCTTCTTCTTCTTCTTCTTCTTCTTCTTCTTCTTCTTCTTCTTTTCTATAAACCCAACGTCGTGCGTGTATTTTATTTAGATATATAATATATAGCGCTCATTAGTTTTATATTTAATAAAGCGTTAAGAGAGTATTTCATAAAAAACCGCCTGAGGAAACCATGAGGCAGAAACCAAGGTAGCTGATTCAACTGAACTCCTGATATATATATATATATATATATATATATATATATATATATATATATATATATAGTTGGATTGATCTGGGTTTGTGACCCTGGGTTTCACGCTATTCACGATCTTCAGACAAGTGTGTGTGTGTGTATGTGTGTGTGTGCATGTGTGTGTGAAAGTGATGCTAATTAATTACCTGATATTTTGGCATAAGGAATTGTACAGAAATCTATGCAGAGCAAGATATAGTCATTGTTTTGAAAATATACGATTGTTTTCAATATCTTCCTACTGGCAGATATGTGTCACTAAGGGGAAGTAATACCGACTGACAATCGGAAGAAAGACTCTCTCTCTCTCTCTCTCCCCATATATATATATATATATATATATATATATATATATATATATATATATATATATATATATATATATAGCGTTTACTCTTAGCTAAGGATCGTTGATTAATTTGAAACTTTTAAAACCATTTATTCTATATTCTATATTATCACTTGACAAGACACAAGAAGTGTTGAAACAAAATGGCTACTTTTGTCGTGATTTTATAACATATTTATGTTGTAATATTCAAATAAATAATTATATCTGCTCTACTCTGTATTGAGCACTCTTTAAAGAATATTAATTGTTGGTTATTGGATTTCACTCCGTATATACCAATCCTAAACTTGGGTATATATATATATATATATATATAAACCCTTCAGATAATGTTTACTTATTTCAGTTAATGCAATCTTATTAGGCAAGAAGTATCTCTGACTCGAAATATGTCATCGGTGTTCAGCTTATAGAGCAGGAAATGGCATTTGGTTGGATTACATGAAGACAAGCCAGGATCAGCGAAAGTGAAAAGTCGCTGATCTGCTCAGCTATGATTAAGATCTAAAAGACAGGAATAAACTTCAAAATACGTCATGTCAGCAGTTACGTAGTTCTGTGAAATAAAATTCTGCAATTTAACCATCCGGATGAAGAATGGCAAATTTTAGCTTAAGGGGATTCAGGGTGGACTTAATTCTCCACTCACGAACTGGCAATTTAGGCACTGGCAACACTTAGCGAAATGGAAGTTACTTGTATTAGAATCGGTCAAAGTATTTGGTAGATTATATATAGGTGCAGTGGGTAAAGGCACGGAATGAGGAGTCGGAGAGCCGAGTTCAAATTCCAGTCGAGTTCATTATATTCAATTACTTGCTAATACCATTGGTTAAGAAAGGTGGGAATCCATCTCCTCTCCCCCATACCAGCTGTGATTAAATAGATAAATATCAAGAAAGATTTGGACCTATAACATTTGATTGGGTGGTGAAAGATCTAATAACTCTGAATTCAAAACTTGTGTAAGCTCGTTTTGGGGACTCTTCCAGAAAATGTGGTTGCTTCTGCACAGGCCTTCACCGATATAATCAAATGATATGTGCGGGTTGTCTCGCTGTTGGTTCTCAGAATTGAGCTACTTGATTCTAATATATCAGAAGAGAGGCCAACATGTATATATATATATATATATATATATATATATATATATATATATATATATATATATATCTACAGACAGATTGTTTTGCTGTATCACAGTTCATCAGGGTGGCTAGACATCCGATTGCTTCAAGCCGGGATCGAGACACTTACCCCTAGGCTATCGGCGCAATTCAGTGAAAGGGAAATTTTAACGCATTATATACGTGATATAGAAAGGCTATACCGGCCGCTATAGTGCTCAATTCTTACGAAGAGCGACGCATTGAAGCAGCAGAATCCGTTAAAATATCCTTTGCTTCATCGTACTCAATCGGTGAACGAGAGCATAAGGTTAAAGAAACAGCTGATAATATTATGTAGAGGGCTTAATATTAAAAATATTAAAATAATAGAACGTCAATAATGTCATATGAAAAAAAAATTATTTAAATAAAAAATAAATAAATTTATTTTCGAAGAAAAATAATTACAACTGGAAGGAAGAATTACAGCTGAAAAAAATGAAAGGCGTAAACAAAAACAAAATCTCATGAACGTGATCGTGTAAAAGAACGTTAGATTCACGAATATGCTCGTGAACAATACGGAGCAAGAAAGAAGATTAAAAAAGATGCCTAACTAATTTAAAAAAAACACTGAAAAACAGATCCCTGAAGAGTGAAAACTTTATCAAAACATATCAATGTCGAAAAAAAACCTGATTTTAAAATTTAAAATTGATTTCAAAAAATTGTAATATTAAGTAATCTTTATATATATATATATATATATATATATATATATATATATATATATATATATATATATATGAACCGAAAGAGCCAGGTAAACCTACCTAGGCTTCTGTTACGCGGATCGTCAGGGTGCACTCCGATGTTCCGCGTAGGTGAAACCTAGGTAGGTTTACTTGGCTCTTTAGTTTCATAGTTAGATTTTATCTACTTTACTTAATTACTTTTGTTTTACTCGTTTTGGAGGGTTTTTTTCTTTGGATTCTTCTTGGATTCTGGACGATTGTTTTCGCATAAATTACATGTTTTTAGTTCTTTCTTTTTTATCAACTATTTTTCCTTGGCCAGTGGTTTGTTTAATCACAGGCCGAAATACCTAATGTTTTTCCAGACGAGTATAATCATTTATATTTATAGTATAATATATATATATATATATATATATATATATATATATATATATATATATATATATTAAATAAACTGAAAAACTTTTCGGCATTACAACACATTGAGGTGTTGATCACAACACATTGAGGTGTTGATATACCCTAAAACAAAATAAACCAACCCATCTTGGTTACTGAACAGTTTCGATGTTGCTTAACTTCGGTGATTGTATGGGAATCATGTGGCCAAAGCCCCTTACCTGAAGTGATTGTAAATTGTGGCTTAAACCTAAGCATTAAGAAGAAGAAGAAAAAGAACAAGATAAACTAATACTAAGCAAACACTATATGTGGATATGATCCAGTTAAAAGTAGGCAAATCTGTGCAACAGTAATAATTCAAAAGGTTAAAAAATAGAAGAATTTTGTTCACACTCAAAAGGGATACACTCAAGGGGTTATAGCATTCTGACTTCAAGACAAGAAAGAACGAAATGAGACCCCTAAAACAAAATAAACCAACACATCTAGGCACTTAACAGGTCCGACGTTGCTTAACTTCGGTGATTGTACAGGAACATATGTTTCAAAGTGATGTGGCCGCAAGCCTCTTACCAATATCCATTCTTATTGGTTAGGAAGAGATTCCAGTATGGATTTGTGGAATTTGTGTGTAAAATTTGGGGAGGTGATGCCCGTAACAATCATTCCTGTGAATGGGAAACAACATTGTGCGTAATTCTAGAGAAATGTAAACGTCTCTCATAGCATATAACAAAGATAATGCATCCTCGCTCTCTGATATAATATGATGCATCGAGGAAAATTGCATCAAAGGAAAATCCCGCTTGGAAAAGCATTATCAAAAGTGGCATAACAACCGCAGTGGACTGATATATATATATATATATATATATATATATATATATATATATATATATATATATATATAAAAGTGGACATGGAAGTCAGCACTTAGAGGCGACAGTCTGTTTCATGCTAGTGCAATCGTCAGGCGACTGACGATTGCACTAGCATGAAACAGACTGTCGCCTCTACGTGCTGACTTCCATGTCCACTTTTATATTTACACACACTCTATCTCTGATATTGACCACTTTATCCCATAAATATAGCACACTTTAAGACTATATTTCTTATATATATATATATATATATATATATATATATATATATATATATATATATATATATATATATATAAAGAAAGAACAGTAAGTTATAAAATCCGGTGTTCTTTTAGATATTTTTATTTTTACACAATAGTGCTCAATGTAAATTTACAGAGCATTAATATTATAAATTAATTGATTTAAAATATGTTTTTTTTCGCTACACAGTGATAACCATGTTTCAAAAATGGAAGCTAAAGCCTTCGAATTTAATTTTGTTATTAAACCAGAGACATTAGTTCCATTTCCTCGTCAAGCGAATTTTGGAGTCTATATATATATATATATATGTGTGTGTGTGTGTGTGTGTGTGTGTGTGTGTGTGTGTGTGTGTGTGTGTGTGTGTGTGTTTCTTCTCTTCCCTTTCTTGATGTTTAGGTTAGCAGATCTACGTCGGGTTTTGTTACATCTGTTTATCGTAAACCGACATTTACTGGTTTATATACCCGTTGGGATGCTTTTTGTCCCGTAAATCTTAAAATTAATTTAATTAAAACCTTACCCATAGGGATTTAATGATCTGTTCTAAGATTAAGTTGAACGATGAACTCAGGTTTATCACTACTACTATCTGTAACAATGCCTATCCACTGGGCATTGTTCAATCAATAATTAAGAATAGAATTGCTGATTTCAATAAAGTTAAACCTGCTATAGTACGAAGATGTTCTGTGTACATGCGCCTTCTTCGTCTCGGTAATACCAGTGATATTAGGCAGGTTTCCGTAGTGGTTCGACATTGTCACTTTGCCGCTAACATTCGTCTGGTCTTTTCTGCCAAGCCTGTCTTTCCATCTATGCGGAAGGACATTCTCCCTCCACATCATAGTAGTTCTTTAATGTATTCCTTTAAATGTAGTTGTGGCTCACACTACATAGCGAGAACGAGACAAACGCTGTGTGTCAGAATGAAGCAACACGTTCCAACGAAAATGAACAATCTTAAGTACACTCCTTCAGACATCCTGACCAATACTTACGGGTCTTCCATAGCAGAGCACCTAATAAATAGTCATAATTGTGCTACTAATTTCAGTGAGTACTCATTTACCATTTTTAGCAAGTCCAACTCGAATTATCATTTGAAAGTGTTGGAGGCCATTTATATTTTATCATTGAAGACCTCTCTGTGTAAACAGAAGGACTTCGTACTGGGACTCCAACTAATTTCCATCTAAGCAATATTTTCTCCCAATACATATTGTCCATTTCTTTTTAATGATAATTCTATTTAATCTGTTAACATCGATTTATCTCTGTTGAGCAAGGTTCGAAACCGGTTAGCCTAGCCCGTTATTCAGTCTTACTTTTCCTGTATGATCATCATGAGTGGTAATAAAAAATATTTTTTTTCTTTTCATGGTGGTTTTATATATATATATATATATATATATATATATATATAGAAGAAGAAGAAGAAGAAGAAGAAGAAGAAGAAGAAGAAGAAGAAATGAAGAAAAACACCCACAATGCACCACTGACCCGTATATATAAACAGCCGAGAAAAATAACAGCACTCGTGGCCTGACGATTGCGTCTAGCATGAAACAGACTGTCGCCTCTAAGTGTTGACTTCTATGTTCACTTTTATATTTACACACGCTCTATCTCTGATATCTCATAAATATAGCACATCTTAAGACTATATTTCTTCATATATATATATATGTGTGTGTGTGTGTGTGTGTGCGTGCGTGTGTGTGTGTGTGTGTGTGTGTGTGCAAAGAAGAGATATGTACAGACAAATGGCGGTAAATATAAAACGAGAAGAAATCGGCTTTTACTGGTTGTTTCACAATTTTGTCCTGACTAAATTTTATAAATTCATATATTTCGATATAACATCCTTATATAACTAAGAATAAATGCCTGATTTATGTGTTGGAACATAAATATTTTCAGTGCAGTTATGAGACAATCCCACACGTTGGAATATATTTACGACAGTCCTGGTCAAGTGATCACTACAAAGTGATCGATTTTTCAGTTAGGAATAAATTTAGACGAAAAGAGTAGGTCGATAACATTTCACTGAACGAACGAAGCATGCATATTAGTCGGCTTTTTTTTTATCGTTGTGCACTGTCAGTTTTAAGTACTAAAACGCCGAGACTACAAAGAGATGGTTTCTTCCAATTCATTTCCGAATGCAGTCGAACAGGTCAACAACCTCCACAGCCGCGATATTCTTCAGAACGGGAATGTAAGGAATGTCCATAACCCCCGCCCCGCAACACACATGCATGTAGATATACGTAGGTAGGGGCAAAGTTTTTGTAGGCTTTACCAGGAGGAAAAAAACTGACAATATTAATCCTCCTCAACTCTCACCAATTATTGACTAAGGAACCTGAGAGATCTACTGGGTATAATTTTCACGCAAAGTAGCATTTACACGAAATAGAAGGAACTCTTTTCTTTGAACCGTAATTTTTGGTTTGATCTCATTTGGGAAAAGGGGAGATATTCAATGCGAAATAGCCAGTGAATAATATATTATTTCGCAAGACCAAGAAATCTGCCCAAAGATAAGGAATAGAAAATCCGCCTACACTTAATCTAATCCTGTGTGCATCACTGAAAAAAGTCACAACTATGTTTACAGCAATGATGTTATAATAAAGAAATTAGTGGCATTTACATAATTATCTTATCAGTCTGATGACCAAAAACCAGAAAATATTTGTTATATATTAGGTTGGTGCAAAAATAATGTCGTTTTCTGACGTTCAAATTCATGTGAGAAAACGACATTATTTTTGCACCAACCTAATATATATATATATATATATATATATATATATATATATATATATATATTTCTGCACGTTAAAAAATATTCTTAACTGTCAATAATAGCACATTTTGTAATAAAACATGTTTCGACAAGTAACACATTCATTTTCGTCTTGGAAGTTTTACTCAAAACTACCTGAAATTGAGGAAAAAAACTGTGCCTGAAGGTGGTGTATATAGCCACCAAAAGTGTTTGCAAAGTATATGGACCGAACATCTGTTCCATAGTACAAGTAATAAAAACAAGGATCGTGTCGTTCAGCGAATGGTCAGTAAGTTAATCTCTTCTTAATATGTTAACGAAGTAAATTCACCATTAATTACATTAACTTTATTGATTCATTCTTTGAATGACTATTTTACGATATCAATTAAGCCGCACATTATTTCTTAATTTAAAAACATTCGATCTGCGGTAAAAAAATCTGAAATTTTTCTAAGTCAGTGATCTAATATATATATATATATATATATATATATATATATATATATATATATATATATATTGGGGGAATTACATGACGAAGTGGAAAAAAGTTCACTTGTGAAGTGTTTCATTTTTCAGGACTTAAGAGGAGGACACGAATCATAAGTAAACTTTTACATTTATCTCATATATATATATATATATATATATATATATATATATATATATACATATATATATATTGTATATATACGTCATTTTTATGTATACAAATATTAACAATTAACGACATGTATATATATATATATATATATATATATATATATATATATATATATATATATATACGTGTGTGTGTGTGTGTGTGTGTGTCAAGAATTAACAAAAGATAACACGTTTTAAAAAAAAACATATTTCAATTCGCATTATATATCTTCGTCTCGGATTCTACCTGAATTTTGCCAAAACCAAAATAATTTCCATGCCTGAAGATGACTGAATGTACAGTCGAAAGTACTTGCGTATTTAAGGAAGACTTAATACAGTTTATAATTTAAAAAAACAAGGATCATAATATTCATCGAGTGATTGGTAGTTTAATGCATCTTTAAAATTTAGTTAGTGAAGGGATTTTACCATTTTATATCATCAACTTTACTAATTTACTTTTTGTATGAACAATATATATATATATATATTGTCATCCACAGACAGACTGTTTCGCTGTATCACAGCTCATCAGTGTGGTTAGACGTCCGTTTGCCTCTAGCTAGGATGGAAAATCCGGCTGAATTAGCGTTAGTTGGAGATCCTATTACGAAGCAGCAGGGATGCAGGTAAATTTAAGCGTATTTATTTTTAGATAAGCACACATTGACCGAGAGGATTCGATTCGCTTTACCGAAGAGTCTTGCTATATTTGCCGTAATAGTCACTGTTTACAAACCCACACTTCATCCCTCAGAGAGCTCAACCGAAATAAATTTCTCAGGAGCATATATATTGTCATCCACAGACAGACTGTTTCGCTCTATCACAGCCCATCAGTGTGGCTAGACGTCCGTTTGCCTCTAGCTAGGATCGAAACCCGGCTTAATTGGCGTCAGTCGGAGATTCTACCACTAAGCCGACAAAGCCAAACAGACGAACACATACATCCTACTTATATACTAGAAGTGACCCCATATGTAATATTCATGTAGTGATTTATATGTTTGATATAATTATTAGACATGAGAAGGTATTAAAAAATAGACATATATAAAAGTTAATATGAACAAATCCGAATTTATGATTAATACACAAATATAAAACTAAATAAATATTCAATTAATGACAAAATGAATTTAAAAAAATGTATAGTCTTCAAATGAAATCAATCTGGTTTAGCATATTTTAACTGATAATTGTTTTTATGGCTACATGTGCCCATTATTTAATTTTTTAAATAGTTAATTTTTCTATGAGACAGACCTTACATCTTTTGCCTTTACCATTGAAAAATTTGATTCTTGCTATTATGTCCCACGCAACTATGGGTCTATTGCCACCTCCTTTAATTGCCAGTAATATTTAGAGAGATCCGTGTTGTTTTTTGTATTTTCCGTTACTTAAAGTTAATATATGTTTACTAAAACGACTTTTCCAAAATGTTTCGGTAGAACCAAAGATAAATATAGCAGATTGTATGCTCGCTCGATATACAATATTTTTTGTCATAATTTCGACGTTTAGGGGACTGATCATATTGCTTCGATAGATACATTTATTATTTATAAGTCTGGCTTCGTTGTTGTTCTTTTTGCTCGATATAATATTTTTTATGGCGGCATATGGATTTTTCGATATTACTAACGCAGCTGTAATTGATATTTACGTTATTTTTTTAAAGATCTTCTTTAGTGTTGCTGAATTTTTTAACTGCTTATTTATTAACTTTAGAAAAATTCTACAGACATTATTTTATACATTGCTGTTGTAAAGGGACTAAACCATAACAATATATTTTTTTTTATTTTTACCTTCTTTTTTTTCTTTCAAGTATTCTATATTAACCTTGTTATTGCTTACTTCCAAGGCTTTTATATAGTTAATTTTGTTTTCATCAAATATTTCCTTATTGTCATCATTCAACAGCACCACTTGATAAGACACCAGAAATGTTGAAACAAAATGGCCATTTTTGTAATGATTTTATAACATAATTATGTTATAATTTTCATTATATATATATATATATACACACACACACACACACACACACACACACACACACACACACATATATATATATATATATATATATATATATATATATATATATATATATATTGTTGAGTCTTGACTCATTGTTGAATCTCGCCTATTGCATGGAATAATAATGCAACACAAAATGTACTTAGAACAAGAATGTATTATAACAAGAAAGTGTACACAATAAGTACATATAGTATTTCTGTATATTTCTGGGAAGACGTTCCTGCAGAATGTGTTGACTAGTCGCAGTCGATCAGAGTCTCTAGTTGGATCTCGTGATTCCTCTTCCCCTCGTCTTCCGGTACCAACCCTTATTTATATAGTTGGTAGTCACCTATGCAGATTAGGTGGATCCTACCACAACATATATATACATATATACATATAAACACACACATATATATATATACATACATACATATATATATATATATATATATATATATATATATATATATATATATATATATATATATATATATATATATATATATATATATATAAAAGGCTCAAACACTGATATTCCATGGTTATAATTTATTACATTGGAATCGTAATCACGAACCAATTCATCAGACCTACAAGTACAAAAAGACATCGGAAAATATAACTCTTTGGAATTTCTGTATATATATATATATATATATATATATATATATATATATATATATAATAACTAAAGAGCCAGAACCTATCTATAGGTATTTTAATTTTGCTCTACTTAGTGTATTGAGCACTTTTACGTTCAAAATATTCATTTTATTCCCAAATATCATTTTGTCTAAATTTTTTTTATTTACAAATTGTATTATCTGCGTTTTGTTCACACCACAAGAGTTATAGTTTATTAAAAAAAAAGCATATATTATTCGGACTATTGTCCTCATATTTATTACAACGTTTCGGCCGTTGTACGCTCTGCACTTCTTAATTAATTTCCCTCTCCAATTTCTCCACAGCCTTAACAGGGTATTGAACTCACACTGTTTGGGTTCTGTCACTGGATCGAACCAACGCCTTTATCCACTGTGCCATGTGTCCTTGAGGAATTAACACGCGATAACTGATAACTGACATCCATTAAAAACATGGCACGTGCAACTAGAACAGTCTACCGCAGTGAGCGATATAAACGGTTCAGTTCGACATTTCAACCACCTGAAGAAGGCCGGGGCGTAAAATGGCCGAAACGTTGTAAAAAATATGACGACAAAGATGAGGACAATAGTGCGAATAATGTAAACAGTGTACATAATACCTCATCTCAGAAATATAGGCATATATAGACCTAGGGGGCAGCACATTACCGCACAGATCTATGGAGACGTAATGCTAGAGGTCGATAAGGACAGTCAACTCACCGACAGGATCCCAGAACGGGCGCGCTATCAGACAATGAAAGAAGGCGTGCCCAGCCGTTTACTCTAAACCACGATCACACCGGCGACAATCGGGCATTATGCAAAGCGCGTTCTGAAAAGCCTACTTGAAAGATAGTGCGGGTCCGATGCAACCCCCTCCACTAATTCTTGATATAATGTCCTAGTTCATGAAAGGTCACTGGACGTAGAATTGTACGCAAGGCCTTTCGACGCACAAACTGAAAAATTCCGACCGATTCCGGGTCTTATGACGGCGATAAACCCCAGAAATAAGAGGAGTGATGGTAAGGCTAGAGAAGAACTTCCTTAAACACTCCTCGCCCAGAGCGAATCTTCTGTCAATGCACGGCATAGGAAAGCCAGCCTTGAGGCGTATCGATGAGTCACGACATGTGGCATTGCCAGCTTCCCATGAGACGGACGTTTGAAACGAACAGACCTACGAAACATAAGCTTACCTCCAACCGGACTGCAATACCAAAAATATTTTGAATTTACGGTGTTAACGCATAACACATCCATAGATATGTAACTCCGACAGAGGCTCTGACATAAGATTGAAAGTACATGGGAAAATAAAAATTATTTGAAAGAAAATTTGGGAATTTTTCTTAATCAATTTTCCAAAGCCACCAAGAAATTAATTCGTGGACTTGAAAGGATTAAAAGTAAAATAAATAAACATAATACTTATAAATTATTTAACCAAACAGGCTTGAATATATTCAGTGGGAGAAAACAAACATTCGTACATTGTATATTGTTAATTTATTGTATTTCCAGCAAATGAATAAACATAATTTTCATACAATTAACTGTATACAAATGAATAATTAAATTTACACCGAAAACATATCAAAATTTCGATTTAATAGAAATAAATCCCATTTATCCATTTTTGTGGGGGAAAAAAGTATTCGTACAATTTTAAAATTTTTTAAATTGCTTTAATAATCTAGATTATTCAAGTGGAATATTCTCGGATGTTCCGATAATGTTATCAGTTGATATTTTTAGACTAAAAAATACAAACAGAACTGATATTCGGGTAAGAAGGTTTTCATCACGGCAAGAGGTAAAAAATTGATAGATTTGTAAAAAGAATTGATTGTTAAGCTCAGGAAATTTTCAGACAGCCTGAATATTCCATTTCCTACCATTAATTCATTCATTATAAGGTATAAAAAACTCAAAATTATTGAAAACCAAAGAACAGGTGCTCCACGGAAGATTTCTTAAAGATCTTCGAAGAAATAAATGCGTCATATTAAACAAAATCGAATGGTTACTTGTCAAGAGTTGCATGATGATTTGCTTCCATCGGGAATGTTTGTCACGAAACGGACAATAAGCAAGGCAAGACTCTGTTCCAGTGTAATCGGTAACTCCTTCAAATGCTGTTAGTTTACCAATTGTCCATCACATACACGTCACAGCCCCTAATTAATTACTCTGCTGAAAGCAATTGCCTTACCGCGGCATATGTTAAGACGGTCTAAAACTTGACATGAAAATCCATCGAACTGTCGCTGTTAATTCTGCAATTTTAACCCTTATCAACATTTCGCTATGTAATTTTGCCTTGTCAGTCAATGTAAAACTCTATCTTACGAAGTACTTATAGCATATCTCCGTTTAATGTCCTCAGGAAATTGTATGACAAAAAGGAAGGAGTTTATTTGTGACGCGTTTCGTTCGTTAGGACTTCATCAGACTGGGTTTGTTGAAGTTGTTGTGACTACACATGAGCATGAACACACACACACACACACACACACACACACACACACACATATATATATATATATATATATATATATATATATATATATATATATATATATATAATGGAATCTCCCATCGGTTTCGACGTATGAGGATCTGACTGCTTAGTTGATTCAGTTATTAAATTTTGTGCGATAATCTTAAGTGGCATTTAAGACCCGCTATTGATTTACAAAGGAGGCCACATATGGAGCAACTGTAAGGAGAGATCACTGTTAGATTGGATGACCTTTTAGTTCTTGCTCTTGCTTCATGAAGATGATTCAGACAAGCAGATTATAAACTGCTGAGTCGACTAAAACACGTTGATCTCCATTCTACCCACCCTAAGGCTAAGCGACCAAGGGTGTTATGTGGACACATAATGAGGAAGGAGGGTCTGGAGAATCTGATACTCACGGGTCAAATCGAGGGAAAGACAAGGGAAAACAACGCGTGACATACCTGGCGGATTGGGGAGGAAGCAAAATGAAGGAAGTGTTGAGAGCTGCCAGGGATAGATAGAGGGAGGTGGAGAACCATGATCTCCTGAAAGAATATGGCGCGTAAAAATAAAGAAAGAATTGATAGATTAAACAAATACATCTAAAAGACGATTGTATTAGATATATCGAAGGTCTTTGAGTACAGAGTTGCTACAGAAACACTCCAGCTATGAAATCTCTGGAAGATTCTTCCCAATTATCAAGTCTTTTTTAGCCGGCATATACATAATGATTCTTGTTAACGATGAGTCCTTCAATGCAAGCTTCCCCAATGTTCGCTTCACATTCCAAATATATTTCTTCTTTACATTAACGATTTGATCTTTTGTGAATATCTATGCAGATTTTACTATATTATATGGGTGCAATTTTTAAATTCTAAATGACTAGAACATCGTAGAGGATTTATTATTTATAGTTAATAAAATCAATAAACAAAAACTCACTGCTCACATTTAATTATTCATTTATTTTTGTGTGTGTGTCTGTGTACAGTCAAAACATACGACATATTTATAGACAATTATTTTCATTTTGAGAATACATCCATTTAAAAGTTAAGTAACCTGTAATAATGTTAAGAATCGGGTTAAACGATAAAAATGTGAAAGTAGTGATGAGTATAAGTCCCTCCACTCCAAAGTACAAATAAAATCAAAACGGCAAATATTTAGAGTAAGACATCAAACCATACTTAGGAAAAAAAGGGTTAAATTTAGGAACATTAAGATTACCTCCTCGGTTATCCCTTAAAACTGCTATCCACCGAAAAAGAAAGAAAAGAAGCCACTCCCCACCGTGGACCATTTAAAAGATAATCCGCGCAACGGATTGGTTGTTACAAACAACCAATCGGGTGCGCGGAAGACGTTATCTTTTTTTCTTTTTCTTTTTTTCGACGAATTCATTAAAAAGGCTGGTAGCGTTTGATTGCGAGGGAGAATCAGGGATTGATCTCCCTTGATTGGGTCGACGTGGTGATGGGGTGTATGATGTTGAAAGAACCGAAACTCCCTGATGAACCAAGTCAAATTACATCACAGACGACCCCCTCCGGCGCTTACTTAAGAGCGTAATTTTAAATTATAGTTGTAATAAATCAATAAGCAAAAACTGGCTGTTCACATACAATTCCTCAAAAACGAAACTGGTGACATTTCATCTACATGGGCATCCCCGACCAGTACAATCTTAAGAACAAGCCTGTTCGTAGGGTTAACTATTATCTTTCTTTCAAATTATCAAAAACTACGCGTCTTACTTCTTGCTCTTACTTCTCACGCAACAAACCCTTTCAGTAAGACTGTACCTTGATTGTCTCTTGGGCCTTGTATAGTATGAAAAATAGTAAAAAAAGAAAAATACACGAAGTACAGTTCAGTAATTTTCTATTTTCGTATATACAATATAGTTTTTTAAAAATATTTTCCTTAAATTAAATAAGAATTAAATACTTCGAAAAGGTTTCTGAATATATATAAATATGAATATAAAAGTGAACATAGAAGTCAATGTGAATATATATATATATATATATATATATATATATATATATATATATACATATATATATATATACATATATACATACATATATATACATATATATATATGTACATATATATATATATATATATATATATATATATATATATATATATATATATATGACAAATCGGAAACCGTTTCAATGAAATTAGATTTGATTACGGGTTTTGTCTTTCTGGGCTTCATCAGATTCCAAAACGAAAAAAGAAATATATGTACCTTTGTATGCATGCTGAAACAATAACTCATTAGTTCTTCTTCCACTCGGCTTGAGACTGTTTGCACGCACGCACACACAGACACACACACATAGATATCGTTACAAATACTTGAGCATTTCGACGTGTTGTAATGATTAGCAAGCTTATCACACTTGATCATTTACGACTGAGTGGTGAGTTCGCTACTCATTATGTGTTCCATACTTGTGCCTCATCTAAGCGATGCTTAGTAAATCAGTATAGTTTCAAATACATAATATATATATATACATATATATATATATACATATATATATATATATATATATATATATATATATATATATATATATATATATATATATATATATATATATATATATATAAAGAAAGAAAGAACAGTAAGATATAAAATCAGGTGTTCTTATAGATATTTTTATTTTTACACAGTAGTGCTCAATGTAAATTTACAGAGCATTAATATAATAAATTAATTGATTTAAAATATGTTTTTTTTCGCTACACAGTGATAACCATGTTTCAAAAATGGAAGCTAAAGCCTTCGAATTTAATTTTAATTAATATTAAAACAAAGACATTCGTTCCATTTCCGGGTCAAGCGAATTTTGGAGTAACTTATTAAAAAAAAAAATAAAATAGAAAAAAATAAAAATAAGTTACTCCAAAATTAGCTTGACGAGGAAATGGAACTAATGTCTTTAATTTAATAACAAAATTAAATTCGAAGGCTTTAGTTTCCATTTTTGAAACATGGGCATCACTGTGTAGCGAAAAAACAATATTTTAAATCAATTAATTTATAATATATATATATATATATATATATAGTCTCCAATCTGTATATTTTTTATTTTACACACACACAAACATATATATTTATATGAGTGTGTGCGTGTGCTTAAAATAGGATATAGAATCCCGTCAAAGTTTTGAAGAAATGGAAAAACATTAAAAAAATAGATTGATTACGCGTTTCGCCTTTCTAGGTTTCATCGGATCCAAACTCGAACGAAAGAAAGATGTGTGCGTATTTGTGTGCATGCTTAAATAATGAATCATTGGCACTTGTTCCGTTAACCTGGCGTTTCTCGTGAGGAAAGAACAGATTGATAATTGAATGACTATTAAAAACAAACGTTAATATTTATTTTGTATTTTTTCTTCATAATTCTTAGTTCATGTCGAAAGTTATTTAGTCAGTCTCCCAGCTTTTCTACATTTAATTTAGCGTAATGCCTCATCTTATTTTCAAAATGGCTCGAAAACAAGGATTCATAAAACCTTCTCTGAAATGAATTTGACATAAATCTTTTTCAAACTTTTCAGAATGGGTTGAAAGCAAAAGATTTCTTTGTTTTTCAGATATGTCAATGTATTTTCTGTGTCGACGACATGTGCATAAAATATTATATAGATTCCCGACAAATTTTTGGAGAAATTTGACAAATGGAAAAGACATAATCATAACTCATTTCAATAAAACAATTTTCCATTTTCATATTTCTTCAAAACTTTATCGGGACTCTGTATCCTATTACACACACACTATATATATATATATATATATATATATATATATATATATATATATATATATATATATATATATATAGACGAGAGAGAGAGAGAGAGAGAGAGAGAGAGAGAGAGAGAGATAATATTGTCATCCACAGACAGACTGTTTCGCTGTATCACACATCTTCAGTGTGGCTAGACGTCCGGTTGCCATTAGCTAGGATCGAAGCCCGACGGAATTGGCGTCAGTCGGACATTCTACCACTAAGCCGTCGACGGCCGGCAGGGATAAACGTGAATTTTAGCGTATTTATTTTTTAGATTGACACACAGTGACCGACAGGACTCAATTCATTTTTTGCCGAAGAGTCATGCTATATTAGCCTTAATAGTCACTGTTTACAAGCCCACACTTCCTTCCTCAGAGAGCTCAACCGAAATTAATTTTACAGGAGCCTATATTATTGTCATCCACAGACAGACTGTTTCGCTGTATCACAGCTCATGTATGTATGTATGTATGTATGTATATATATATATATATATATATATATATATATATATATATATATATATATATATATATATATATATACATATATATATATATATATAACCACACTGATGAGCTCCGGAACAGTCTGTCTGTGGATGCCAATATATACATACTCCTGAAAAAAATTATTTCGGTTGAGCTCTCGGATAGAAAGGAGAATTTGTAAACAGTAACAATTTTTGCTGCTGATGCAAGACTCTTCGTTAAAACGAGTTCTCCAGTCACTGGCGTGTTTATCTAAAAATAAATACGTCTAAATTTAACTTATCCTCTGCCCTGTTCCAATGGCTTTGGGGTAGAGTCTCCGACTGATATTATAGCAGTCGGGTTTCGATCCCGGCTTAATGCATTCTGATGTCTGGCCGCAACGATGTGCTGCGAAAGATTCTGTCTGTGGATGACTATATATATATATATAAAATGCAATTTTAATGGTGAAATGAGCAATTATGTATAAGTCTATATTATTCGCAATTTCCAGAGATCTTTCACAAAGTTTTTTTCAAAGACGACAGTCATATAAATATTTCGTATTCATTGTAACAATAAAATGCGTAGAAGACGAACGCCCGCGATAGGCATATTTTAAAGACAGGGAATATTTTAAAAAGAATGTCTTCAAATGGCATTTGTATTGATTCTCATTTTTCTCGAAGAGTTTCATCCAATATTTTAAAATTCTTTTGACTAATCAAAAGATGTGGTTGATATTAATTTGAAATTGCGTGATAATAGTAAGTGCGATGATTTCAGCCAAGTGTAATGGACAAAAGGATATGACAGATGGTACTTTACGGATTAGAAAAGAAAGAAAGAAAGAAAGAATGAAAGAAAGAAAGAAAGAAAGAAAGAAAACATACTGACGCTTACATTTTAAGAAAACTTATTTGTTTAAATTTTGTATTCACTGTTAATAAAAAAAATAAATATAGCCTGTAGGAAGAAAAGACAAATATTTAATAAAAAGAATAAAATTTGGTTTTAATAAAGGAATGTGATTTTTCATTCAGATTGTTTATATTAAATTGGATACAATTTTAAACCTTGCATCAATAAGACATAACGATAAGAAAAACAGCACAGCAATTAAAGCTGGTTAGCGCAGCGTCGGACGGCTATAGTTCAGTCGAGAGTTGATTCTTTAGTGTATTTTGAATAGAACACTTTATTAAATCTACCGAGGTAGATTCTTCTCGTTCTGATTATTTCAATGTATTTTGAATAGAACACTTTATTTAATCTATCGAGGTAGATTCTTCTCGTTCTGATTCTTTCAGTATATTTTGAATAGAACACTTTATTTTATCTAGCGAGGTAGATTCTTCTCGTTCTGATTCTTTCAATGTATTTTGAATAGAACACTTTATTTAATCTACCGAGGTAGATTCTTCTCGTTCTGATTCTTTCAGTGTATTTTGAATAGAACACTTTATTTAATCTACCGAGGTAGATTCTTCTTCTTCTGATTCTTTCAGTACATTTTGAATAGAACACTATTTAATCTACCGAGGTAGATTCTTCTCGATCTGATGACCCTCTCTAGGGATATCTCATCTTGTTCTTATTTGGAAATAAGAGATTGCGTCTTAGGTGTGAGAAAATATAAGGGAAACATTAAGTAATGAAAACAACAAAAGAAGAGGAATCAAGAAGAGTGAAGATAAGGACTGACATTGCCATTAAATTTTTGAAGATCAAATTTTACTCGAAAAGATGAAGCCGGAAAAAAATTCCACAAACTAAGCTAGAGAAAAGAAATTGTTAGCATAAAACTTACGATTACATCTAACCATTTCAACTATAAAATAAATCCTTGCAGCCAATTTGGTACTAAGCTTAATTTCATGAAGTCTAGATATATCATTGGAAAGCATAGGAAAATTAGCATGAATATACTTATAGAAAAGGCACTTATATGTCACCAGTGGAAAAGTGGTTGAAGCCGAGATGCCAGATCAGGTTCAGTAACATTGCATATACTTCTTTGTATTTTATGAAAAATCTATAAATATATAGAGAAGCACCAGACCAGAAGTGACAGCAATATTCAAGGCATGGTCAAATGGTAGATTTATAAATGTTTAAGATAGATTCCGGCGAGATAAATTGTCTGGGAAGACAGTGAATTCACTTATCAAAATTTGTCCTATTAGAAGTTTTTAATATACTGTTACTTCAGAACGTAGTCGATCATGACTCTTCCCAATTTACCTTCATTTATATTCTGTAAATTTCGAGTAAGGCATATCACTGGGGAGAACATGACCAAGAATTGCGTGTACCCGATTCAGTAATTATATATATATATATATATATATATATATATATATATATATATATATATATATATATATATATATATATATATATTATAAATTAACTGATTTAAAAATATGGTTTCATTGCTACACAGGAATTAACATGTTTCAAAAGCAGAAAACAAAAAATTCAAATTCAATTATATTAAATTAAAAGCATTAGTTCTGTTTCATTTTCAAGCGAATTTTGGAGATGAAACAAAACTAATCCTTTTAATATAATATAATTGAATTTTAAGTTTTTGTTTTCTGTTTTTGCGCTGTAAATTTACATTGAGCACTGTTTAAAAAAAAATTATAAGAACACCGGATTACATATCTTACTGTTCTTGCTCTTTTTACTATAATATATATATATATATATATATATATATATATATATATATATATATATATATATATATATATACAGATTTTTCTTAATGCCACACCAAGACAAGATAACTTTAAGTACAATGATCATATTTTTTATTATTAAAATAGATACAAAAGAGTCTCGTTTAAGAACAGGACTTTAGGCGCCTTTCGGTCGAGACTTTCTCAGAAACAGAAACGTCGGCAATATGAAACAAAGATGCTGATAAGAACATTTTTTATCGACAAGTGGTATTAAGAAATCAATTACCCAATAGTCATATAAGGTGGGGAAAATTCTTACTAAATATGATCCTAGTCAGTCAGCAATTTTTCCGAATATGGCCACCCTATATTTCATCTCCCGTTGTCTACACAGGGCAGGGCGTTGCATATTAATAATAATAGACTCCGAGATGTCTAAATGGAGTCTCGTCCTGTGTATGACTGAAAAGAAGTCAGGAGAGTAGTTCGTCCTGCAAACAACAGAATTTATTAGGTGCTTACCAATCGTAGACTCGTGAGTTTGCGAACATCCGGATGTTATAGGCTCATGTCTTCGCACTTTGCCCGGAGCATGCTGAGCGATCCTTACCTCTAACCGTCGGATGGTCTTGCTCACCTAGTCGATCTCACATCGCCATTTATATTGATATATATATATATATATATATATATATATATATATATATATATATATATATATATATATATATATATATATATATATATATTTAGTAGTAGGTAAGACAGCCTCACGACAATGGGGGGGAAACCTTTTTGGTAGTAAAAATACTTCGGACAATAACGGCATTAAAACACCGTTGAATTGAATTAGCAATTCTGTCTGTATACGTTTGACACCCGGGATCGATTCATGGGAGTCTCAAATAAACAGGACACTTAGAGGGACCATATATCTTAGACTCATTGAACGTAATGATCTTTTGTTCAATGGTAGCTGTCAAAACACATTCAGGGTAAGCATTAATTAATAAAAACTGTTTAATTTTCTTTAGCTCGGCGTCGAGTCTACATTCAGAGTACAACATCAATGCACGATGAGTAACGATACTAATAAGTTTAATCTTCCTGGATATGGGTACAAAAGAATCCCAAGTTAAGTAAGGCCCAGAAAAAAGTGGGTTTAAGATATACACTGCTAAGAACGCCCACAGGTGTTCTGATCCAAGAAAGGAAGCTGGTTATTCTCTTCTATCTCCATTGTATATTTTAGAAAAGGATGGAGCTGAGAGAAAAACTCTTCCGCTTTACTTAAAGATGTGAAAGACGTAAAGGTGTGATCCACATAGCGGAAGTAGCAATAAGCCTTATTAATCTTATTAAAGAGCTGTTTCTCATGAGAGGCAACAAAAATGTTGGCCAACAAAGGACCCAAAGGAGTACCCATCGCTACTCCATCTATCTGTTGATACATGTAGTTTTCAAAGTTGAAGGAGACAGACTTCGTAGCCATCTCCATCAACTCAACACATACACTCTCAGGATATATATATATATATATATATATATATATATATATATATATATATATATATATATATATATATATATATATATATATTAACTGATTTAAATATGTTTTTTCGCTAGTAATAACCGTGTTTCAAAAACTGAAGCTAAAAACTTCAAATTTAATTATATAATTAAATTAAAAATTAGAAAAAATATGTAAATTTACATTGAGCAATGTTTTGGGAAAATAAAAATATTAATATGAACACCGGATTATAAATAGCGTTCTCTAAATTCTTGCTAAGGACATTTTGTTCTGTTATTATTAGTTACTTTAATAAATTCATTTCGTTTCGCCTTGAAAAAGTCCACATCGGACGAAACGCGTCGGCAACTATTACAGTTTGCCTATTGTCTTTTACATTGACATAAACATGGAATTTAAAATAGAATACTAATATATATATATATATATATATATATGTCTGTGTGTATGTATATATATATATATATATATATATATATATATATATATATATATATATATATATATATATTAGGATTCTATTTTAAATTTCATGTTTAGTTAGGTATTTATTTATGAGGGGGGTACTGAAATATTATATATAAATATATATATATATATATATATATATATATATATATATATATATATATATATATACGTGGACTGCAGTAAATCTCTCTCACTCGATACATATATATATATATATATATATATATATATATATATATATATATATATATATATATATATATATATATATGTCAGTATCCCCTCGTAAATATATACCTAAACATGAAATTCAAAATAGACCATTAGTTTCTATAAAACATATTTGGATACATTTCCATTTGAAATTATTTGGATAATGCATGTTCTTTTCCTGACCTTTGGAGAACATAGTGGATATAGACTTTATTTTAATTATCTTTTGTCTATATATTAAATATATGCAGTACATGTTTAAATTCATAAGTACATAAATTTCATACATATGCAGTATAATAAAAACCTTCATTTTGCGTATGACATATTATTGAATAAATAAAGAAACAACAAATAAACTAATTTAAGTTTCGGTCTGATGAGCATCAATCTAATCTGAAATTTTGGACATTAATCTCGCAAACGAATATCGAGCATAGATTATAACAGTGTAACATATAAAGGGGGCGTTATGCAAATTGTCGCCATTTTATATTTTTGATTTGCGCATGAGCGTTATTTGTTTTAGATTTTGTTGGCTGCTGAGTATAGTAGTGTCAGTTGGCCACCCTCTGTGTACAAAAGAGCACCATGACGCAATTCACTACGCTAGAAATTTTGAAACGGCATTCTATACGACTTGGCATTCACGTTAGAAGCTCCCATACGAACATTTCAGACTGCTTGTGTGTCAATCTGAGGACAGTGCAGAGGATTCGGAAAGAGTTGGACTAGTCTAATGGTGATTACTAAGCAGTTTGTAGTGATCACTAGTGATATCAACGTTATGCCTCCGTTCATATTACCACAGGGCCTCAGACTCAACATGGAGGCCTACATCAAGTGATTTGATGACGTAATGATGTTCTGGATGAAAAGGGTGGCTGTTGGAAGGCCCTATGCCTGGCAGTGGGACTCTGCATCGTGCCACACAAACAGGAAAGCATAGTCAGGGCTATCCGACAATTTCTTCCACCACCTCACTCCTAACTCCCCAGACTGCAACAGCCTTGATTATTACGTGGGCGGCTGAAATCAAAACCTGCGGTGGGTCGTTTGGGGGCCTTGTGTCACACGGCTCTTCAAAAAGTGTGATTGTTTCTGCACAAAACTTTCAACACAATAATCAAATCATATGTGCAGTTTTTTTGGATGTCGGTTCCTTATAAACTGACTGACACTCATACATCGTTAAAGGGTCCCCGGTAGGCGCGGGTCAAAAGCCTGCGTCGATCAACGACGGGTGAGTCCACGATACACACACACACACGCACGCACACACACACACACACACACACATACACACACACACACACACACACACACACATATATATATATATATATATATATATATATATATATATATATATATATATATAATCAATAAAAGTAAATGTTTTGACGCTTATCTGATTGATGTTACCTTCAGAATCCTGACTCCAAAACTTCGTACAGTGACCCGTCAATCCACTCGACAGGAGTATCAGCAATTGACTATATATATATATATATATATATATATATATATATATATATATATATATATATATATAGGTAAATTCTAAATTTTACTGAACAACTTCCACAAGAGAATTGTTTTTATAGAGTCAAAGACATTTTTATGTTTAACATTCTTTTTATAGATACAAATATTTAAGTAAATGTCCTGTTTATAATAAACAGTATTAAACGACATATATATATATATATATATATATATATATATATATATATATATATATATATATATATATATATATATTCAGTTGTATGGATATTAGTTTGTGACTCTGGGTTTCACTACAAACTGGCTGCTTTTTTTTAAATTGAATCTATTTATGCTCTTTTGTGTTTGATAATGTTTGGTAGTGGGATGGGAAAATCTCTGTGTACGTTTGGGATAACATTCTCACACAGACAGACCCAAAAAGCATGAAAACCAGGGTCACAAACTCAGTTTTTTGTGTGTTAGTGACCCAAATGTGTCTCCTATGGAGAATATTTGACATCGAAAAACGTAAAGGAAAAAATTAATTATTTTTAATAATATATGGAAATCTCCACGCTTTGCTTGAGGACGGTCGCGCGACCGGAAACACGTGTAGCAAAATTATATTTAAAAAAATATTCACATTACAACAAAAAACGTTTACGGTTTCTATTTTCACTTTAAAATAATATATATATATTTGCAAACTTTGCTTGGAGGAAAAAAATAGCTATCATTACCTTCCCAGACCAAAATAATTATTAAATAAAAGATCCGAGCTAATCTCAAAATGCAGACATGAAAACAAATTTTTATTACGTAACTTAAAAATCGAAAACGGAATAAATAAATAAATAAACAAACAAAATGACTACAAAATAAGCAAAATAAATTAATCCAAACAAATTACCAAATCACACCTGTTAGAATAGACGAAATACAATAAAAAAATAAGAAACCAAATCAATAAATAAAGTAAATAATAAACAAATTAGCAAACTATCATAACCAAAATATTAGACTATAAAAATCAAAACAAAAAATTGGACGAAAAATAGCTATAACTGTTATATAACGATATAAAAATAATGAATAAAAAATAATATACTGCGTTACTTAAAAATCGAAAACCAAAAAGAGAAAATATACAGTGTAAAAAATAAATAACAACAAGTATAATAAATTGATCTAAATACACCCAAATATATAAATAAACTAACAACCGATACCGACAAACTAGCCGTTTAGAAATAAATAAATTAAAAACTGTTCCCGCAAAAATCATAGTTAGAACAAATCACAACAATCAACCCCAAAATTGAACAAATAGCTTTAATTATTTTCCCAAACAAAGACAAAACTATTAAATAAGCTATATAAACAAATTTTTATTACGTTAATAAAAAAAACAATCAAAATAAAAATAATAAATAAATAAATATATAAGATAAAAAAAAAATGATTAAAAAGAATCAAAATAATTTGACCCAAATAAATAAATAAACAAATAAACGACTTCCGGTAAAATAACCGCCAAAATAGACTACCCACAATGCACCACTGACCCGTATATATAAATAGCCGAGAAAAATAACAGCACTAGGGGCTTGACGATTGCATCGAGCATGAAACAGACTGTCGCCTCTAAGTGTTGACTTCTATGTTCATTTATATATATATATATATATATATATATATATATATATATATATATATATATATATATATATAATTTTTGTTTGTGGCGACACGTTTCGTCTTCTGATTTTATCAAGGCAAAATTAAATTTGTTTTCATAGTTACATTAAAATCCAAAATTTTATAAAGAAACGCTTTTGCGTTAGCCTCTTTCTCGTTAATGTTAACTTACTTTATACTAAGACTTTTTTTTCCATGTCGACAATATAATAAAATTCCCAGTGCGGTTTTTCCTATTATTATTTTTCTTCTACCAATTCGTCTCAGCCAAAGAATTGCCCAGTGAATTTTATTATATATATATGTATGTGTGTGTGTGTGTGTGTGTGTGTGTGTGTGTGTGTGTGTGTGTGTGTTAGGGGTCGCTGCGTGTGTGTTTGTGTATGTCTGGGTGCGTTCGACTGAATTATATCAAGTGACTATAAGCAGTATATAAAGGCGAGTCTATCTTCTACAGGATTTTCATGAAATCGTTTTGCTTTCGATTTCGCGATTAATATTTTTCTCCGTTTTCGAGTTAGTCCGCGAGATTCTTTTTTTATTGCTTCAACGCTGTTATTCCGCTTGAAAAATCAAACCTCGCCGTTAGTATGTTTTATGTTCTTTTGATGGCCGGCATCGATTCATACTTTATTCTTTCTTCACCAATTTTGCACACGTCTCGGTTGGGGGGGGGGTTAGTTTTCTTAAAGAGCTTTCACCATCTCCAAATAGTTAACCTTAGATATCAATAGTCCTCCGTGCTCTTATTACATATCATGGTCACTTGATGTATGTCAGTACTTCGAAATTAAAATTGTCTGATTCTGGGAATGTAAGTTTATGTGTGGACATAGGGTCTGGAGTCTAGTTGGAATTAAGTGTGAATATATGAAATTCGTTCATTGTTTACATTATTCGGGCTATTGTCCTTTGTCGCCATATTTATTACAACGTTTCGGACGTTGTACACTCCGGCCTTCTTCAGGTGATTGGAATGTCGAACTGAACCCTTTATTTCGCTCACTGGAGTAGACTGTTCTAGTTCCAACGCCTTTATCCACTATGCCATGTGTCCTCAAGGACACATAGCACAGTGGATAAAGGTGTTAGTTAGATCCAGTGACAGGATCCAAACAGTGTGAGTTCAATACCTGGTTATGGCAGTAGAGAACTTTCAGAAGGAAATTAAAAGGAGATAACTGATAACTGACATCTATTAAAAACTTGGCACGTGGAAGTTTTGTGGCTATAATGCCTTACTTGGGGTGAAATGATTTAAAATAGATTACTTGAAAAATTTTAGAGAACTCCTGATATAACTTTAGAGTGGTTTCTTTCGAATTTATGATCAAGTCTCTTGCTTTTTATATCGTGTTTGTATGAAACAAAGAGGATTGTTCGTAAATGCCAAAAAAGAAAACATTGTCACCGATATTAAAACCAATTTACCTTTCTATCTTCCTGTCTTAACTTTGTTTCAAATTTGTTGTAGACATAATCTGAAATGTACATCCTTTTACACTGACTCTAGCCATCAATATATGAAGCCCCTTTCCCTAAAGATTCTGTCTTCACTTCCTTGTCCAAATTTAAACACTAAGTGAATTTTTCTTTTCATCTTCCACGCATAGACTCCAATCCGATTACCAGCCTTTCTACTCTGCTTTAATGGGAGTGAGTTCTTTATGCATTTTTCGACATTTATGTAAGCCGTTTTTCACTGCAATCAAGCTCTGATAATAATAGTTTTAACCACGCTATTAATGTCAATATTGTAGCCACCGTGTTTTTCAGGTTTGATTTGTTTACAAGAGAGTGACATTCATATCGACGTCTTGCTATCGTGCCTCAAACGAATATCATCCGGGAGAAGAATGTTTGTAGTTTTGAGAAGAATATGATGTATTTTGATCGTCATTAAATTTGGAATCAATAAGTAGCGCGTCGTAGACAACGGAATGCTAATCGGCAAGACTTCACACAGCTTACGCTAAAAGAAACGGTGGTTGAACAATGGAAGTAGGATCGAACCTTAGAGTAATCAGTTGGAACACGAAACAGGTTCTGTTGAATAGAAACCATTGCGTATTTACAGCTGAGGCTAAGATTCAATCATCAGGTAAATTGGCGAGATTTTAGATAATTAAATTCCAAACATGTTAGGAACTCCGCAGTTGGAACAACGATTTTTTTTCTGTGTTGTTTCACTGCTTCCACCGTGCCTTACTTAGCTTGGCCTCTGCGCACGCAATCAGGCCCTTAGCCTACCAGAGTCGTAAAGGCACCACATGTAATGCTGCCATATTTACTGCTGTATGTATGGGAAAATATTTGCATCCAGTACCTAAGAGAGGTACTCTCTACATAAAATATCGAGATAAAACAAAATATATTTTAACTACATTATTTACATTGTTCGGACTATCATCCCCATGTTTGTTGCCATATTTATCACAACGTATCGGCCGTTGTACGCTCCGGCCTTCTACAAGTGGTTGGAATGTCTAACTGAACCCTTTATTTCGTTCGCTGGAGTAGACTGTTCTAGTTCGACATTCCAACCACCTGAAGAAGGCCGGGGCGTACATCGGCCAAAACGTTGTGATAAATATGTCAACAAAAATGAGGATGATAGTCCGAACAGTGTAAATAGTGTACATAATACCTCACCTCAGAAATATAGACAGATATTTCAACTAGTTATTTAGAACCAATTAAAATAATAGAATTCATTAACGAAAATGTCTTTGTGTGCCTGTTTGAAACGACAATTAGAGACGATCAAAGAACTTTGCGGGGGTGACTCTAAGCAACAAGAATCGGCCGAATCACTCTGTGAATAGAATTCTTCACATCTACACAATCATTCCGGTTACAAGAAATTCCTTCTTTGAGACAAAACATCTCGATTAATTGTCACTAATTCAACACAGAACAATCTGCATTACAACTAAAGCATTTTCACATTAGCACTCATTCAAATAATTCGATGGTAAACAAAGATGGAGAACTTTAAGAACTATTCCACAAGATAACAAAGAGATCGTCAATAATACACAAGCAATCAACGTTGAAAATACAAAGTACAATTATCACCATGTGCCCAAACACTTAACCAAAGTGGTGATGAAAGGCCCAGTCCAATATGAGTGTATTTGCACGTCTACATATGTGTGTATATGTGTATGAGAAAGTTTAATTTTATCTGACGATGCAGACAGCCGATCTGAAAAGAGTCAAGAACACCTCCAACTGCCCCTTGTTGAAAGACAATCGCTACATACAATCTCAACACCGAAATAGAATTAGAGTTGCGTATATATGTGTATGCTCGATGTGTATATGCACCTAATCTCGGATTGTTTGTGTGGGTGTGTTTGTATGAATTAAATTGTAAGAAACAGCTTGTGTGGATCGTCAACAAGAAATACGGGTTCTGCTGTGAGCTTCGAACTGGAGACAGCCGAACGAAGTCGGGAGAGAAATTACCTTTTGGTTAACAGAGTAACAAGCGACGGAAAAATGTGAGAGAAATCCGAAGGCATATCGGAATATCAAAAGTTTCCTTCCCGAAACTAAGCTATTAAGGAGCTGGAAAATTTCATTAGAATCAAAGAAAATAGTGAACTAAGATGTCATATATATCCTTCTATATGGCAGTGAATGATGGAATATTTTTACACAGAAGAAAAATAAAACGGCATCTCAAGTCACCGTTTCTACAGAAGAAGGTTAAGGATACTATAGACGGAACATGTTAGTAAAGACGATATAAAGACGAGGAAAATGAGATCTAAAACTGATGTTTTATATTCAGAATCAGAAAGAGAGATCTGAAATTTCTGTGACACCTAATGAGAGTCAGGAGAATTTGACCCTCCCATATTGACGGCAGGAAGAATATAAGAAAGATGCGAGTAACCTAGCTAATGGGTTTGTATAAATGGATGAACCAGCAGAAATAGAAAAGGTTGGTAAACAGTCAGAACGTTGCATAGAGCTACAAGCGGAAGAAGGAAGATGTAGAGAACTGTGATCGCCTACATCCTACACGGTGCATAAATATGAAGGATAAACAGACACGCAAAATATTTTTATGCAACACATCTGCAATGCTGGAAATTCAACCATAAATATATTTGGAAGAACGAATATAGAAATCTATACTTATCACCGTCAGAGTTATTTCTGTAAAATCGCTGGTGTCTTGATGGCGATTGCGTTCTACACATTGGAATTGACTTAGTCACAAGGCCAAAACGAACTCAGTGGTATCGATTGGTATAATATTGTTCTTTTCCAGATATCTCTGCGAAAAACAGATCGAAAGTGTTTTGAACAGAGAAAATGTTATTTCCTTCTCTTGTAGTTCAGAGTTCTTATATTAAATATAAAGGGTCACTGTCGTTGTCCAAGCAGCGCCCATAAAAGGTGCGATGAATAAAATGTCGTCTAAAATACACAAAAATGAAAATAACACTGATATTTCATTTTAACAGATATATTTACCAGAATTACACAAAAATATCTTGTAATACGAAAGAGTAAATTTATTCAATAAAATTGTCATTTTTAAGCGTTTCACCCCAAACAAGATGGGAAGTCACTAGCACGAAAGGGGTTACAGAGAGTTGGAGCGAGAGCAAAGAGGAGTGATAGAGAAAAGGATGAAGAGAATGATAGGGGATAGATCAAGGCATCTGGAGACGTCGATTGACATTATATTTGAATAGTTGGAATTATAGCTATCAAGAAAACAAGAAAAGGGGAGGGAGTTCCACAGTCGAGATGTGCGTGACATGAAGCTATTGGAGTAGAAGTGACGGCTACATTTAACAGTTTCAACAGTGAAAGGGTGAGAGCGAGATGCCAGCCTAGTTGAACGCTTAAATTCATGCAGTCTGGGTGCCAGCGAAATCAGCACATCGGAGCAGGTATCGTGAAAGTATTTGTAAAAAGACAGAGTGAGTCGACGACACGTCTTCCAGATGACTTCGGAATCTCCTGCTACTGTTCTGGACAGTCTCTTAGTTTAATTTAGGGAATGCAGCCATAATTCTTGCCTTCAGTTCATCTTTGGTATGACAAAGAGTTTTATTGATCTCTTGCTCAACTGCGGCCCACCCAGGGGATGCAGTCTGGGGAGTTAGGTGGGCAGATGTAAGTGATGTGATCGCAGAAATTGTAAGACAGCCATGACTGTGTTCTACTGCTTGTTGGATGCTGTAAATCCCTATTACCAGATATAGGGTCTTCTAGTAGCCATCCTCAGACTTAAGGCAGCACAAGCCCTCAAGGAACTTGATGTTGGAGTCCGTGTTGATTCTGAGGCTCTGTTGGGAAATTAATGCATGCATAACGTCGTCATTACTAGTGATAACTCCAAACACCTTCATAATCACCATTAGATTCATTCAGCTCTTACCGAATCCTCTGCACTATCCTCAGATTGACACCGAAACACTCTGAAATGTTCGTATTGGAGCTTCCGGTGCGAATGCCAAGCATTGAAGTATGCTGTTTCCAAATTTTTGACGGAGTGAATTGAGTCATGTTGTTCTTTTTCGTACAGATGGTTCCCAACTTACCCTACTATAATGTGTAGTCGACAAAATCAAAAACAAAGGAAGCGCATGCGCCAAATTAAAAACAAAATATGGCGTCAATTTACTCATCGCCCCCAGTCGTTGTTTACTAATTAACAGCGTCATTGTGATTCTTCCCTGTAAAATTTCTTGATGTATTCATTGACTGACTTATTAATATTGACTCGCATTTCATGGCTTTTATCTTTTTTACGCTGCTGCGACAGGTCGAATGTTTCGTGCCAGATTCTCTGTTGAACGGTTATTGACTTGCAATTCTATCGCATACATAATTAATATTACGCTCGCCGTCTTTTATTTATTTACTTTTTTTTTCTACATTTCTTCTAACTTTTTGGTGCTGGGATCAGTCTTACGATAACACATGACTTGGATTAAGGTGTCTTTGGTCTTGCTTCCAAAAATCACTTTTCCATTTCACTAAGTAATTAAGACGCACCATAACGACTGTGACACAGGTCGATAAAACCAGGCGATTTCTAAACACACCCACATGCAAAATATATAGTGGGGAGCACATAGAAACTTGTTTGTGTCCTATTTGCCATCATGCGAAGATAAATGAATATCGTGCCGTCTATATTTCTGATTAGTGTTTTTTTGTTTTTTTGTTTTCTTCTTTCTTTAGCGGCGTAACAACACCTCTATGGGTTATTTAATGGTGAAATATAAAAGTGATTTATGATTAATTCAAGAGAATATATTTCATGATTAAATTACTTAATGCACGTTCATTACGAAATAATCTTACAAAATCAAATGAGGGGTGAAGAGATGTTTGTCCTTAAAAGAAATGAGATTAATCTTAGCAAATTCTTTTAGTTTTTAGATTTGTTTAGTATGCCATATTTTCAATTTAACTATAAAATGTAATGATTGTTATTTTGCTACAAAGATGTACTGTTATATATATATATATATATATATATATATATATATATATATATATATATATATATATATATATAAAGAAATAAATAGAAAGTTTAAACAAATAGATCTAACAAAATTATTAAAATATATGGGTCGTGTAAAATAGAATGCAGCAGTTAACTAAAAGGTCTTTACAGAGGGTGTTAATAAAACCAGTCAATGCAAAATATCAAAATATCAGCCGAATGCCAATATATCATTTCACTTGGAATATATATATATATATATATATATATATATATATATATATCAGTAAAATGAATGGAGCACTTTGGCTGATGGGCATTTGTTTACATTTGTAAAAACAATACGCTGGATTTAGTTGTGTAACTCTACCGAGTGAAGATAGCTCTGGCTGACACCAAATTAGTTGTGTTTCAATCCTGGCTTGAGGCATTCGAAAGTCTAGTCGCACAGAGGAGCTGTGATACAGCGAAACAGTACTGTCTGTGAATGACATAATTTAGCTCTTGAAAATACATTTCAATTGAGCACAGTTGAGTGATAAGCTAATTCTATAAACAACAGCCACCTGCACTGATGCAAAGCTCTTCAGTAAAATGAATGGAGCACTTTGGCTGATTGACATTTGTTTACATTTGTAAAAACAATACGCTAGATTTAGTTGTGTAACTCTACCGAGTGAAGATAGCTCTGGCTGACACAAAATTAATTGTGTTTCAATCCTGGCTTGAGGCATTCGGAAGTCTAGTCGCACTGAGGAGCTGTGATACAGCGAAACAGTACTGTCTGTGAATGACATAATATATATATATATATATATATATATATATATATATATATATATATATTGCTGGTATTTTTACGATGAAAATATATTTTTCATATTTTCCTAGCTTTTTATTTTAGTTTGTGTGTTTATTATTTTCCCATAGCTGGGACCCTAACAGGTGCCACCACCAGGAATCAAGATCGACCTTTGAACAGCAGCATTTAAGAGATGTTTCCATGCTCCTGAAAACCTCCAATCTCCCGATCGGAGGCCTTGCTGCCAAATGTAGTTTATCGTCATACGCGGAACGAGACATAAAATGAATGGAGATTTAATCAACATGGAAATAACTCACCTTTTCACTAAAAGGAAGTGTCTTGGATCCTACAGACGTATTTGCAGCAGATATTATGAACAAGAGTTAATTTTGGCTTCGACAAAAAGGCGTGTGTGCGGAGACCGCAGGTAAAATCCTTGTTTTATTATTTACACTATTTATATTCGGAATATTGTCCTTATCTTTGTTGTTGTTATCACAACGTGTCGGTCGTTGCGTTGCCCGGTCTTCTTCAAGTGTATGTTGATTTGTGTAAGATACAGGAAATTCTGAACTGAACACTTTATGTAAATTACGGCGGTAAACTGTTCTCATTCCACTGCTGATATATAGGTATATATTTTGATTGCTGTTGCTGCTGAGAATTGCTGTAATTTATCTGTATTTCATAATTAATGGCGCCCAAATCGTATTTATTTCTACGCTAAGACTACTAAGGATGTCCTCATAGTCTAGCGTATGCGCTCTTTCTTTTAGGCGTCTAACTCTCGAGTGTTTTTACTTGTACATGTAAGAATACAGGGACAAGGAGAAAGACCAGAAAATTTCCACAGTCTGCCTATATTACGTCAAGAGCTTGTAGGGAAAGATTCAGATTTGCGGTTCATGCAACATCAAGACAATATTCAAAATCAGTACTACTCTACGGAGAAATCTCTGCCGAGTAAACACATGGTGGAGAAAATGACGAAGAATTACGTGTACTTGATTCATTACAGCTGTAGCAGAGAATATAAAGGTGAAACAAGCCTCCCCTAAAAGCAAGGTTAATGGAACATCGAAAAGACGTAGTAAGGAGTGAGATAATGAAATCGGGCATGCCTGATCCTGTATGAAGGGAAATGGGTAGTCATCAGCCACTGTGTGATTAAGTGAATTATTGGACAAGGAAGAACACTGAGCTGACCCTGAATTTTCACCAGTCACGACGAAAGCTTGCATTCCTAAAAAGTCTCCTTCCTTTGGCATCAATTGGGATTTAAGTTTACCGGAGATCACAAGTGGAACTTATACATGCGATCCGTCATTATTGACGCTGGAAATGGTCTGCTCCTTTATAGTGCTCCAGTAAGAACCATGCTCTATCGTCACAAGTATCAGATCAATCCAAAAATTGAGTATTGCTACGATATCGAGACTCGAACTGTCTAATCCTTTCTTTTCAGTGTTGACAGATTTCATAAGCGATTACGCAGGCTTGAAGTTTATGAATTATTTTCCATCCATTTTCTATTAGCGAAACGTTGCAAGCCTATCGACTCTCTATCGATATTTCCATGGAAAATGTTCTGACGAGGTGTGTTCTCTAGTTCCAACAGTTCAGGCCATTACAGCTAAGAATCGCTATTCCAGGTACACAAGGGCTAACCACCATCATTCAATTCTTATCTTAGTGTGAAATAGTGCTGCTGATTTGTGGAACATACGTCCGAATTCTTCCCGGATCACTACAATTTTAATCACTTCAAGTCCAGGAGTCAGTTGTTATATATCCAAAATACGCTCATAATCTACAATACTTAGGTCCATAAAACAAGTATATCAACGGAGCTTTGGATAAACTGTCGTCTAAATTACACAAAAATTTAAATAACTCTGACATCTCACTTTAACAGATATATTTACCAAAATTATACAAAAAAATCTTGAAATACTAAAAAGTAAATTTGTTCAATAAAATCGCCATTGGCTTCAACTACGGCCACCAGACGACTTCAGAATCTCCTTCTAGTCTTCTGGATGCTATCCATGTTTAAGTTGGTGAAAGCAGCCATTATTTTGGCCTTCATCTTTTCTGTTATAAGGAGTTTTGTTTGTTTCTCGCTCAACTGCGTCTAATAAGCAAGTCTGGGGTGTTAGGTGGCCAGATGTAAGGCTTGATGTTTTCGCAGAAATTGTCTGACTGTCATGGCTGTGTTCTCCTGCTTGTGTAGCATGGAGCAGAGTCCAATTGCCAGACATGGGGTCCTCCAGCAGCCAACCTCTTGAACAAGGGCAGTTCCTTTTCAAGAAACTTGATGTAGGGCTCTGTGTTGAGTCTGGGGCCCTATTCGAAGATGAGTGCAGACATAAATTCGCCATCGCTAGTGATAACTCCAAACACTAACATGTTGACTGGATATATCATCCAACCCTTACCGAATCCTCTGCGTTGGCCTCAGATTGATACCCAAACACTCTGAAATACTCGTATTGGAGCTTCCACGCGAATGTCAAGCAGTAGATCGTGCCGTTTCTAAATTTCTGGTGGAGTGCCTTGTCTAATGGTGCTCTTTTTTCTCATAGACGATGCCCAACGGGTCATGCTATACTGTGCAGCCAACAAAATCAAACACAAATAACGCGCATGCACGAAATTAAAAATATAATAGGGCGAAAATTTACCCATCGCACCCTGAACAATACTCTACCTTCAGTGGTTCTTGGGCCTTGTTTTGGGGGAACAATAGCGAATAGTTGACAACATCTGTATCTAAGATTACACGTTTTATTGATTCGACATCGTCAACATTATGGATGCATTTACTAGCCTAAAAATACTCATGACTTTGACGTAGTTACTGGAGACTGTATTGGCCAGCTGTTCAGCTAGTCTCTCTCAACCGTCGTCTCATGCTAGCGACGATTCTTTTTTCATCCAGATATTTGGCAGTAGGACAGAATACAAGTAGTAGTTGCATACTCTTAGTAATGGCTTTAGCGCCAGATTCCAGAGAGTAGATATATATCTTTCTCAATGACGTTAATCCTTGATCGCATGGCTTGGATGAATTTCACGGCTTAATAAATCTATATTAATTAACCCATAGATGGGAGATTAGAAGGGGTGGATCCATGTCTTTCCCAAGGTTATTTGCGCATAAGTGAATATATCGAACCCGAATGGAACTGGAAATTGGAAAGCCAATTTCAAATTCCGAAATGTTATCCATTACCGAGCGCCGGACATCTAAGCTTACAGATTCTGAATTAGATCGATGCCTTCCTCTATGACATTAACACCAAAGAGGACGAATTTATGCATTTTTGAATTAAACATTAGCAGCCTCAGTCGAAATTTGAACTCCGATTAATGATTCTGTTTTAATAAAATTTTAAAGAAAACATTTTGCTTAATTGATTCGAAATAGTCGGGGAAATCATTAAATCCCGCAGCAGAGACGAACAAGGACCCCAGTTTTACAAGTATTCACTTCTCATTTTGAAGTTTTTTATCCGATTCCTAATTTTTTTCCCTATTTCTGTTACTTTCGAATTCAATTTTTAAAAGAGACAAAAATTGTGTTTTTTTTTTTCTGGTAAAGACGAGCAATCATCAGCCCAGTACAATATTTAATTTATTTTCTAATTCCCTCTTGGAATTTTTTTTTTTTTTGCCTTTTGCTTTTTTGAATGGGTCTCAAAACAAAGCCCGCTTCTTTTCTCATCACTGTTTTCTCCTTGAATAACAAATGAGAGTATAGGAACGGAAAGAATTCGCAACACGCAAATAGTTATCCTTTTGTGAGATAGGGGACAGAAAATAATAAAATGAATTACAATAATCCTAAACAAAAAGAAATATCTTCAATCTTTATCCTATAACAGGCCTCTAATACGGATGTTCCTGGTGCCGTGACCAATCAAGGATTTTATGATTGAAAAAAAAAAGCGAAAGACTTTCTTGAAATTATTCTCTGCAGGGAGATATTCTTTCCTGATCGTGAGTCCATAGCTATGGATTTTAATTAATTCATCAGCTTGTTTGCATAAATAACTTAAAAGATATCTGTTTTTAACCATCGAAATATAATGACGAATATAAAAGTTTGCCACTGCGATATCGCTGTGCTCATGAATGCGTGAATTCACTTATGTCTATGTTTACAAGATTGTGTAATGTCAGTCCTTAGACTACGAACAGTTTGTTTACTGACTTAAGCAGGTTTCTTATGTGGCAGTCGAGGCAAAAATACCATGTCAGTCAATAGCAGAACTCTCACTAAACGTAAATTAGTCTGTCATAAACAGTCATCAGGGTGTCTATAAAGTTCGTGTGCACTTTAAAAAATTTATAACTTTATTTGTATTTGCGATAGAAATAATCTGTAAAAATGTTATAAAATTTAATGTACCTAGTTTTAAGTATAGCTAAAATAACTAATGTGATTTCAGGCATTACTGTAAATCAGTTGGAGATATACAGGGTGTCCATAAAGTTCGTGTGTACTTTAAAAAATTTATAACTTTATTTATATTTGCGATAGAAATAATCTGTAAAAAATGTTATAAAGTTTAATGTACCTAGTTTTAAGTATAGCTAAAATAACTAATGTAATTTCAGGCATTACTGTAAATCAGTTGGCAAATGTTTTCCGTGAACTGCAAAATCGTATTACCCTTTGTATTGCTAATGATGGAGGACATGTGGAAACTTGAATAAAATTTCAATAAAACCTTAAAAAATATAGATTTACTTCTTTTTAATCCTTTTTACAAATTATTTCTACCGCAAATACAAATAAAGTTATAAATTTTTTAAAGTGCACACGAACTTTATGGACACCCTGTATTAAAACGATATTTTGTACCGAAATTATTCTAGTGTAAAAGCATTATTCATTAATTCCAGGAATATGATGACTTTAACATTATCTGATCTTGAAATCCCGACATGACACACACTACTGCGAAAAGACACGCGAAGCTACCAAAGAAAACACAACGCTATCAAAACAGAAATAAATAAACATCTTTGAAATTGGATTGTGAACGCCGAAAGCGCTCACAAATCATACGAGGATTTATGATCAAATTCTCCTCGAAAAATTCAACAAAGGAAAATTATCATAACAGTTTAAAAATCAAATTTTAAAAATGGCGCTTCTCCTTTAATCTTCCCCATCAAGAAAATTTCAACTTCCCGTAAAAGCACTACTGTGAATACTGAATACTTGTCTGTGTGATCATAACTGGGTGCCGCAGTTCAAGCCAACTCAAGTGAAGCGTACCTTCTGAACCCCAACTTATTGAACAGCTGCCTTCTCTATTCCCCCAGAAACAGCTCTATACCCAGTCCTCTGTAAACTTAGCAACCTGATATTCCGATACGTTTTAGTTATGTGCCATTCGTGATACACGCTTAGGCGACCATGTATCTCTCGATACATGACTAACGAGGCAGATTTTTTTCCCGCAGTAGGTTGGCATTTCTTTCTGCGACAGACCAGTTGCCATCCAAGGCTATAGAACCCGGTCTCTCCTGCAACTTACCATAGTTGGGCGGGGAGAAGAAGAGGATTCATACCTTTCCCAAGGGTATTAACACATAAGTAAATGAAATTGATTCGACTGAAATTCGAACTCGGCTCTCCGATTCCTCAATCCGAGCCGGAATCCATTACTCCTCCCTTCGATATGTAAATTTCATTATTCGCAACATGTAATTTGCAAGTTTCTATAAAAACATTTGTGTGGCGCGAAGTACAATCAATTGAAATGGACTACCCTAAAATCTTAAACAATGATTTGTCATCGGTTAGCTACCAAACTTGCTAAATTCAAAATTTCTGTCCGAATATATATATATATATATATATATATATATATATATATATATATATATATATATATATATAAAGAAATATAGTTTTAAGGTGTGCTATATTTATGGTACAAAGTGCTCAATATCAGAGATAGAGCGTATGTAAACATAAATATAAAAGTGAACATTGAAGTCAACACTCAGAGGTGACAGGCTGTTTTATGCTTTCGTCAGGCGGCCTGACGATTTCGCCTAGCATGAAACATCCTTTTGCCTCTGAGTGCTGACTTCAATGTTCACTTTTATATTTATGTTCATATATATATATATATATATATATATATATATATATATATATATATATATATATATATATGTACTTCCTCGGGTGATGTTTGGTAACTGGTGATAAAATGATTTTTTAGGGAAATTTGAAAACAAATCGTTACTTCTTTTCCGTAAGATAAAGAGGTGGGTCATGAGATCAAAATTCAAAATATATATTGATATTTAATTGGTTAATCGAGAAATACCCACAAGTATATTTTAAATTTTGACATTATACGCCCCATTTACCTTTTGGAAAAGAGGTAACGATTTGTTTTTAAATTTGCCTAAATAATCTTTTTATCAACAGTTACCAACTATTGCCTGAGGAAGAACAATCATAGTATTGAAACACGTAAGCATTTGTGTAACGATTTAAAATATTTTTATTATAATCTCTTAAAATAAAAATATAATAATATATATATATATATATATATATATATATATATATATATATATATGTGTAGGTGAGTGTGTAGTATTATAATTAATAATAGTATATCCTTATAACTGTATTTACTATATAAATGTTGGAGAAAGGCCTGAAAAGTAAACGAAAATACATTTGATTAACCCTAATATTTAACAATATCACGCGAGATAAGCTTGCTAATCATCGATTTGCTGTAAAGCCCAATATATTTATTTTATTATAAATGTTTTATTATAAATTTTTATTATAAATCACTGAGAAATAACACTCGGAAATTCCCCGAAGTATACATTTCTTTGCACGGGTTCCAGAGGCAAACATCATATGTGCCCTTCTATGTCACGGGATTGCCAACTAAATTATCGTAGACTAGAAGCATGGCCCGGCGATGCCCCTGCTTGATTCAAAAATCGTACGACTCATACGGCAATCGCTATCACTTGACTTAAAATATTTTTGCCCTTCCTTGCCTTTAAAGGAGTGCCCTTTGCCGTGCTGATGTTGCTACATGCCTTACTTCTTGCCTATCTCACACTGCAAATTTTTTCTAAGCTCTATACTAAACATTAAATCTGTTACGAAAAAAGAACTAAACAAAATGAACACAAAACTATCAGCTTTAAAAAAGGACTCGTAACTGGAAAAACCGAATGAAAAAAGAATGTTAATAACAAATACTTTTTCACACCCAACCCAGATCTGCGGAATCAGAATCAACGTTGAGTTTAAGCATGCGAATGAGCCAATTGGAGTAAACTGCCATGCAGATTTAAATTGTTCCCACTTGTGACGAATGCAGCTATCGATATTTTTTGCATGCTAGTTAACATTCGTGTCAGTCAGCTGTTGGCTCTCACGCTGGCCAATAGAATCTTCCTGCTTATTCGTAGAAGCCAGCTATAGGCTCTCACTCTGGCCAGTAGAAAATGGCCGCAAACTACATTAAAACTGCCGTAGAAGCATGAAAAAGTCGATTATTTCTACTATCGATGAGAGTTGGGAAATGCAAAGTCGGTCTTTGCCTTGCCGCTAACATGGAGCATGTGCATGTAAATTTGGGTGCAAATCCGTCGAAAATTGCGGCCGTGCATTCGTTACACACACACACATCCTGCCTTTTATAGATAGAGATATTTACAAACTTTAGATTATCGAAACAAAATATGTTACTGGCCAAAAACTGAGGATCGAACGAAGTAGCCACGAACTCTTTTACTAATTGTTCACCCTATACAAGGCCCAAGGGTAACTCAAGATAGAATGTCACTGAATGACGTTGCTGAATGAGCGTAAGAGGAGGCGGTAAGATTTGCAGATTACGAGAATATGTAGGAAAGCATTTGCACTATATGCATCTTTCGGACTCTTATCCTCATCTTTATTCCCATATTCACGACGTTTAGGCCGTTGTATTCACCGGCCTTCTTCAAGTGATATCCATTTGAATTTTTAACACAACCTTTTGTTTATTCCCAAGGGATAGATTTTTCTAAGAAGACCGTAGCGTACAACGGCTGAAATGTATAGCAATAAAGATGAGGACATTAGTCCTAACGATGTAAATAGTGTAAATAGTTACAATATATTAACTCATCCCAGAAATATAGACAGGCATATCATGTGAAATAAATAAATGTTTCGGTTCGAAATTCCAAAACTATCAGGACGGGAGGGGTGTACAACGACCGAAACGCCGTGAAGTAAATTTTGTAAATATTTGCAATAGCTCATCTAAGGAATATAGACAGATGATGTAGGCAAGTTAACGGTTGGCTCTCGACCTGAAGAGGTTAAGATTGTATTGATCGAGAAAGCATCTACTCGGGTGTCTGTTACACAAAGCAGCGTTCTCAGAAGTTTTCCGACCGGACATTTTTTGCTCACTCATGAAGTACGAAGGGAAGGAGAATGGTTGCCCCTGTTTATAGGATATATTCGGTTTAAACTGTAATAGACTGAAGCGGTAGATCTAGTGAATGAAGCTCGTCCGAATATTTTCCATGGAAATGGAGATAGAGTAGCGAAAGGCTTGAAACGTATTCGTGTATGCAAGTATGACTTGGTTAAATTGCTTTATGGACGCCGTCCCTGGGTATAAGTATTCAATATGATGGATTAGCTTGTCTGGGCTTTTATATGGAACCTTAAACAATATAAAACGAGACAGAAGTCCGCATTTATCCAAAATCGCCATACGGGCAACAATTGAAGAAAGCTAAAGGAACGTTCTACTTCTGCTCGTTTATTTATTAAATCAGCTTCATTCGGGAAACAGCGAATGATTTGTGCAAATGACGCATTTTGTGCGCAAAACGTGCTCAATCAACGGCAGTGATAAGGCCAGAGAGCGTGCGTTGCATGCATTTGCAGCATTTAATATTTTGCTTCAATATTTTTTTCTGTTTAAAGAGGTGCGTTCATATCGAGAAAGACACACCACTGAGGGTGAGGTAATATTATAAAAGTATGCGGATAAAAATCGGGGGGGGGGCGAAAAGGCTGGATTGCAAAAAGTGGCATATTCTCCTTCATTTGAAGACGCGCGCATCCACACACACGCAAACACACACACACACATGTATATATAGAGAGAGAGAGAGTGAGAAAGAAAGAAAGATACATATATATAAAAGATATATACATAAAAGTATATATATAGAGAGAGAGAGAGAGTGAGAGAGAAAGAGATAGATAGATAGATAGATAGATAGATAGATAGATAGATAGATAGATAGATAGATAGATAGATTGAAAGAAAGAAAGGGGTGGATTTTTTTATTAATCTGATAAATGTCGATTACTTAAAGGATATTTTTAGTCGGTACTCGTATTTGAATAGACGCTCCGTTTATTTATTAAACATTATATTTATTTATTTTCGTCTCCCAGATACACACACACACACACACACACACTTATATATATATATATATATATATATATATATATATATATATATATATATATATAGATAGATAGATAGATAGATAGATAGATATGGACTCTCCCGACGATTTTGACAACCTCATTCAGTTTTTATGTTTGTATTGTATGTGATACCCCCGTCCGTCTAGTGACAATTCCACATATTGTGCGACAGCGAAGATCTCGGGATATAGCAACATGAATATTTGCTGACACTTCGTCATTCTCTATTGTCTCTTACCCGATCAATTCGACTGATTTCAAATTTTTTATATCAGTCTGGCGCATATATCTGTAGATATTTATATCCAGGGAAACTCGCTCGATCTTAGTATGAGGAACATTGACACATTAAAAGTTACTTTTTAGCTTCTCCTTGTAACTGAGCCATAGCCCTCTTTCTATCTATTGCGTCTGTGTCTTGGTGTGTGTGTGGCGGCATTGATATGTGATTGCATGTGTGTAACTCACACAAGTGGAGGGTCAAGTATGAAAAAAAAGAAAAAGTTGGAAGGAAGAAAAGGAAAACATGTTTTTTTCTTTTTCTTCGGCGGATTATTAACATGAATGAAAATGGGGATAAGTCTAAGCAGAATGTGAGGCTTGAGCACGTTTCTCTGTGTGTGCGTCTCTGTGTGTGTGTATGTCTCAGTGAGGGGAATCAAATTGGAAGTTACCACTTCAAGCACGCCACCATATTCCTGATCAGTTAAAAATTGTGGCTGCCTTTGCATCCTTTTTTATGGAAGAGCGCATATTGCCGGCGAAACGGAAGTCATCAGGGATTGGACAATAAACTGCCAAATACAGTCGCATGGTGTGTAGTTGGGAGAATGTAAAAAATTGTAGGTAACAGAAGGTACACAAGTCGATACTCGATCAGTATCGGCTGGGTCACCGTGGAGAGGGCGTATGATGTTGAAAGACCCGAAACCCTTAATGAACCTCGGCTAGAAACATCACTGATGATGTGTACTAAAGCATTCAATAAATGTATTTTACGAAAACATATATATATATATATATATATATGTTTTGGTAAGTTTAAAAAAATTAGGAGATCAGTTAATCACGCTACCTTGGTTTCAACCTTTCTGTATCGTAAGGCGATTTAAGCAAATGATATTCTAAATCTTTATTATTTATAAATTAACGCAAAACGTGATGTGAATGTGATTAAATAGAATTCAGCGCTGACTAATAAATGTTTTATATATATATATATATATATATATATATATATATATATATATATATATATACATATATGTATATATATATATATATATACTTTATTTTAGGATAATACATCAAAAACCTTTAAAAACGCTGCAAAAATGCAATCATGTCTCGATGCATATTAAAACAACATACACCCTCTTTTCACGAAAAAAGGAAGAAACAAAGAAGAGTAAGAAAGAAAAACACAACATACATCTTCTTTTCCCGAGAAGGGAGAACAAGAAGAGTAATAAATAAAAGAGAGGGCATAGTAGCAGGGTTTGTTTTGTTTTTATTCATATCAACCAATCGGAATGGCCTACGCTAAGTTCAAAGGGGAAAAAGAAGCAATCATAAGTAAGAGGTCATGAACCACAGATTTAGAATCGTAGACGACCTCCAGGCGTCATATTTGATAAAGATGTAAGGATGTCGATGCTACAATGTTATGCATCAGACACATGTTATTTCCCATGAGAGAAGAAACGTAATTCAACAAGATACTCGACAAACTACATACCCAGTGGGTTAAAAAAAAGTAAACATTTCCCATTTTAAGAGTTGGTAAATAATATGGCATTTTAAGAAATAAATGGAAAGGTTAAACGAATAGATCTAACATAATTATTAAAATATATGGATCTTGCAAAATAGGAATTAGGTGTTAACTAAAGGGTCTTTATATAGGGTATTAATGAAACCAATCAATGCACTATGTCGAAATCTCAGCGGATGCCAATACATCATTTCACTTGGAATATATATATATATATATATATATATATATATATATATATATATATAGAGAGAGAGAGAGAGAGAGAGAGAGAGAGAGAGAGGGAGAGAGAGAGAAATTATTACACAACAAAATCCAAAACTACTTTATATGGGGGATGGAACTATTTCAAACGAAAAAAAATTCGTCAGTCTTATTTAACTGTAGTTTTCGTCGGTTGAGGTAATTTTGGATTTTGTTCTGTAATACTATTTATTGGCTTTGTGATAATAAATCCATTGAGCTCTTTTTGTTGATCAGATTTAATATCTTATATTACTAGGACCCACTTGGATTATATACCAACAGATTTATTACCTCATCTGTATATATATATATATATATATATATATATATATATATATATACTTTTAGGTATCTCCAGGCGATTTCTGTCTATTGATTTCATATGTGTATTGAGCACTTTTTTAATACTACTGTTTCCTGGTCTAATTCAACTCTGGGCATTAAGTTCATTATTGATATTATATATATATATATATATATATATATATATATATATATATATATATATATATGAACATGTTAGTAAAAATTAGCAGAAATTGAGTGTCGAGGTCCACTGATATGAACCGGTGAATAATGGCTTGTGTAAGAATCGAATTTAAACCAATAAAATTGAGGTCATTATCATTGAAGAAAGGGTTTGCTACAGAAAAGTCCCATTTTCGGATTTCAGGTATCATAAGCATGTCTTTAAAAGAGTAACCAATGAAATGTCTAGGTAACAGTTTTAATTCTGATTTCAAAGACAGAAGTTCAGAATTGTTTTACAAATCTCAGTGACAGGTCAGTGGTGTCAGGAAGTTTTAAGGCATACATATATCAGTGTGACATCTCTCCGAAAATGTTGTGGCCTTTGACGCGATAAGAAGGCGTATTGACAACCTTTGTGAATATGGAGAAAAAGATAAGTGGCTTTTTTGCGAAGTTGGCTCGGTTTACGGAGCAGTTTGAACAGTGCTCTTTGTATGGAGTTTCGAATGCTTTGCGGCTCTCCTTCAGAGGATTAATTGAAGAATTTAAAGTGGCAAGAATAAGGAAAGAGATTCTGTATCGGGGTTCAAAAGATCCCAAAGTGGTAGTGGCTGGAACTGAGTTTCGAACAGGAAGAAGTGGGGGTAAAGCACTAGAGCAAAGTTTATGACAGAAGGCCCTCATAGGAACAGAAGCAGTGGGCCGAACAGGCGTAGGCTACTTGCCAAGTCCCCGAAGAATAGAAAAAAAGGTAAAAAGCGGAAACACTCTCTCCAATATGAAGTTAGAGCCGGATATACGCAACCATATATAAATCCAAAAATTAAAAATTTTCAGTTTGACGATCGCAAATAGCGCGAAACCCAGGGTCACAAACTCACATCAATCCATCTATATATATATGCGCGCGCGCGCGCGTGTGTGTGTGTGTGTGTGTGTGTGTGCGCGCCTGTGTCTGTGCCTCTGTGTGTTGGTATATGATTTTAGGATGTATGTGCATTCAGCCACTTTAAAAACGAGAGTTAAATGGTATGTGGTTTATCGTATAAATTTTGTTTTTACATGATCCTTTTGCATGTTACTCGTTGTCTTCACCACGACTATCGTAAATATTTTACATGTCTAAAACCCAAGAAACGATTCCTTAAAATCCAATTAAGAAACATAATTTTCAAGTAAAAAAAAACACTCAACCTATGTCATGAAATGTGCCCCGCCGAAAGTAAATTCTGACTATGATTGGTATCATATACGGCAGGCAGCAATGAGGTATTCATAATCTACATAATATATATATGCACCCCTTAACTTACGAAATGGTGTAAAGATTAATCATGGCAAAATGGCTGTCATATATATATATATATATATATATATATATATATATATATATATATATATATATATATATATATATATATATATATATATATATAGGGCAAATTATAATTTATAGATTATGTTTTTGATTGCTTTTTCATCCTGTTTATAATTAGTGTGCGTCTAGTTACGATAGAATAAATTAACGCTCTCTGTCGGAATATCTGTGATGAGGTGTTATTTATTTCATTGTTTACACTATTTATATTCGAACTATTGTCCTCAGCTTTGTTGTTATCGTCACAACGTTTCGGCCGTGGTTCCCTGTAGCCTTCATCAGATGCATATAGATGTGGATATCCTACAAGGAATTCTGAACTAAAACCTATATTCAATTTACGCGGGTATTCCTCTCCTTCCACTGTCCATGTTTAGGGATATCGTCTATTTCCTATTTATAGTATGCTCAGTTATTGCTTGCCCGTTTAAACTAAGTCCAAAGTACACACTGCACAGAGTCACTGAACTCACAATGCCCGAAGTCATTGAAATCACAACAACTATTTCGCCAAATTCACAAACTAACGCTTTACTCCATTAGGCTATTGTCCAGTAGGACAATTTGCTGTAGTGAACTTGGAGCCTTAAACCTAACCTTGCTGCTGATTAATGATGTAACTGCTGTCATGTCTTGATTGTTGTTGATGCTGAAGACTTGATGTGACTTCAATATATATATATATATATATATATATATATATATATATATATATATATATATATATATATATATATATATGTATATATATATATATATATATATATATATATATATATAAATTAACTGATTTAAAATATGGTTTCTTCGCTACGCACTAATAACCATGTTTCAAAAACTGAAGCTAAAATCTTCAAATTTAATTATATAATTAAATTAAAAGCATTAGTTCTGTTTGATCTTCAAGCGAATTTTGGAATAACTTATTTTTAAATTAACTGAGTTTTAAACGCACATATAAATTCATAATTTCCTTTTTTCTTACTGTTCTTTCTCTTTACTATAATATATATATATATATATATATTGTAATATTTTTATTATAATAAATTACAATAAAATCTTTTTATATCAGTACACAAAAACTTTCACTTACGAAAAGAGGTAAAGATTTGTTTTTTGTAAATTTCCTTAATAAATCATTTTTATCATTAGTTATCTAACATCACCTAAAGAGGTACCATCTTAGTACCAAAACATGAATGTTTTTGTATAGCGATGTATTTTATTTTTATTGTAATTTTTGATAATAAAACTATTATAATACTATTTTGCACTAGATTGTATTGAGCACATTTTAAAAAATGAATACTATTAACTGTGGATATTTACACCATCTGTTCTTTCTCTTATTTGTGTGCTTTTGTATATATATATATATGTGTGTGTCTGTGTGTGTGTGTGTGTGTGTGTGTGTGTATGTGTGTATTAGTGTGTGCGTGCATATGGATATATATATGTGCGTGTGCGTGTAATATTCTCGTTAAATTCAGAATTGAGAACCAATATATATCATTTAATTTCCTTATTTTTACGAGAAAACTGGACATGCCTACTATAAATTATAGTAAAAATCCAAATTTAGCGAAACTTGGAGACAGACCCCTTATCCATTTCTGTTGTGTACGACCCAATTATTAATGGATGCAGAACGCATATTTCCTGAAATGTTTCTATTTAACGTGAATAAGGAACATATAGAATTCTTTGTTGCTGATACAGCAATTTCTTTTCTTTAGATAGATATATAAAAAAAGAAACGGAAAAAATGATGAAAAATCCTAACAAAATTAATGACACAGATTGTCAGGAAAGAAAAATAAATTAACTAAAAACGACAAATTGAATTAAAGAAATACATCATTATGGAAAAAAAAAACAAATTAACGATTGCTTATGACAAAATAAGATTAGAAGCGAAATATTAAAAAGAACAAACAAAAGAAAGCAAAAAATGAAGAAATATTTTTAACGGCTATTTTTTTTTTTTTTTTAGCTCTCTTGTTAAAATTAACATTTCTTACTAAAATTGAAATTCTTCATTACCCTTAGTTTTCACACTAAAAATACTAAAACATTTTGCCGCGTAACAAAGGCGTGGAACCATTACGTGTTTTCCCTGAACATGAAAGCCAACCGCAAGAGATATTGAAATTCTTAATCACAAACTAGGGCATATTTAGTTCCGATTATATTAATCCTCCATTTAATGATAATCAACCATTTAAGTTTGTTGTATTTGAGAAAATAGTCAGTAATTCTTAATAATGATGAATTGAATTCAATGTTTTAGAATTTACCGAAGATTCATATCAGTAGTACTTATACATCACATGTAAGAAAGTAAAAATATACTTAGGTAAGCGTCCGCCAATGGGCCGATATGAACTCTTAGGGTAAAAAAGGAGTCGATAAATGCCTAGGTCAAAAGCGATTCAATAATTATTTGTCACGGAAACATTGAATGCAGACATTTTCATCTCACTTATAAGGCGAACTCATTGCGCTATGTGTATGGAGTCTGGAAGAAGAATCATGATTCAGAATTAAATGCTACAGTGAGTGTTACGAAAAGAAAATATATCTATTTAATACACTTACATTATTCTGACTATTGTCCTCATCCTTGTCCCCATATTTATTACAACGTTTCGGCCGTTATACGCTCCTGCATTCTTCAGGTTGTTGTAATGTCGAACTGAACACTTTATTTCGCCCACTGGGGTAGAGTGTTCTAGTTCCACGTGCCATGTTTCAATGGATGCCAGTTATCAGTTATCTCCTGCTAATTCCCCTCTGAAAATTCTCCACTGCCTTAACCTGGTATTGAACTCACACTTATGCGTCAGCATCAGATAAAGGACTCATGAGCTAAATCTTTTAATACGCTGAACATGTAACATAAATGTCTTTGGTTGTTTCCAAGTTTTATTATTTAGAAGTATAATATTAAAATAATTAATTATTGCAATAATTATCTTGACTTAGACACACTGCTTATTATTCATATCACTGGTGCAGTGCACGTTGTTAATCCCATACGACCCTAACGTTTTACAGATTATATATATATATATATATATATATATATATATATATATATATATATATATATATATATATATATATATATATATGTTTGTGTTATTTACTTTCCTCGAGTTGAATAGTTCGGAAGAAAAGAGGTCTTCGAGTGCAACAATGCGATCAATAACCCGTCTCCTTATTTAAAATATTACCCGGCAGATAAATATATATATAATTATATATATATACATACATATATATATATATATATATATATATATATATATATATATATATATATATATATATATATAATTACACAATCCAATCCAAAATTACCTCATAAGGGGGGATATAGTTATATTTCAACCAACGACAAGTACGTTAGTCTTATTCAACCCTGGCGTACAGACCCTGTAGTATATATATATATATATATATATATATATATATATATATATATATATATATATATATATATATATTTGTGTATTTAGGCAGCAATGCTTCTTTCATGCACATTTCATTAAGAACGACTGACAAGGTGCTTTTATTTAGTTTTTTATACAATTTCTCATGTGATCTAATAATGTTTTTATTTTCAGATGATAAATTATATAAAAACTGTCCGAATGTTATTTTTATCCAAGCGCTTTCGGCTATTCATTTAGCCATTTTCAAGGATTATATTTCATCTGTTAGAATTAGAAATAGCTTGTTATATGTATGTTTTATAAAATGTTTCATTTTTTTCAAAACACGGTCAATATATTATGTCCATGTTCAAAGTTAATATTATTAAGTGTTGGTTTATTTGTTTATATTAATAAGGCTTCCATTATTTTTAGCCTTTTTTTTGCATGTGGATGATGCTATTATATTAGTGTTGTCGACAAGTATGTTCTGAATAGTGTCCGGTATGTCTCCATGAATATTTAAATGAGATCTAAATTTTAATGAAATGTATGTATATATATATATATATATATATATATATATATATATATATGAAGAAATATAGTTTTAATGTGTGGTATATTTATGAAATAAAGTGCTCAATATCAGAGATAGAGCGCATGTAAATATAAATATAAGTATAAAAGTGAACATTGAAGGGGCGACAGGGTGTTTCATGCTGGACGCAATCGTCAGGTGGCCTCTGAGTTTTGAATTCAATGTTCATATATATATTTATATATATATATATATATATATATATATATATATATATATATATATATATATATATATATATGAATTAGTGTTATAAATTTATGAATTTTGTAAAATAATTGATTTCCTGTAACATTTTTGAATTTTGTAAAATAATTGATTTTCTATAACATAAATCAATGAACATTTATTCAAAAATATTAAAATGGGTTTAGCTTAGTTGATTTTCTTTAAATGTCACCCGCAACACGAACTACTTAAATCTTATACAAGCATAGTAGTACAATGATTTTCTTGATTATTCTGGAACGATCTGGAACATTCTAGAACTTTCTGGAGCCTTTGAAAATTTTATGGATATTTCTCGAACTTTTCGAGCCTAATAGAAATTTATGGAGCCTTGCAGAACTTTCCTGAAATCTATGACGCGCATTTTGAGGGAGACGAGATAAGTGTGAACGCTTGTTATGTCGTCATACGTATAAAGCGAATGGACAAAGTGTGATGTGTTTGAGATCAAATATTATTTCTGGTTTCAGGGTATATATACAGAATAAGTAATGCTGATTGATTTTCTGAAAAATCTCCTAGTATTCATTTTGAACAATAATATCTCATAAGTAGAAGAATAATCACTGAATAATCGCAGGATACAACTAGAAATCCAAATTGTCGGTTGCTATCTCTTCCTTTGTGCATCCCAAAAGCTATGAAAGATAGGATAAATGAAATCGCTATGTAAATAACAAGTTTATTGCAAAAGAATGTAAATTTCCTAAATTTATCAACTCAAGTCATACAAAAAAAAATTGATCAAGTGCTGATCATCTACGACGTCAGGTTGAAACGAGGAAAATATCATCCATTGAATGAAATGTTTAGCATTACAAAAGAAAATGTTGACTGTGTAGTGAGAACAGACGGATATATCATCTTCTGATCGAAAGCAAAGGACATATTGAATATACAACTGGAAAGACTGTCTGTTGCAAAACTATTCATCCATCCAAAAGAAGAAAAGTAACCTTGGATCGGACTTCAAAAACAGTAACAAATTCAACGTCCGATTCATAGACTGAATCAAAAACCCAATCAGAGTGGTGGGGATATGAAGAATTCGAAGGTTCTGAAGAACAACCGACAAAAAACAAGTATAACAAAATTCCAAACAAATTACGAATGTCTTCAAACGTTTCAACCATCAAAGCAGCAAATGTTTGCCAGAAGTTATCTCAAGAAGGGTTTAAAGTTGAAACGCCTTTCCAATCTGATATTTACAAATACACCATTAAATATGCTGTTCAGTTTCAAGAAAAAATGAAGATAAAACTAAACTTTAAAAAATTGATCATTGCATTTTAATGGGAAACGAATTGATAGCCAAGAGTATCAAGTAATTGTTTTGAAGAATTAAAGAAGATAATTTAGAAGCATTATATCTACCAAATGGAAAAGCGGATACTGTTGTCAAAGGAATAACAGCTTTTTTTGAAGGAATACAATTCATGGAAGAGAATAAAAATGATTCTTGCGTACACTACGAATATGCACACTGTAAGCAGGATTGGGATTTCCATTCAGTTACAAAGACTATTTACTCAAAAGGAATTGGAAGTAGCACAATTCATTGGCTGTCAACATCATGTTCTTGATTGAATGCTTCGCGTAGTAATGGATAACGAACTTGAAGGAAAAAGACATCGCCCAATATCAGATATCGGTGAACTTGTAAATAACTACGAACATCTCAAGAATTTCAAGAATGGTAAAGAAGTAATTGCTGTAACAGCAGTATGGCGTAATATGAAATTTCTATTTTATTTATCTCGAGTTGTCTGCTTTGTCAAAGTAAACGCAACATTGAATGCTAAAAGAATACTATCTCACTTTTTGGCATTTATTCTTCTAGCAGACAATAGAGACTGGCTACTCAAAATTTGTAGATTCGTTTCTTACAGATGGGCCGAGCATTGGTTTACTGACCAAATCCGCGGTGCAGATGATTATCAGCTATGTAGTAGCTTGCAAGCTCAAGAAAAAGCATTAAATTCTAGAAAAAGGATCTTGCTATCCGGAACCATCTAGACTCTGGAAATTTTCAGAACAAAACGGACAATTTTTATGACGTCTGTGTGCATAGCGGCTCGGATTGAGGAATCGGTGAATCGAGTTCGAATTCCAGTCGAATCCATTACATTCACTTACGTTCTATTACCCTTGGGAAAGGTATGAATCGGCTTCTCCTCCCCACCAGCTAAGGGTAAATAGCAGGAGAGACCGAGTTCTATTGCCTTGGATAGCAACTTATCTACCGCAGAAAGAGATGCCAACCTACTACGGAAAGAAATCTGCCTCGTCCGTCATGTATCGAAAGATACATGATCTCCTAGGCATGTATTATGCATGGCACATAACTAACTGACTAAAAAACAGATTAAGTCCAGCTTACCTTTATTTTATCTTGCAAAAGACAAT
>OZ038476.1:24191024-24201024 GCA_964036315.1 Acanthosepion esculentum
AACGCGGATAAAATAGTTCCACTGGTGCACGCTAAACGATTAGCTAAAACCTCGTTTTAGAACACTCAAGACGGATATGGTCACGGAGCTACCCAGGAGAAGAAACAAAGAAAAATAAATCGATCACATAACGATATATAAGATATTTAGGAATGCAGTTTTACACTGTAAAACATATCATAATTGGTGACTGCGGGAGCAAACACCTCGTGATATATAACCTTAGATTGAAACTAAAGAGAAGAGAAATTAAAGTGTGCCAAGACACACTCCAAATTGCAATACGATAGACCTATATCATCAGAATTTGAAGAAATATACGGACAGTGTTAAAAGCAATGATCTAAATGAGAGGGAACGTTCCAGCTGGGACATATAAAAAAAAAGATTTTAGCATCAACAAATGAAAATCATTCCAAACAAAACTAGACAATGAAAAAAAGGAATGAAAGACAGAAGAATTTCTTGACATAATGAAAAGGAGACGGCAAACAAGACCAGTATATGGCACAGAATGTATGATATTGCACAAAGACATTAGGAACAAAAGGTATTTGAAATTTTGTATGAAGCAGTACTTTAAGACAACAAAGGAAAACTGTGAGAAGAATTATGCATTAAATAATATAAAAATTTGATATTTTTATTTTAACTAGAAATTATTTTTTAATGTTCTAAGGTAATGGACTTTATTACGTGTTATGAACATGTAGTTATAACTTGCGTAGCGGGGATCAATTCATTATTAATTTATATTGCAAGCTGAAAATATTAGAAAATTAAAAGAAAAATTGATATTTGTGATTTGATGTGCTTATTCAATAGGAATATAAAAAAAATTGATAAATATGATTATTTCTTGTGATTTTATTTATGAATATAAGCTCTAGATTGATTATTTTGGTTGGGTGGTTCGAGGAAGTGTGTTTATAAATAGTCCCGGGTTATTAAAGGTCATAACTTTTAGATTTCATAAACACACACACACACACACACACACACACACACACACACACACACACACACACACACACACACACTTACACATATATATACATATATATATATATATATATATATATATATATATATATATATATATATATATACAGTTGCGGCCAAAATGTTCAGAACGGCATTGTTTTCATCAGAAAAGTAGGTATAAGTTTTTATCAAACTTGTTTTATATTGTATAATTTTCATAGACAATAAATACGATATTAATTGTTATTGTCTGAGGTTTTGGTGTAATTTTAGAGGATAATACAAAAGTTATGGATGATTTAGTGATTTACTGCAAAACCCATGGCGGCCAAAATGATCAGAACGGTTGAAAAATAACAAAATAATCAAAAATGACAGAGAATACTGGAATTATTTAATATTTAGTGTGAAGCCCTTTAGCTTCAATCACACTTTGACATCTTCGTCTGCATGAGGAAATTAAATTCTCAATTTCTTGCTTGGTGATCTTATTCCATTCTTCCTGAAGGGCATTCCCTAATTGCTCAGTTGTTTTAGGATTTCTGGCTTTCGAACGTTCTCCTAGACCATTCCACACATTTTCAATAGGATTGAGATCTGGGCTTTGAGCAGGCCAATCCATAACAATAACCTTTTCAGCCTTGAGGAAGTTCATGACCACCTTAGCCTTGTGACATGCGGCATAGTCCTACATGAATATGGGTGGTAGCTTAGTTGAATTTCTCAGCCCAGGCAAGACATGATCTTTTACAAGTTGTTTATAAACTCCTGCATTTACCTTTCCATGTAATCGCACCATTTCCAGATATCATCCCCCAAACCATGACACTTCCTCCACCGAATTTAATACTAGTCTTAAGGCATTTAGGCGACAATTATTCACCTACTTTTCGACGAACGTACCTTTTCCCATCTGAGCCAAATAACATAAACTTAGATTCATCACAGAAATGCACCGTTTGCCATTTGTCTTGAGACCACAACACATGTTTGGTTGCAAAGATAAGACGACAGGTTTTATTCTTGGAGCTGATCAGTGGCTTCACTGCAGGTGCTCTTGCTTGTAGGTTATGTTCAACTAAACGACGAGACAGTTTTTTAGATAAATTTTTCTTCAGTACAATGTTCATTTCCCGAGATACAACAGCAGCAGTTTTAAATCTGTCCTTTTTAACCAACTTTACCATAGCATGATCTACTCTCTTGTTCGTTTTTCTTGGCCTATCAGTAGACTTTCTTGCTCAACCAAAATCTTCGTAGACCTTCAGAATACCGTGAACAACACTTTTTGACATGTTAACAATCTTTGCAATAGACCCAATACTTAAATTATCCTTCTTTCGAAGCTTAATAATCTGTAGACGAATTGGTAACGGAGTAAGTGGCATTATATTAACAAAGTACACTGCAGATATTCTTACTAATGTTTAGTAAACGAAGCGTCACGTAAACAAATTAAAAAAATTAGAGTTCGCCGGTTGAATATACTAAAACACGGAGTAAAAGCAACCGTTCTGATCATTTCGGCCGCCATGGGTAAATCACTAAATCATCCATAAATTTTGTATTATCCTCTAAAATTACACCAAAATCAATCTCAGACAATAACAAATAATATCGTATTTATTGTCTGTGAAAATTATACAATATAAAACAACTTTGATAAAAACTTATACCTACTTTTCTGACGAAAACAATGCCATTCTGAACATTTTGGCCGCAACTATATATATATATATATATATATATATATATATATATATATATGATTTATGTATTTTATATATTATATACGTTCGGTATACTGGAAAGCGCGTAATATCAGTGATAGAGCTAACATATTTAGTTGTATGGATGTTAGTTTGTAACCCTAATATATATATATATATATACTTTATTTTAGGATATTACATAAAAAAACATGGAAAAAATAAACGCTACACAAATGCAATCATATTTTGATGCGTATTAATACATCTTATCAGGCGTTAGTAAATTAGTAATAAAATTATGTATTACTAATTTGTGCAAACGATATTTTAAATAGATATTCATATTTGAACTGGTGCACTCTTTTTACTTATTTATTAAACAGTATATTTATTTATTGACATCTACCGGCCTGAATATTTGAGAAAGCTTGCTAGAAATGTATATGCAGCTTCAATTTCTTAGAGTTGTTATTAAACTGATTAAGAAATATGGCGTAATTCTGGTCATTTCTTTTATGTTCCCTAATAATTTCAGTCGCATCCAAGATCATCTTCAGAGGTGAATTGCTAAGACAAAACTTAATGTAATTGATAGTTGAGAATTGTTTTTTAAATGCGCATGAAACACCCCCCATTATAGTCACTTTAAAAATTAACTGTTAATAAAATATATGGGAGGTAACTTTATTTTTATTTACATTTAAATAAAGATAATTTGTCTAGCTTATTCAACCAACATTGTTAAATGAAGTTATGATGCCTAATTATATATATATATACATATATGTGTGTTTGAGAGAGTAAGTTAGTGAATGAATGTGTGTCCGTGAGTGAATGAATGTGTGTATGTTTAAGTAAGTGTGTGTGAGCGTGTTTTCTATATTATTCTTCAGGGTACTATTATAAATTTTTAACTTTTTGTAAATGTAATACCCCTGTATAAATATTTCAAATAACTGCATAAATACACAGACTGATAGAATTGTCGACACTGAGATCAACATAGAATGGCGACAGTGAGTTTCATGATTGAAAACAATCTTCTGGTATATATACTATCGTACTGGTCACACTTATACCCAATGTTTTTTTAAGTAGAGCAAGAGCTTATATCTTGTTTCCTGTTTAGGGTTGAGTTTCCGGTTCCTTCTAAAGTTTACTACTTTTCGTTCACTCCTAGTAGTCACTTTTGTCTTAGCGACATTATCGCCTTGCATTGCTTGGGTGTAATTTTATGATATATATATATGTGTACTAAAAAATAATAAGAGTATTGTTATCCGATGAGCTAACAAAAAAACATAAAAAAACATAAATACAACTTAAAATTGCAGGCCATTTTGGACGATCATATTAAATTTACAAAGATGACCAATAACACCGCGTCCCAACTTAAAAAAAAAAACATATCAATAAACTTATTACTGCTAACAAGGCTGAAACAGGATCTTATAAACGCCAAAAGATTATAGGTGACTATCACTATGGCTACCTATATAAAAATGTCAAAATCCATAAAAGGTTCATCCCCTCCGACCTAACATTTCACAAATAAATACACCAGCATATTATCGTTCCAAAAACCCTAAACAAATTAATTACTCCCTACCTCCCAAGTAAATATGGTATTAACTCCACAAATGAATTTATAGAAATTCTTCATGCTGTAAAACCAAACCACCAAACAATAGCATCTCTGGATGTACAAAATTTATTTACTAATGTCCCCATCCATGAAATGATTGACAACATCATCCGTGATGCATACAATCACACTTCTCTCCCACCCATCAATATTAAACCCACTATTTTTTAAAAAAAAGTATTATTAGCATGTACCGCACAAGAATCTTTCATGACACCCTAGATAACATTTATACTCAAATAGACGGTACGGCGATGTCATCTCCTTTAGGCCCCATTTTTATCTAATTATTATATGGCACATTTAAAAAATAAAATACTTAATGACACTAATAACCCCCCTATATATGTAAGATACATAGATGACATTTTCGTTTTAGCTAAAAATATTGATTAAATTATACAACTTAAAAACAAATTAGAAAGTCACTCTGTCCTCAAACTTACACAAGAACTTCATATTTGTAATGTAATGTCATTCTGTGATGTACATACTGATTCCAGCACGCATAAATCTACTACTTCTCTATATAGGAAACCCACAAGCATTAACTCGTGTCTTCATGATTATATTAGTGAATGCCCCCAACGATATAAGTTAACCGTTATGAAAAAAAAATGAATCCAACACACGCAAATGATATCTTCTTCCAAAAACCTATTCTATAAAGAATTACATTAGATTAAACAAACACTTGCTAATAATTGATTCCCTAATTCCGTCACTGATCAACAAATTAAAATCTATCTCAATAAACTTAATGATACCTAACAAGATTGATAATATTAATAATAATTATAACCATAAGATTGTACATCAAAATAAACATAATACTATTTATTTATTTATATGGTATCCAAATGTCTGATTATTACAAATATGGGGAAACAACACTCAAGAACATAATACACATATATATATATATATATATATATATATATATATATATATATATATATATATATATATATATATATATATATATATATATACTTACACACACACACATATCGTCACTTAACTTTCCTTTCTTGACTATTCAGTCTGTTTTCAAATATGATTTTAAAAAGGAATTATGATGGTCACGATTTAAAAACGTGTTATCTCATTGGAGAAAACTTACAATAATGGGTTCTTTCAAATCGATAATATTTCTTATTAATATAAACGTTTTCTAATCCATATACATGTATGCGTGCCTAGATACACACATGCATATATATATATATATATATATATATATATATATATATATATATATATATATATACATATATATATATATAAATATATATATAGATAGATAGATAGATAGATAGATAGATGGGGGATACAAAAATTAGGCAACGTTTATGAATCTAAAATGTTTCGTTTTCTTAAAGATTCATCTAAGATTTGGGTATAGAAAACAAAATGCTGGTATTTGTATTCGTATTTTGTTTGATTTCCATTGTTTAATCAGGGAAAGAAAATAAGAGGGTTAAATTATACTAAGCAAACAAAACTAGGCGAAGCAGTAATAATAAAGCAAAAAGATCACACGAAAAAATGGATACAGGCAAGTGGTTATAGTATTCTTAAGACAAGAAGGAACAAGATTATGGGGGATGAAACTGAAAATTGTCCCTTTTACTTGATTAGGGAGAAATTCTCTACTACTTTCTTTACGTTTGGTACGCGATATTCATTTCATCATTCCTTAATTGATTTGAACCAACAAATACATTATTATTTTTACTTTGAATAAATAACACTTCATCTACTTGCAAATCTGATGTTAATTCTTTGGTTGAAACTTGGGGTTCAGCTCGTACTGCACAAAACAAAGGAAAATAATAATAAATTGGAAAAACAGTTATAGAAGCCAAAAAGCCACGATCTATTCAAGAAGTGCATCAATGTTGGGAAAATATTTGGAGCAGCCCAAAGGAATATAATATCAATGCAGAATGGATAAAACTAGAAGAAATAAAGAATGAAGAACAATTTTCTACATGAATGGCAAAATATAACCAAGAATAATGTTAGTCATGCTCTAACGAAATCCCCAAAATGGAAAACCCCAGGAAATGACAAGGTACCCAACTTTTTGTCTTCATCATCATTAATCCATAAAACCCTATTGCTAACATTATCAATGATAATTAATAATCCCAATGAAGTCCCAAAATGGATCACTGGAGTTATTATATATCTCCTACCAAAAACGATTAAAACAGATGACCCGAAACATTATAGGCCAATAACATATCTGCCCACCATTTATAAATTGAGCACGTTTTTCCTGGCGAACTATACTTATCTTTCCTCGGTGAAAACAACATTCTTCTCCAGAAGGGATGTCAGAGAGGTTCATTACGTTGCAAAGATAAACGATCCTGAAAAATTACCGGGAAAGAGGGAGAAATCTCAGCACAGCATGAATAGATTACCGTAAAGCTTTTGATAGTGTGCCACACTCTTGGATCCTTAAGGCCTTTGAAAAATACAACGTCTCCCGGTTAACAATAAATTTCCTTAAACACGGCATGGCAATGTCGTTAAACCACATTATAGCTAAATCAAACCAAAGGCACTGCTACTTCCAACCGCCTAAATATCCGAGAAGGGATCATTCAAGGAGACTCAGTCAACTCTTCTGTTTTGTTAGTATTTAATCCTCACTTTGCATGAACTAAACAATAATAGCTATTGATACAAATTAAAAAAGAAAGTATTAAATCGCCTACTCTACCTGGATGAACTTTGCCAAAAGTTTCAATGAATTGAAGGGTCTCCTCAATATTGTAGAATGTTTCAGTGACGACATGGGTATGGAATTCAGATTAGATAAATGTGCAAAAGTAAAAGAAAGGGAGAATTACAAAAGCATACTTAATAGATCTAGACTTTGTCACAAAGATTAAGGAACTGGAACAAGAAGAAGCCTATAGGTACCTATAAATTAGCGAAGGAGACGGAATCCAGCATACACAAATGAACGAGAAAGTAAGAAAAGAATACTACAGGCATGCGCATCTGGTGTCAAATACTGATTTGAATTCACAAAACAGAATATCTGCCATAAATACCTTGGTTGAACCTGTGGTGCATATCAGCTTCATCACACTTAATTGGACCATAGATGAAAATAAGAGAATGGACACCAAAAATAAGACATTTTCTCACTTGCCATAGCATGCATCATCCCATGGCTGATGTTGATCGACTGTATATGTCCAAATCGGAAGGGGGAGAAGATTAGTTCAACTAGAACTGTCTTACAAAACTACAATAATCTGCTTTCAAAGATGCCTGGAAACTACAGAATACTGGATGATGATCTGTTTCAAAGAATATTAAAAAGTAAGAAACTGTATTCAGTACTAAATGAAGCCAAAAAGTTCAAAATGGAATTTCAGAAGGGTGAAGAAATGCAGATAAAACATAATACAGCGGCAGAAACCTTAAAAAGAAACCTTAAAAAGAAAACAAAGGCAAATGCAATGGACCAGGTACAGAAAGGATGGCAAGATAATCCCCTTAATGGCTAATATTCTTCCCGTACCAAACAAGACTATATAGACAAACGCCCTAACCATAAGTGGCTACGTAGCGCAGGGTTAAAATTTGTAAATGAAGGACCAATGCCTGCTAACTAGAAATTAGCAAGCCCACATATTGAAAGATTTTTTTAGACCAAAATTCAACTTCAGCGATAAATATCCAGAAACAATTGATCATCATGTATCAGGTTGCACGGTATTGACACCTACTGAATAACAAATCCTGGCATGACAGAGGGGGCCAATATATGCACTGGAATATGTGCCACTTTTACGGGAATAAAACTGCAAGAAACAGGTATGAATATCACCCAGGTCCGGTTACAAAGGTAGGTCCTGTAACGATTTATGAGATTCTACAATACAGACAGTACAATCAAAACTAATCGCCTAGACATCATGATGAGAGACCACAAAAAGCAAAATGTGCCTTCTTATTGACATGGTAGTTCCTTCAGATTGTAATGTATCTTTGAAGATCTTCAAAAACTATCATATTACAAGGACCTTGAAATCGAAATCTCAAAAATGTAGCACGCGCGAACATCAGTAATACCAGTTGTAGTTGGATCCCTCTAATTTACTGGAAAGAAGTTTCGATAGATACATTGAGAGTTTCCTGGTATCCCATGCTATAAAGAAATACAAAAAATTGTACTCACAAGTAAAATGTGTGTGATCTTAGTTTTTGGGGTATTTTTTTAAAATGATCAATGGAAAATTTCCCGAGGCCATCTCTGAACTTAGGTCTCTTTATACAACAGAAATACAAAGAAATAATAACATTGAAATCTTCGAACGTCTCATTTCGAAATTACATTAACACATATTTTTTGCTGTAAGAAAAATAACGGAAAATATATGTTATATACTGTATCTATGAACCCTAATGAATATGTCCCAATCCTCATAAATACGTTGGACACTATTGTAAGTGGAGGTAATATGCTGTCTAAGTAGTCGACCATTAACAGTGGTTTACCTACTTCACGGCGCTGGCGAGTATTGTATTTTGTTGATGTTATAAAGATTACAATTTCATTCCTTGAACTTCTTTTTGGTTATTCCTCATTCAATAAACCTTCCTAGATTACAACAATATCAAAGTGCAATATTTTGTGACTTACTTATTTTACCTTAATCGTATCTGTTTTTCTTCTTTTGTTCATAAATTTATTTCCTTCATTAGATCTTTTTATAGCTTCTTCCATTCCTCAAATATAAGCGTGTTATGTGTTTCTCTATGGATGCAAACTTGTTTCTTACATACACTTCCATAAACTTAATCTAGTTAGTTAAAATAACGAGTGCTATGCGGAGGACACTGGCATTTTTCTTTTATTTTCTCAAATTATCCTTTCGTTCGAGAAAAAAAGAAAGATTTGATTAACCTTAATCCATTTTATGTCACTAAACGTTTTTGCAAAAAACAATTTCTGAACTGACATTTCTTTTTACTATCATTTTCTTTGTCGCCACTCATTTTTTTGTAGACAGTGTCTTCATTCGATTTTTAATCAGAATTATATTGGTACTTTTTTCATCATTTCCCTTTATTCTGGCAGTCATCAGAATATTCGTTTTAAAAAAAACACGAGGAAAATTTTGACTCGAACATTTTTTTTCGTCATAAGGACAGTGAACGAATTTGTCCAAATTGTAACAGCAAATGAAACATATATGCAGGATGCATATATTTCTCGAGTGCGTCTGCTTCATGCTATATTCTATTAAAGGGAATTGTATGTGTTAAATTGCAAATGAATAAATGATGAAAAAGGGAAAATAAAGAGAAAGGAACAAAAGACGAATGAAAATTGCACACAAAAGAAAATTAATGCTGTTATAAGAAAGAAAGAAAGAAAGAGAAAATATCTGACAAATAAGGGTAAGAGAAAGGCTCAAGAAAGAAAGATTGATCGATTGATACAGAGAAAATGGCCGAAGAAAAAGAAAGAAAAGACAAAGTGAGAAAATAAAATTAAAAAACAAAATTAACAATATTAAATGAAAGAATGAGTGATAAAATATTTCATGAACTAAAGAATTAAAAAAAAAACAGTTTAAGCAAGATATTTTATCTATCTTGAACTTTTCTTTCTTTTACCCATAGA
>OZ038476.1:24203524-24326024 GCA_964036315.1 Acanthosepion esculentum
AGAGAAACGACAAATGACTCTTTACGGATCCGACGCATTCGTTCGTGTATCGAATATTACAGCCACATCTGCTTTGGTGATTCTACTATATGTGTAGACGTACTTGACAATAAGAATAAACGACAGCGTTATCGAACCCAGTCTGACCTGACAGCCCGGTTTCTATTTCTTTCCACCGCCGTAACGAAGTTCCTCTCGCCTTTTTTTATAAATATTTCCACGGTAATTTTCAGACGAGCATTCCTCTTGTTTTTAATGTTGATATTTTATCCCCGCTCCCTACAGAAAAATGGTACATATATAAACTAGCTGCGACTACATAGAGACTTAGAGTTATTATGGTGGCTGTAGTAAGAATGGTAAGTATTGAGGGGTCTCCCCTTTTTACACAAATGGACTCACCCAAGGTATACATATACTACTACCCGTGAATACCCGGACAGTCAGTAATAGAGTCAAGTCGGACAGAAGTAGTAATAGAGTAGAGTAGAGTCGGTCGGTAGAATAACGGAGCGGCAAGAGTCACAGTAACAAGCACGTAGACTCAGTATGACGTCATACAGCGATACGTCGGTACCAAAGACTATATATATATTTTCCTACTAACCCGCATTCCTGCAATTACTAACCTGTATTACCAGTTTGTATTATTACGTTAATACATTTATTTCCTATATTCATTCTTAGCGTTTGTTATTATTTGATACCGAATTTCATCCCGGAATCCACAACAACTTGGCGACGAAGATATCGAACTCACACGGGAAGGAAAAAAACAATTCTCCTTCGTCGACAACAATATGGCGGCGAGGTATTCGAACTCAAACGGGAAGGAAAACGAAACAAAATTCACCTTCGTTGTCTACAACAACTTGGCAAGACAAAAGCAACTCCAGGAACTAATATTAAAGGTAGCGGGTAACAAACAACAAAATATCGAAAAAGAGGCGACTTTTGTCCCAAGACCCAGTGTGGAATACGATAGAAACATTCAATTACTCCCTAGAAGAGGATAAAAATTTCGGGGCTACTTCAGACGTTATGAAGACATCTACAACATAGATTGTCAAAACTGGACAGAAGCTACATCTGTTACTCAGAAAATTAGGAACTGAAGAATACACAAAATTTGTGGATTACATCTTGCCAAAAAAGACAAATGAGTTAACGTTTGACGAAGTAGTTACATGCCTTACAGAGCTTTTCAGTCCAAAGACGTCACTATTTCACAAAAGGTGGAAATGTCTTAACCTTGTAAAGGACGAAAATCAGGACTATTCTACATTCGCCGCAATCATTAACAAACATTGCGACGACTTCAAGTTGGCAGATTTAACACGGGACAATTTCAAGTGTCTTATTTTTGTACAAGGGTTAGTCTCAGTTAAAGATAGTGAAATGCGCAAAAGAATGCTTTCAAAACTACAAAATTAGACTGGATTAACACTACAAAAATTATCAGAAGACTGCCATAAATGCCTGAGTATAAGGAAAGACTCGAATGATATCGAGGAGTCAGGAGTAGCACATATACGTAAGTTAAACAAAAGTTTACGTTTTTCACCCTCCCCGGAAAGAAAACAAAAATTCTATAATAATGAAAAAAGATTTTCACCCTCCCCGGAAAGAAAAAAAAATTCTATAATAATTGAAAAAGTACAACGTATAGGACAAACTATGACAAAAATCTAAGCAAATATAACCCCCCTCGATGTGGAGGACTACACTGGAATAAGGATTGTCGCTCTAAATATAAAAAATGTCTAGCGTGTGGAAAAATGGGTCACAAGGCATCCCAATGTAGGAACAGAAAATTTACTAGTAAGATAAGAGCTACTAGAATGCACGACGAAGACAATATTAACATAAGAAAATACGTGGAACTTGACAATTTAAATAAAAAGATAAAATTACAACTAAACACAGGTTCGGATTTAATGATAATTAACCTACAGACATTGAGAAAGCTTACAAGTCAGTTACAGGAAAGCGTATAAAATTCGAAGGAGAAGTGATCTTAAATGTGAAATTCCACGGAAATCTAAAAAAAAAACTCAAGATATTCGTATTGAAAGATACAGAAAATCTGGTGGGCACAGACTGAATACAGAAGTTCGACTTATGGGATTTACCTATCAGTTCTTTTTGTAAAAAGATAAAGTGCGAACCTTCAGAAGCGACAAAGTTAAAGGAAGAATTACATAATCAATTCTCAGAAGTATTTTCGAGGGGTTTGGGACGAGTTAACAAGTTTGCCGCGAGAATTGAATTGAAATAAAAGGTTCAACCAGCAGTAAAAAAAGAAGCGAAACGTGCCGTTTGCCCGCAGAATACGGTCTGTGTGTGATAAGTTATTGCCGAACAAGAACAAAAACCGTCATACACCTAGAGTACTAAAGAGATCATTCGAACCTGGTACAATAATTAACAGACTAGGAAATGTGATGTACACAGTACAAGGCGAAAAGTCTACCTACAGAAGACATATTGACCAAATACAAAATGAGATTCAAACACCTCAGGTAGACACAGAAATTAGAAGGTCAAACAGGAAGTGAAAATCTCCCGAACCTCTGATTATCGACCATAAGAGAAAAAAATACTAACTCCCCCTAAAAGGGATTTAAGGAGGGGGTATTGAGGGGTCTCCCCTTTTTACACAAATGGACTCACCCAAGGTATACATATACTACTGCCAGTGAATACCCGGACAGTCAGTAATAGAGTCAAGTCAGACAGAAGTAGTAATAGAGTAGAGTCACAGTCACGAGCACGTAGACTCAGTAAGAAGTCATACAGCGATACGTCGATACCAACGACTTTATATATATTTGTCTACTAACTCGCATTCCTGGAACTACTAACCTGTATTACCAGTTTGTATTATTACGTTAATACATTTATTTCCTATATTCATTCTTGGCGTTTGTTATTATTTGATACGGGATTTCGTCCCGGAATCCACAACAGTAAGTAAGAATGTGTTTTGTTTTTTTTTTGGTGTACAGGAATACGGTGCTATGTTTGTGTCAGTAATCGTGGGTAGCTAATTTTAAGATAAAACAGACTGAAGACCAACCTTTCTCAACCCGCTCTTTTGGGCATATGTCATATTTTTGTTTTTAAAGAAAATAAATATTGCTTTCCTCGACTTTACGAATATAAGTCTGTTACTGGATTGGCAGTTAGGTCTCATTATTTCATTGATGAAATTGCTAATTGCTGCCATGAGTTCTATTTTAATAGTTTCTTCTCTAATACCTCTCACTTGTGGAACTCTTATCTGGTTTCCAACTTTCCTCTCAACTCCGATCTTCAAAAGTGTAAATGCAATGTCAATCTTAATTTATTATCTTTTTGTATAATGTTCTTTTATTATCTACTCTGCTTCTTTTGTTCTCAGTGATCCCGTGCCTCCCCGTGAAATTAAAATTTGGGGTGAAATTATATTAAAAAAATATATACCAAATCCACGTTATTTATGACGATCCTAAAGATCTTAAGCAAAAATAGCTATGCCATGGCACCCAAATCCTTCATAGATGATCTGATGATCAAATCCACCTCTTACATTGAGGAATTGGATACGGTATTAAACCGATGGAACGTGTGTGTGGCTGCATATGTCTCAGAAGGGTTCTGCATCATCCAACCTGACAGAGAAGCGCCTTGTCAAGACTTTTCTCTATCAACTCACTCTCGAACTGTTGGCCTCCTTCTCCTACTTATTTGAAAACATTGAACGACTTAAAGACGGTAAGAGCTAAAGATGTAATCGTTTTCTTTTGGGAAAACGCACCATTCTCCAAATTATAAATAACCCGAATGCATTGAATAATAGAAAAAATGAGACAAACAAACATGTATTTTTTTTTAATATTTAACCAGATTTACATCCGACCACATAAAGGTAAGATAAAAACCCAACTAAGCAGACATACGCATACAATTACATATACACATTACCATCCGTTGCATGCTTAGACATACAAGAATCTTCACAAACCTACCTGCATACACATAGAATTATTCTCATGACAAGTGTCTGACCAATTAAAAAAGACCCAAACATAACTGAAAATATCAGTCTGTTCTGTCTTTTCTCTGGCGATGCTTTAATAAAAGTGAAAAATGTTAGATTGATATACGTTTCCTATTTGTTCTTTTATCTTATATATATACATATATATACATATATATATATATTACAAAGAGAGATGTGTCTGCGTGTATGAGACAATATAGTAAATAGACAATATAGTTTTCTACTTTCTATCACATCAGGTGTAATAAATGACATACAGTACATATTATGTGTGTTTCTGAAAAACGAATATATATATATATAGTTGATAGTTTTTTTTTTATTAATCCAACAGATTTTATTGGTTGAACGTTATTTTAATGGATACCTATATTTTACTAGACTATATTTTATTAAACAATATATTTATTTATTTTCGTCTATCAGTCACAATATTCGAGAAATAATATTTGAAAGAAAAAATACGTTCTCCGGTAGAATTCGAACCTGGGAAGAAGGAATTACCGCTGAATTAGAAGTGCTTTTGACTTTCTCTGCCAATAAGTGAGTCTGATATTCGGCTTATTGGACGAAAATAAATAGACGGAGCGTCTACTCAAATATGGGTATCCACTAAAATAATGTTTATGTGATAAAATTACCTGTTTTCTACTCTTTTTCTCCGGCACACTTGCCCGTCCTGGGTATGAAGATAAACTACATCCGTGTCCTGAGTAAGACGATAAACTACATATAGCAGCAAGGCCTCTGCTCAAGAGGTTTTGAAAACACGTCTTAATTTCTTGTGTTCCCAGGTTCACCCTCGTTCTGGGTATGACGATAAACTGCATCCGCGTCCTGGGTAAGACGATAAACTACGTCCAACAGCAAGGCCTCTGTTTTTGGAAAAAATAATGTTTCCAGCTGTACGTTTTTGAAAAAAAATAACATTACCAGCTATACGTTTTTGAAAAAATAATATTAACTTGTATACGTTTTTGGATAAATAATGTTACCAGCTATAAATTTTGGAAAAAATAATGTTACCAGCTATAAATTTTGGAAAAAATAATGTTACCAGCTATAAATTTTGGAAAAAATAATGTTACCAGCTATAAATTTTTGAGAGAAAATGTTTTTAAGAGAAATTGATTTATTACCAGGAAAAAAAAGTTTCGGCATTAAATGACCCATTGAGGTTGATATGCCGTAAAACAAAACAAACAACCAAACCGGCACACATGCCTAAAAAAAACCCTGCGCTTTCAATCTAACCTCGCGTCGGTTTTGATTTTCTGCTGGTCGTCGTTGAATTAATCGGAAGCGGTCGTTTTCAAGGAGTTCTTTTATCTCTTTATTTGAGCTACACGTTACACAAACCAGTAGCTACTTTTCAGAATATGAGAGTTTCTGAAAAAAGATAGTCCTCCACCCTCAGTATGTGGTCTGCCCGTCGCAGTTGAGTGTTTTGTAGTATAGTTTCAACCTTTTGATCTCGGCTGAGACTCGAACCTACGCGTCTGTGATGAAATAACTCACGTGTTCTTTTACAATGGTGTAAAGAGAACACTCATTGAAGCACTCAAATAGGCTGAGTTGGCTTCGGTATTCAATCCAGGATTCTTCACCTATGGGCAACTCAGTGATTTTTAAAAAGTTTCAAATTTTTTCCAAGAAAAGATTCCCTTTTAAATTGTTTTATGTATTTCCTATGTATTTTTCTTAATATAATTTATTTCTTCTACTTTCTTTCCTATATTCTTGTTGATTCTCTTTCATTTATTTCATCGATTCATTCTTTCTGCTGTTTTTCTTTCATATTGTATACATACGATTTTTCCTTTATTTCTGTAATTCCTATTAACGTTCAGCTTATTCATTTGTCAAATTTATTTCTTAATATTCGATTTTATTTTTTTTGGAATTTCCTTCGTTCATTTCTTTGTATTTTTGTATTTTTTTTATTTTTTTCATTTCTTTTTCTTTTTCTTTACCGCCTTCCCACCGCCAATTTTTTTCTTTCTTTCTTGCCTTCTCTTTTTGTATCTCAATTTCTCTTTTTCCCCTTATTTTTTCACTTGTTTCTTTCTGCTATATTTTCGAATAAATGAATACATGAATGAAAGAACAAGACGCTGCTATTGTATAAAGATAATTGATATATAAGGAAGAAAGCAGCGTTTGTGCTTTGATGTCGACATCCAACCTCCTTAGGGTTAAGATTTCTTTGCAACAAAGTACTTAACCATGGTTCGACGAGAAACCATTTCAAGCATCAGAAAACGTATCCAATAGGCCATACATTCTTCCAAAGGATTTGGATTTATCCTCACTAAAATGTCTCACATCATACACGCATATACAAAGATACGCACTTAAAAATATACAGGTACCTTGTGATAACAGATAATGGTAATATGAGTGGTTTCCTTATAAAGGAAACTTTCGACATTCATTGACCGAGCAGCCAGAACTAATTTCCGTTGAGATTTATAAAATCTTTCTAGTTAAACAGTTTTTCAGAAAATAGGTTTTTCAAGTTCGTTAACTCTTTTCACTTTTGTAGCATTGATGGGGGCTTCCTTGCTACCTTTTTGTTTGAAGTAGTGTAGAAATTAAACATATATATATATATATATATATATATATATATATATATATATATATATATATATAGTGTGTGCGTGTGTGATCATTATTCAAAAATATATTGTTAAATATAACAGACAATGAATGTCTATTATGTTTGATCATGAGGCTTTCTAAACTTCGTATGGTTGCTTTAATATCGAGTGAAATTAAAGACAAAAATTGTCCAACATTTGGATATTTCTTATGGTGATGCTCCTTGATCTAAGCTTTCAGCTGACATTAGCCATCTTCAGAGTGGTTATACGGATATTTAAACAAATATATTCACCATCAAAGATGATATTCCGTTGACATAGAAGATTGCTATGCGACGATAACGGTCGCGGAATAGCAGACGCAGGTCTATCAGATGCAGTACTATGACGTGTTACCACCTGAGAGACCGGAATATTAACAACAGAACCGTGTATCTAGGATGAAATGTACTGTTTTGCGACTAGTTTGAAATATAATTTTGTTGAGTGTGGATTGCTTTGTTTTAATGTAGATGGCCTCCAATATCTGGTTTCTTTTTACTGTCTGTATGTGTGGGTATAGTTTTGTTATTAACAAATATCTGCCTAATCTCATTTACATGGCTATGCTTTTCTAAGAAATGTTGTTTGATATAACTAAGATCAGAAAGGTGACATATGTCTACGGGAGAGCGTGGTTTTATAAAAAATCCATAAAAAGATCATCTCCTCCGACCTATCATTTCACAAATACCTACAACATAATATTACCTTTCAAACTGTATTAACTCCACAAATGAATTTATACAAGTTTTTCATGCTGTAAAACCAAACCACCAAACAATAGCATCTCTGGATGTACAAAATTTATTTACTAATGTCCCCATCCATGAAAGGATTGACATCATTATCCGTGATGCATACAATCGCAATTATCTCTCCCCCATCAATATTAAATCTGCTATTTTAAAAAAAATTATTATTAGATTATACAACTCAAGTAACTTTTGATAACACCCTAGGTAATATTTATACTCAAGTAGTTGGTATTGCTATAGGATCTCCTCTAGGACCCATTTTTTTTCTAATTATCATATGGCGCAGTTAGAAAATAAATGCTTAATGACACTAATAAACCCCTATAAATATCCTCTAGACATACGAAACATGATCTAAAAACATAGCCATGTACATAATATTAGACAGATATTAGTTGATAACACAATACTCACACATACACAGTATATATATTGATGTTGATATATGATACATAAATGACATTTTTGTTTTAACTAAGATATTGATCAAATTACACAACTTATAAACATATTGGAAAGTCACTCCGTCCTCAAATTTACACTAGGACTTAATATTAAGAATAACAGTTCATTCCTTGATGTATTTATCGATTCCAGCACACATAAATCTACTACTTTAGCCACAACTATTAACTCGTGTCATCTTAATTATAATAGTGAATGCCCCTAACGATATATGTTGGCCGTTATAAAAAAATATAAAAAAATTAATCCAACGCACGCAAATGATATCTTCTTCAAAACCATATATCTCAATAAACTTAATAATACCTAACACGATTGATAATATTAATAATAATTATAACCATAAGATTGTACATCAAAATAAACATAATACTATTTATTTATACTATGGTAAGCAAATGTATGATAATTACAAATATGGTGAAACATCACTCAAGAACATAATATATATATATATATATATATATATATATATATATATATATATACTTACACACATACACACATGATAATATTTGTACTCAAATAGACGGTACTGCGATGTCATCTCCTTTAGGCCCCATTTTTATCTAATTATTATATGGCACATTTAAAAAATAAAATACATAATAACACTAATAACCCCCCTATATATGTAAGATACATAGATGACATTTTCGTTTTAGCTAAAAATATTGATCAAATTAGAAAGTCACTCTGTCCTCAAACTTACACAAGAACTTCATATATTTGTAATGAAATGTCATTCCGTGATGTACATACTGATTCCAGCACGCATAAATCTACTACTTCTCTATATAGGAAACCCACAAGCATTAACTCGTGTCTTCATGATTATAATAGTGAATGCCCCCAACGATATAAGTTAACCGTTATGAAAAAAAATAAATTCAACGCATACAAATATCTTCTTCCAAAACCATATTCTAGAATTACATTAGATTAAACAAACACTTGCTAATAATTGATTCCCTAATTCCGTCATTGATCAACAAATTAAAATGTATCTCAATAAACTTAATCTCTATCTATAAAAGGCAGGATGTGTGTGTGTGTGTCTGTGTAACGAATGAACGGCCGCAAATTTTGACGGATTTGCACCAAAATGTAAATGCACATGCTCCAACTTAGCCGGAAGGCCAAGATCGACTTTGCATTCTCCAACTCCCATCGATAGTGGAAATAATCGATTTTTTCATACTTCTACGGCTGTTTTCATGTAGTTTGCGGCCATTTTCTACTGGTCAGAGTGAGATCCTATAAATGGCTGCCACGAATAGGCAGGAAGATTCTATTGGCCAGCGTAATAGCCAACAGCTGACTGACACGAATGTTAACTAGCATGCTAGCATGCAAAAGAATTGATAGCTGCATTCGTCACAAATGGGAAAAATTTAAATCTGCATGGCACTTTACTCCAGTTGGCTCATTTGCTTGCTTAAACTCAACGTTGATTCAGATTCCGCAGCACTGGATTGGGTGTGAAAAGAGATTTGTTGATTAACATTCTTTTTTCATTCTGTTTTTCCAGTTACGTGTCCTTTTTTAAAGCTGATCGTTTTGTGTTCATTTTGTTTAGTTCTTTTTTCGTAACAGATTTAATGTTTAGTATAGAGCTTAGAAAAAATTCGCAGTGTGGCAAGAAGTAAGGCATGTAGCAACATCAGCACGGCAAAGGGCACTCCTTTAAAGGCAAGGAAGGGCAAAAATATTTTAAGTCAAGTGATAGCGATTGCTGTATGAATCGTATGATTTTTGAATCAAGCACGGGCAACGCCGGAGCATGCTGCGAGTCTGCTATAAGAAATTCGATACACGGAAAGAAAAAAGTCTTATACGCAAAAAAAAAGGAACAGATTCAGAATCAATTGCTTGTTGAAGGAAACGGAAGGGATGATCTGTGCCTTGCAATACCAACTCGACATATTCCGGGCCATGCTTCTAGTAATACCTAACAAAATTGTTAATATTAATAATTATAATAATGTACGTAAAAATAAACATAATACTATTAACTTACACTATTGTAACCAAATGCATAATAATTAAACATGGTGAAACAACACTGAAAAACATAATAGACAGAAATGTTAAATCCATTAATAATAAAAAAACAAGTTAATCTCTTCATATATTATAAAAAAGTTAAAACAATTGACCGCATACTCTCTAATAACACTACAACCACATAAATAATTCTTCTACAAAAAAAAAACAATGTAGAGGTATCAATTTGCATGACAGTTCAGAGAATGTATCGCTGATAACAATAATAGACCAACTACGTATATTGGTTTTGCTACAATCACGCTCTCCCTTAGACCTATCTGTCACCTTTCTGAACTTAGTGCTATTAACCAAAATTTCTTAGAAAAACATAGCCATGTACATAATATTAGACATATATTAGTTGATAACACAACAATACTCACACATACACATAGTAAAAAGTATCTTCAGATATTGGAGGCCATTTACATTAAAACAAAGCAGCCCGCACTCAACAAAATTACATTTCAAACTAGTCACAACACATTACATTGCATCTAGAAATATGGTTCTGTTGTTAATATTTCAGTCTCTCACATGGGACAACGTCACAGGACCGCATTATAAATTTACGACCTGCGTCTCCTAATCCGCGACCTTTATCGTCGCATGGCAATCTTCTATGTCAATATAACAGAATATCATCTTTGATGGTGAATATCTTTGTTTTAATATTCGTAAGACCTCTATTACGATGGCTCAAGTGAGCCGAAAGCTTAGATCAAAGACAAACATAATAAAAATATATCCAAATGTTGGAAAATAAAGCAACCTTATGAAGTTTAGAACGGCTCATGATCAAACATAATTGACATTCATTATCTGTTATATTTAACAATATATATATATATATATATATATATATATATATATATATATATATATACAATCTGTCATGATCAACAGTTTTGAGAACGCCAGTACACTCAATGTCTCATTCACGATGATGTGTGATTTTCTGCTAGCACAAGAATCGACGCCCTACGAAGACTTCTGTCTACCCAATTTCAGTCACAAACTTGGGTCAAACCGTGGTATGGTTTAAGATATTTCCCATCGCCTTTGGGTTCGCCTCTCCAGAACCATTACACCAAGATAGATAGATAGATAGATAGATAGATAGATAGATAGATAGATAGATAGATAGATAGATAGATAGATAGATATCAGCAAGATATATAAAAAATAGCTGACATCAAGAAGATAGATAGATAAATAGATATATAGATAGATAGAATGATATCAAGATAGATAGATAGATAGATAGATAGATAGATAGATAGATAGATAGATAGAGTGATATCAAGATAGATATATAGATAGATGATATGAAGAAGATAGATTGTTGTATGATGTCAAAAAGATAGATAAATAGATAGATGACATCAAGAAGATAGATAGACGGACAGATAGATAGATAGATAGATAGATAGATAGATAGATAACATCAAGAAGATAGATAGATAGATAGATAGATAGATAGATAGATAGATAGATAGATAGATAGATAGATAGATAGATTTCTCGAGTGCGTCTGCTTCATGCTATATTCTATTAAATGGAATTGTATGTGTTAAATTGCAAATGAATAAATGATGAAAAAGTGAAAATAAAGAGAAAGGAACAAAAGACGAATAAAAATTGCATACAAAAGAAAATTAATGTTGTTATGAGAAAGAAAGAAAGAAAGAAAGAAAGAGAAAATATCTGACAAATAAGGGTAAGAGAAAGGCTCAAGAAAGAAAGATTGATACAGAGAAAATGGCCGAAGAAAAAGAAAGAAAAGACGAAGTGAGAAAATAAAATTAAAAAAACAAAATTAACAATATTAAATGAAAGAATGAGTGATAAAATATTTCATGAACTAAAGAATTAAAAAAAAAAACAGTTTAAGCAAGATATTTTATCTATCTTGAACTTTTCTTTCTTTTACCCATAGATAGATAGATAGATGACATCAAAAAGATAGATAGATAGATAGATAGATAGATAGATAGCGTTAACTTTAACTCTATGTATTCTCTTGTCATTTGTCAAGCCGTCATTTACCGGTAAAAATAATCTTCTGAGGACATCCATTTATTTTTGTTTGTCGAAATTCCCCCTTGTTGGTTTCTTTCTTGTGATTACCTTATTTTATGTATCTGCTGTTCTCTCGCGAGTTTTCAAAATGGCTCCTTCGTATATTTCCCACTTTCTTTATTATTTATCCTTAACTTGGCCTTTTTTTTTCTTTTATCATTAGCTTATTTAATAGCTTCTTCAAAAATTCTGCCAATCCAAACATCCATTTGTTTCTTGTTATTTATTTCCGGTTCAGTTCGTTATCTGCCTCTCTACTTTAGGGTTCAACCTTCTTCCCCTATTTGGTGTGTGGGGTGTGGGGTGTGGGGTGTTTTAAAGAGAATAACGGAGTAGCTATGTAGGCTTCTTTATCAGTAATTGATTATGTTGATGACAAGGAATACAAAAACATTTTTCTGTTAACTGTTTACGTAAACATGATATGGTTACATTTATTGTTCATCGTCACCAGATCTATACAGTTCCCTCTACATATCTCTGATGAAAGCTGGAATATATTCATTCATGCGTAGCCTGTTTTGAGTGGTTAGACCTGGCAGAGGCCATCCTTCTCAAGGTCTCAAAAAGGCTTGGCTTGTTCAGGGACTGTCGAGGAAGCTCCCCGCACAGAGACACCATGCCATTCCCGCACTGTCTTCATTTTTATAGATGGCCGTAAACTCAACTAGAAGAATCATCCACCTATTCATATTTGTTTATAATCTGCTGTGTCCAGCCACCGACCTCTCCAGAAAAACACTTGTCGGAGTTAACTCCTCCTTAATTGTCCAAATTGTTCGCTAGGGGACGCTCTCCCTACACTATAAATACTAGGCGATTTCTTGCTTCGTTCTCTTTTTCATTTCTTTATGTATGCTCATTGGCCCCTTTTATTTCTGTCCCTATTTTTCTTTAGGTTTAATTCCCCATCCCCTCTCTCGTTAGGTGGTCAGTGATGTCAGTTCTCTGGTGGATGCGGGGCGTTTTTCGTTTCGGGCGTGATTTTTCGTATCTGTTCCTGTGTCTGAATGAGTACATATCTGTGTGAGCGCTTGGGATGAATGAATGTTTTTATTTTTTATAGTCCCGCATTAATTCCGTCCGGTTAACTGATGTTTCTGCCACATTTAGTGATTGTGGTGGTTTTATTACTAACACGATTTTGTTTAGTTTCTTGTAAATAGTTATTTGGCTCATATTGTAATTACTCATTGGGGTTATTTAAAAAAAAAATTAAATTGTTATTTTATTCCCCTCCCCCCACAAACGATAAATTGTACATATGGGGTCTAGTTAGTATTTTCATAGAGTCATTGAGGTATTATGGTGTGTGTGGTAAGAAAGGTAAGTAAGAATGTGTTGTTTTGGTGCAAGAAATACAGAAAGACAGAAGACCGACCTTTTCCCCATTCCCTACTTCGGCCTTGTGACACATTTTCTGTTAATACAGAAAAAAATACAGAAAAAAATAATCTTTTTCATTTCTTCATTTTCAGCGAACACATCTACAATGTAAGCTCCCGCAGAAGATTGCATCTTCCCATTTGTGGGAGACGCCATGAACATTATACACACATATACGTACGTATGAACATTCACTAAAATACAAACTCTTTACGTTCCCACACAAATGTTAATGCCTATGTCCATTGTAAATTTTGTTGTTTCATACTTGTTTATATATATATATATATATATATATATATATATATATATATATATATATATATATATATATATATATATATATAAATTGTAAGGAGGATTTGATAATTATAATTAAGTAATTCATTGAGTCTGAAAGAAACCTCAACAGAATGCAGGAAGCACTGGACGGCCGTTTCGTCCTTACAATTTATATCATATGTATATCATTGCTTGATCCGGCTTCTAATGCTTCAGTTTGAGCGGCTTGGTGGTAGTAGTCGTGGCTCCTGGGTGCACAGTCCTGTGGTTACAGTGAATTTCACCACAGAATATATGAGCGAGCGGCGCTATATTGGGTCTGATTTGCTACCTCTTCGTCACCGAGGCACGTTGAACAGTTAGCATGACGTTTGCTTGATAACCTAACCCTCTGGGTTTCAATTCTCAGTAGTGGATGCGCACTGCTGATGAGTCCCAAATATAGGACGAAACGGCCGTCCAGTGCTTTCTGCATTCTGTTGAGATTTCTTTCAAACTCAATGGATTAATCATATATATATATATATATATATATATATATATATATATATATATATATATATATATATATATATATATATATATATATATATATATATATATATATATATATATGTTGGTTTTCTTTACACTTCTTTATGGTGGATTCAATCTCTGAATCGCCATGCTCTGGTAGTGGACGTTCTTCTAGCAGGAATAAACGCATGTGTTCTTAATTAACAACACGTAACCCCCCCAGTCCGCTACACACTGGGGAGGGAACAGCTTTATATGCGCATGACCCGCCTATGTGTAAGGTAGGACAAGTAGCTCTCTCACCCGGCATTATACATGTACATCAGAATTATACTTTATGCATCTGCCCATTTTTACGTATTGATTTTTTTCTTCTGTGTGCCGTATCTTTTCAGGGCATAAGCGACTATGGTTCTCCAAAATGTCCTGTCCTTTGCAGCTCTTAATAAATATTGTATTTTTGATATCTTTCCTAAATATTTACTCCATCCATTTACTCAATCCTACTAGCTAGGTTAGGCATTGTTTTCCTCTGTCCCTCTTGCCTTCAGTCTGTTCTGTGAGTATTAAAATTTCCAAGCATGTTTCCTTTATTGTGTACCAGATAAATTTCAACGGCTTCTTCTTGATCTTAAGTATAAGTGTCTTTTTTCTTTTCATTATCTCTATAACTTGGCCGTTGCTCACATGTTGGGTCCATGGTATTCTCAGCACCCGTTTTAGAACTACATTTCTTTTGTCTCAAGTTTCACGTCAACTGTGAGGAGATTATCCAGTATTCACTGCCGTTTAGGAGGATTGATATTCCATAACAGTTCATGTATATTGTGCAGAGTTTATTTTCAGTATTTTAATTCATTTTATTTTAGCAATTAAATAAACAGTAAAATGAATATGAATATTTTCATCTTTAAATAAATGTTAATTACCGATATTTAAAAAAATGTACTTATATTCTTTCTTTATTAAACATGGTGAAAATAATATATCATTGTCAAGAAAATATAATCAGTGTTTATTGGCGCTGAGTAAAATAATTGTTTTATTCTTAAGGGCAACATTATGAACATGGACCATTACCGAATTTCTGTTAAATCGGAGTCAGGTCAGATTGTAGATATTAGGCGACAACCAATAAATTATGATGAGTTATTCGCTCCTCCCCATTGCCTCCTTTTTTCTTCTTCTCTCTCTATCTTTTATTTTCTCTTCTTCAATTTCGTCTTTCTCTCTACATTCTTAGTTTTCTATCTACATTATTTTTCCTTCTTTCAAGTATCATTTGTTTTTTATGTTTCTGTTTTCTTTTCGAACATATCTAATTTATTCTCAAATTTCTTTCAGCAATTTTTATTATCATTCATCTTCTTTTTCTTCTTCTTCGTCGTCGTATTATTAATATTATTATTGTTATTGTTATTATAATTATTTAATTTACTTTTAAAGTTTATTCTTTTTTCTCTCTCACGACCTTTTCTTTATCCATAATTTCTTCTTCTTCGATAATTGTTCTACCTCCTGTTTTTAAACTTATACTTTTGTTGTTGTTGCTCTTCTTCTTATTATTATTCTTCGTCATCTTCTTTTCCTTCTTCATACCCATCTTCTACTACTACTTCTTCTTGCCTTTCTGCTTCTCTTTCTTGCCCATCTTCTTCTTCGTCCAACTTATACTTTTCTTCTTCTTCTTCTTCTTCTTCTTCTTCTTCTTCTTCTTCTTCTTCTTCTTCTTCTTCTTCTTCTTCGTCCAACTTATACTTTTCTTCTTCTTCTTCTACTTCTTCTTCTTCTTCTTCTTTTTATTCCTTTTCTTATCTTGCTCTTCTTGTTCTTTTTCTTCTTCCTTATTCACTTTTCCCTTTCACATCCTACGCCTGTTTAATGTAATTTTTTTCTTTACTTTCTTTTTCTAAGACATATTTATACCTTTTCCTTTTTATATGTTCTCCATTCTCCATTATTCTGCTGAAACAGTTTTCCATTCCCTTTTAGCAATTTCGTCCAATTTTTCATGTCCTTCATCAATTTTTCTACAATAATTAACGTGTCGCTTCTTATAAACATACCAGTAATTACTTTTCATAATGAAAGTTCTAACAGCGAATGTTCTGGCTTTTGTCAAAGGCTCAAGATCTAGATTCTCTCATTCAAACACGTTTATTGGAGGAACTGATCGAGCGTTTCATTTCAATCGAATCATGTTTTAAATTGACAAAAACAATTCTAAAAGATCGGTTTAATCATTTTTTTGACTTGACAAATGAGTCTCCTTCATCCGGAAAACTGACATTTGACGACATCTTACCTGAGGCCAAGGCACCATGTTGAAAATGAGAAGACGTATCGATCGACTGCGTAATAAATGGATGTCAAATTTAATATGGGCGAGTGTGACACGGAGTGATATCACTCCAAGAAATTTTTAGGTAATATAGAGTGACAAGTAATTGTGCTAATATTAATACTTCTTCTACTACTACTACTACTACTACTACTACTACTACTAATAATAATAATAATAATAATAATAATAACAAACAGATCTGATAAAAATTAACTCAAGACGAAAAAGAAGCTGGATGATGCAATACGGGGAAAGAAATTGAGAATGTTGTTAATTAAAACAGAAAAAAACATAGGAAATGAAAAGGTATAACGGAAAGAAGAAGAAGAAGAAGAAGAAGAAGAAGAAGAAGAAGAAGAAGAAGAAGAAGAAGAAGAAGAAGAAGAAGAAGAAGAAGAAGAAGAAAGAAAGAAACAAACAAACAAACAAATTGTTTTTGCTGATGTTAATATTGCGAGTTCGAATATCGAAATGGACGAAGGCAATCACGTGACGATTCCCTTAAGGCATTAGATTCGTACGGGCACCGAATGTACTGCAACTATAGCTGAAGTGGTGAGTCTCGTGTACGGCAGTTTGAATGTAATAAGAATGAATAAATACAAGAAAAGATAATTGCTTGCAGAAATGAAGAAAAAAAAACAATTTAAATGAAGATGAGTTCGATAAAAAATAGTGTTGATGTGAAGAAGAGAGAGAATAAGAAACATGATGATGATTAACATGGTCAGGTTCATTGCTATCAAAATGGGTATTGCAGGAAGGAAGGAAGGAAGGAAGGAAGGAAGGAAGGAAGGAAGGAAAGGAAAATTATATATATATTTTTTTAATTATCAAGGATATCAAAAACTTGAACGCACTGATAAAAAAAAAAGAGTCAAATAAAATGGATGCCTCTGGTGAAAGCGAAGATGAAAATTGAAATATGGTAACTTTCACGGATATGATGATTGCAAAATATGTTATTTCCAGGTTTTTTTTAGTCAGATAATTTGATTTTGGACCCTCGTGGACACAGATATAATGAAATCTATGAGTATCACAGCAACAATAAAATGTTCAAAAGTTGACATACAGTATAACTGAAACCGGCATTTTTACAGGATGTCAAATAAGTTTATTTTATATATTTTCTTTATTAGTTAAATAAAAAAATATTTATTAAAATACTTATGAATCGCACTATCACACACACACACGCACACACAGGAACACACACACAACCACACCAACACCCACACACATACGCACACACACACACACACAGACACACACACACATATATATATATATATATATATATTTTGTTGGACAAAGGGTGTGTAAGAACTGTTCTTCATTTGGACAGTTCTTACACACCCTTTGTCCAGCAAAGAAAACTCTTGTTCGTACACAAGAAAAATTAAATAAAAAACTTAACCCTAGTACCTTGTCTGTCGATTTTAATGAAACTTGCATATATATATATATATATATATATATATATATATATATATATATATATATATATATATATATATATATATGAATTTGGTGTATTTGCTTGACTGGTTGGTATTTTTACAATTATACATCTTTGTTATTTATAGCCGAAACATTTTGGAGTGTAAGAATGATGTTATTTCGTGATTAAATATTCTTTTAACAAATTGTATAAGAATAAAAATGGTTTTCCCCTAACCAATCTTAATACTTAATTCATAACGGACTTATAACTTGATAGGCTCGGGTATTTACGCGTCAGTTAATATAAAAAAAAGTAAACCCTTTCGCCGATTGCATTTTATTGGTTGTTGAGCTATGAAAACCACTTTAATAGAAAAGAACATAAATCTATACTAAAAAATGATATTTACGTCAAGCTTACATAAAAATGTATTAATTACTCTATGCTAGGATCAAATGTTTTATAGGCAAATGATATTTGATATGTCTGATGGAAATAAACCTACAAAACCGATATCTCGTGTCCGTATAACATGATTAACTCTATACATTGAATAATATCTGTTATGAAAAATAGTTAAGATATAAAAGTACTTAAGTGTATTCTAGCATCTATTCTGAGTGAAAAATTGCTTTATGATATATTTTTATATAAATAACATTATCTCTGCGTTGCCTGACTTTACAACAATTCAGGATATCTGTTTTTGTTCGATGGCGATAAACAACACCAACACAAAAATACAGAAAAAAATAAAATAGACATTTGTTTAGTTGGGTCGGATTATGCCAATTTTCGATGTCTTTAGAAATTTCCAAGAGACTTGGCATGATTTAATTTACTTTCATAGTCTTTTCTATTTTTCACTCGCATTTGTTCCGCTTCACCCCTAATACTTTTGTCGACACGTTTCTCATTTTTCTTCCTTTCCTATTTCGCTTTTTACAGATTGCCAATCCTTATTCTTTTCCTTGTTTTTTCGCGTTTCTCATTCCGCAAAATTTCTACTTTGCCTTTTCCCATTTCGCATCATCGGCTCCTTATTCGAATTCTGCAGAGTTAGAATTCCAGCTGAGTTCGATACATTCAATTTCCCCCAATTGTACACTGGATAAAGGTAAGAATCGATGTGTTCTCTTATCTATTGATTAAAGACTGTGCTCTGCAATCATGACTGGCAACGAGTCTAAACGAAGGGCAACAAGGAATTAAAAACAGAGCTACCCTACAAAGGGTACTCGGACATTTGGTCGACGGACATTTAACCGAATGGACATTTATCAGAAAAAGTAGTGGCGTACTTACATATATGTCACTCTTTATCGTAATGTGCTATATATATATATTTATATTTATTTACTGTATACATTTATAATTTTTCGTTATTTTTCTTTGTTTTGACAGCCTTTATTTTTTAATCTATGATGTATATATTAATTTTTACTTCAAATATTCCTGTAAGATGATAAGCATTTCTAGAAAAATCACATTTAACTACAGCAAAAATCCTAAACTTTTACGATAGGAAAGATCTTTCAGTTCCGCTTTTAATGATCATTATCTTAAAGGGATGAACTAGCTTTTATCTTACTGTTAAATACGAATTTAAATATTTAGGTTCTATTTTTACCCAAATACACTCAAATATTTTTTTAAATACTAATTTCAATAAACAAATATTGAAATAAGAACACTTTTAACTTTAAATTTAGAATTAGTAATTTAATCACTTGAAATTCAGTGTTAATTATTAGTCCTATTCCACCTTATAATACTGCTAATTAAAATATTTAAAGTATTCCTTGTTACTATTTTTACTTGTACTTTTTCGGTGAAAATGCCCATCGGCCAAATATCCGTTCGGCCAAATATCCGTTCGGTTCAATATTTCTCGGCCAAATGTCCGTCGGTGAAATGTCTGTCCCTAATCCTAACCCTACGCTACAAAGGGTACTTGGACATTTGGCCAATTGACATTTAACCGAATGCATACTTAACAGAAAATGTAGTGGCGTACTTACATGTGTCTGTCACACTCTTTATCGTAATGTGTTACATATATTTATTTACTGTATTCATTTATAATTTTTTCTTTTTTTTTTTGAGAGAGAGAGCGAGGCTTTTTTAAAATCTATGTTGCGTATATTATATTTTACTTCAAATATTCCTGTAAGATGATAAGCATTTCTAGAAAAAAATCACATTTTGCTACAGGAAAAATCATAAGCTTTTACGATAGGAAAGATCTTTCAGGTCCACTTTTAATGATCATTATCTTAAAGGGATGAACTAGCTTTTATCTTACTGTTACATACGAATTTAAATATTTAGGTTATACTTTTTACCCAAATACACTCAAATATTTTAAAAAAATACTAATTTCAATAAACAAACATTTAAATAAGAAAACTATTAACTTTAAATATAGATTTAGTAATTTAATCACTTGAAATTCAGTGCTAATTATTAGTCCTATTCTCCCTTATAATACTGCTAATTAAAATACTTAAAGTATTCCTTGTTACTATTTTTACTTGTACTGTTGAAATGCCCATCGGTTAAATGTCAGTTATCCAAATGTCTCTCGGCCAAATGCCCGTCGGCCAAATGTCCGGCCACGGTATAAAAATGGTTAGATATAGTATGTAGATACAATGACTGTGAAACCAAAAACAAGATAAATTTCAGCAGCAATCGATTACTTGTATAGATGGCGTTGATACCAATGAGTACATTATGATACAAGGAAGACGTTATGCCATGTTCTTTATTGTCTTTTTACCTTTGTTCTTTTCGAAGCAATCCTCAGTTTCTTTTCCGTTTCCTATTCTCTGTCCCTTTCTCTTTTTGTTGTCTGGGTGTCATTCTTTAAGAGTTAATTCTTGGTCCTCCCCTGCTTCCCATAACTTACCCCTTCATTTTGCCGCTCTCCGATCTGATGTTTAATCCATTGACAGTCTTCCCGTTTTTTACACTCAATTATTTATCAATTTCGTTCTCCTTTTTCTCGTTCTTTTTCCTTCCTTTTTGGCTTTCTCCATTTCAATTTCTCTTTCATTAAATCTTGTCTTTTTCATGTACCCCTTTTCTACCCTTGATATTTCGTTTTCTTGTCTGCCTTCCCCATTTCATTTTTCTTGCCTTTACTCATATAACATCGTTTCTTAAATTTTAATTTTTCTCACTCTCAATCCTTTTTCTTTTGCCTTTTCTTTGCCTCATTCTCATTGCTTTCTCCTTTTTTTCTACCTTTTCTTTTCTTTTCTCTTTCCTTTAACCTTTTTCCGTCTTCTTATTCTCTACCTTTTCCTTTTTATCGTTTCCTGTACATTACTCTCTATTTCTTTCTTCTTGTCTTTCTACCTTTCTCTTCCATTAAATGCTTAACTTTCCCTTTTTCATTCTCTCTGGTTCCTCTTTATCGTTTCCTATTCCCCGCTCTCTCTTTTCCTTTCCACCTTTCTTTTTCCCATTCCTTAAACCTCCAGTCGTCACTTTTCTCAGTCGCTCTGCTTCCAAGTTCTTGTTTCCTAACTATTCATTTCTCCTTGTCTAAAAAAACACTATTAAACTATTATAACAGGAGCGGCCCGGCTCGATCCTGGGTTGTTCTCACGCTGGTCAGTACTGCCGCTAGGCAACTGGTGGTTATCTGCTTTCCGCTACGTTCCTTCATCTACTTCTTCCCCACGTTGCGTTTGTTCATCACAGAGCAGTGAAGATCGAATTCGTCAATTCTTAAACGCTGGATCGGACCGCAGCGGAATCGTGCTACAAAAAGAGAAAGAACGCTCCCGCTGGCAAAAATAAAAATAACATAACAAAATATTGAATAAGGTTGCTGGGTTAATTTTCAGCTGGTCTATATAGTTTTTGATACTCCTGTTAAACTCAATATCATGACAATTTGTCTTTTTCTTCTAAAACTTGGATTGATTAAAAACAACAACACAAATTCGGGAATTCTCTCGGCAGCAGGTCACGTGGCTTCTTCCCCCTTGTGTGGCTTCTCCTGCATTCTGCCCGTTTCTGGTGCCATCTCCTCGCTTCTGACACCTGCTCTCTGGTTGCCTAAGCGTCCGTTCATATGTATTTTGCCCGACTTCTATCGTACCTCATGATTCATTAGTATTCATATCAATCCATAAATTATCTCTCCAATTTTGGAGAACAGATGATGACAAACAAAGCGGCCCGTAATCGGTCATTCATCCAAAACAATACATTCTTCGACAACAAACTTTGTGCTTATAAATTCTTTTGGGTTATATTTTACATTTCTGAAACCATATTTTTGACCAAAGATTCATTTGGCGTTTCTGGTTATCAGAAAAAAAATCTTCTTTCTTTTTTACCTTGCACCATATTTCAATTCATGCTTTCACTTTAACGCTTTTAACCCTTCCGGTTATCCTATTAATATGCAGGGTTTTCCTATGAACCCTTTTAATCCTTAATCCTACTATCAGTGTCACAATATACTTATACTATTATCCATTGACCAAAAGCACATAAACCACATAATTGACGAAATAATTCTAAGAAGCCTAATATATAGGTATATATCATCTAACCAAAAAATAAACAGATCAAACGCACCGCTAAATCTAGAAATCTAAAAAAAAAACTCCAACATAACCACCAACAATGATACTATTTTTTAATCCATTCACCAAAGCAAGGCAATAAAGTCTCTAAGACGCAAAGGAATTACTGACTGCGGAAGAATATATAAAATAAGATAACAATAAAAGAAAATTAATTAAGAATGCAGCAGATCAAAGTTTGCAGGAAAGCAAAAAGCCGAAAGAAAGTTCCACAAGCGTGAAGTGCGACAGAAGAAACTGTCAGCATTGAACTTACGGTTACATAACGGCGCGAATTGAAAAGAGTTTCTCAGGGATTCTGAAGCGTCAATATGATTCCCACACCCTGGTTTGCGACCGGTTAATACCACCTGCAGAGAAGCGTTGAGCCAACGTACGACATGCGTTACTATGATGTCAATCCACCTACTGCCTCTTAGAATCCAAACAGCGATTATTAATAAAACGAATACTAAAAATTAATGACCATTTTTGTTGATACTGTTTTCTGAGTAGCGTGGTGATACCGAAATGATACAGACCCCAGCCCTAGATGGGGTAGCAATGCTCAGTGCATGAATGAATGACGAACGTGTACGGAGAAAAGACTCTACACTATTGAATTGTATATGAATACCATAAATTTTGGAGAAAAGAAGATCAATGGAGGTTGCTGATTGTTTTGATTATTGGTTTATTTGTATTTCTTTTAATTGTAACTGTCATGTAAATATTTTTAATTGTTAAGGCGAAAAAGGCCCGAACATTATCACTGTCCATCGTCAATGGCAATACAAACGCATTGGAAGGTTTGTATATTCAACGAAAATATCAAAAGTTTTCACATCAGAGAATGTTCTCGAATTATAATTGAAATAACGCAACGATTATTGTGCGATTTACCTGATAGAAGTTCAGCATCACACATCACAGGTAAAAACAACAAATGCACGTAACCCGACAAATTCCTACGAAAAATACTATACCACATAGAATATTAGAAAACTATTACAAATACTAGAAGCATTAATCATAAAAACAAATAAACCAACATTAAATATCAAATTTACGAATAAATACACAAGATATATTTCATAAATAAATAAACGACCCGATAATACGAACTGTCAAGAAAATTAAACTTTTTGATATTAGCTTTTGAATGCCAAAAGTTCTTACATATTAGAAATCTGGAAAATGGGAAAACCTGAGGAAATCATGTTTGTTCACAGTTTGCGCCATTACGAAATTTGTTTTACTTTTGGAATTTTTCTTCCAGTGACTTGTTCTTAATCTCAAACTTGTAAAGCAGATTCTACCCATTCCGTTCATCCTCTTTTGATGAGTTTTATGTGTGTTCATTTCCCATTTCTTTATCCCGTGTTTGTTATTATTTATAACAGTTTCTTTGGAGTCCATATTCTCCCTAAAGCTTCTTTATTTGTCTCCTGATATGTCATTGTCGTCACAAAACTCTACAGTCGAACCACATGATCGTTTTAAATCCATGTTCATGTGTGCTGAAATTGTTCAGCATTTGACGTTCTTGAGTTTCTTTCTAATACTATTTTTTATATACAGGTTCTCCTCAAAAGGCAAATCCCATTGTGTACGAAGAAGTTTTCTCTGCCGAAAATTCACTAAGCACCGCTCCCAAAAGTAACTTATAAGATGCGTTTAAATCCATGACTCTTTATATAAGAAATGTTTTGGATGTCACGGATTGCTTATTCGGGAAGTGGGCATAGTGTTGGCTTCAACAATACGCATATATTCGCTTTCGCAAAAATGACCTTAAAAAGGTACAAATTCATCTCTGCTATCGCCAAATAGAGGTTAATATTCTGGTCTCTCTCTCTAGCTTTGGTTGATAATCAGTCTAGGAGGAAAACAACTCTGAATCCAAAGCTTGTTTGAGGGCATACCAAATTCACCATGTAAAAAATCTAATGACAAGGAATCAGAGACAATTACCGTGATGATCATGTGACCCAATACTCCATTGGGAATCAAGAGAGTTGACATACATACAACACACACACACACACAATTTGTATATAGTTTGTGTACATTTGTCTGTATAGCTTGTTTGTTTAACGAAATATCAACAAGTCCTTATGGGCCATTTAATCTTTAATTTTCTTGGGAACATTAGTAAATTCTTTCACAAAAATGTATTGCTGGTATTATTACAACAATATATTTTTGTTATATATATATAAGAGGGTCATTCAACAAATAAGGTGAATTTTTCGGTATAAGGACTTCTAATACAGATAGAAGCTTACTTTTTTAAATTTCTTTTCAACGTAGTCTCCCAGCACTGTCACACACTTTTCCCATCTGTGCACAAGTTTCCGTATTCCCTCAGCGTAAACATCTTTGGATTGATGTCTCAGCCAGTCGCTCACAACACTTTTGACTTCATTGTCACTTTTAAACTTCGTGCCTCTCGTGAACGCTTTCAAGGAACCAAACAGGTGAAAAATATGAAGGGGCAAGGTCTGGGCTGTGAGGGGGATGAGGGAGCAGTTCCCAGCCCAGCTCGTTGATGGTCTGCACCGTTTGGGCTGTGGAGTGAGGCCTTGCGTTGTCATGATGCAAGATGACTCCTTCGGACTGATGACCCCTGCGTTTGTCCCAACAGATAAGCTCAAAGTCCTTGCAATGTCATCCACTGACACCCTTCTGTCAGATTGAATGAGGTCATTGACTGAATCGATCACCTCAGCAGACCTCACTTCTGTAGGCCTCACAGGCCTGTCTTCATCCTCAACACTGCTCCGTCCTTCTTTAAACAATTTAGCCCACTTGTAGACATTTATTTTGGCTGAAACTTGTGGCACCATACACAGTTGACCCTCTCCTATGAATTTCAACTGGTTTGCACCATTCAGCAACCAAAAAGTTGATAACTGACCGCTGTTCAATCCTGGAGCATGCTTCTTGGTCGGCCAACTTTGTTAATCGCCAAAACACTGAAAGTTTTTTTTTAATCTGCAAAAGAAATTAAATCTATGTGAAAAAGAAGAAAAACAAAAAAAAATTAAAAAAGTAAGCTTCTATCTGTATTAGAAGTCCTTATACCGAAAACTTCACCTTATTTATTGAATGACCCTAGTATATATATATATATATATATATATATATATATATATATATATATATATATATATATATATATATATATATACATATATTACAAAGATGTATTGTTGGTAAGATTTTTGTTGTTACAACATATTGCTGGTTATATGTTTTCCCTTATAGAAATGTATTACTGGTATTTTTTTTACAATGAAAATGTAGTGCTGGTAATTCTTACTATATTTTTTAATACTTTCATGGTGTTTTGACTCCACTTTGGGATGTAAGTATTTGCCCATAGCTGGGACCCTAACAGGTGCTACCACTCTAGGTGAGGGTTGATTAAGGAACAAAACCAGTTGAGTGGTGGTTTCACGCTTCTCAAAACCTCCCGATCAAACCTTGCTATCGGAGACAGTTTATTGTTATACTCAGAATGTTATGTACCGTATTTTCCTGCTAACAAGACGCATTTCTTTTCCTAAAACATACCCTGAAATATAGGTGTGCTCTTTTGAAGATGAATGTAAAGCAACGCTCAGACTCAAGTAAGCGGGGACGGTCACCTAATTAGCTTGACTGATAGGGATATAGATTTGTATGTTGAGTCATTACACTGTAATGTTAGCTATCAATCTAATCCAGTCTTTTATATGATGTAACCGCAGTACTTGGCTGTTACAAGTATTTCCAAGGCTATGAACCTTCCTGGGGCCGAGCCATAAGCTTAAAAATTCCGTGCTTACTGACAGCGGCGGGAGACTTTCTTCTCTTGACAAGTATGCGATTGCCATGCAAACAAAATCGGACGAGTGATTAATGCAAACAATACGTCGCGCCAGTATGCGAGGAACGCATTGTGAATGTGTTGTTGTATGAGAATGACTTTTTTTCTTAAAAAATTATTTCCAATATTAGGGTACGTTTTCTAAACCACAGCGTATTTTAAGCTGGAAAATAGGGCATATATATATGTATATATATAAAACTGACTATTTGTGTGTGTGTGGAGAGGGGGGTCAGTTCGCGAACTACTCGAGAACCATAAGGCATATTTCCACCAAATTTGGAATATAGATTGTACTCGATACTGGGTGGGTCTGGACAAAAAAATAGTCATTTTTCAAAAATCAATAACCGATAATCGATAAATATGATGTTTAAATCGGAATTTCCATTAGTTTGGTTGTTTTTAAACTTTCCGACTTGAAGTCTAAACCCTGGGGCCGATTTTAATGAAACTTGATAAATGTATGCATCTTACTGTCACGCTTATTACACGCTACATTGAGTTTCTTTTCCCTCGACACTGGGACCCCAGAGTGCCCCAAAGTGACCCCCAAAAATTCAAATTGCTTTGATTTTGATGAAATTTTGCAGGCTTGTTACGAGATAGAAATCGGTTGTCAGATTTTTAAAAATGCATGAGGGGACCCCTAGGATGACCCTATAAACCCCTTGAAGCCTCAATTGCTTTTCAAGTGTATTTTGTAGCAGTATTCCCCAATTTTAACGAAAATTTCAGTACATATTGAGATTATATCGAGTAACTGAAGAAGTCACTTGGTATTCACTGAAAATCAACACTGGGACCCCCCACGAGTTAGGGGACCAGAAGGGGACACCGAAAATTTCAATTAAGTCTACAGCCTTGCCCATAAAGTCGATTAAATAGAAAACTTAAAATGATGTGCTTTATTATTTCAATTACTATTAGTCTTAAACCTGTCCATTGACTTGAAATTTGGGACCCCTAGGGTGAACCAAAGGGACCCCCAAATTTTCAAATTGCTTCGATTTCGACTGAATTTTACATGTATGTTACAATCTTAAAATGAATAAAAAACGATTATCAGATTTTGAAAACTACATAAGGGGACCCCAAGATGACCTATGAAAACCTTGCTGCCCCATTAGTATTTCAATTGTAGTGGTTAGCAGCATTCCGATGAAAATTTGCACATAATTTGTGTTTAGGTCAATCAACTCAAAATCAAAACTGACACTCCATGTGTTATAAATACATTAGGAAAAATATCAGTTTTTTCCATGGATTTCCCGTTTTGGTACTGAAATAGTTTAGTTTGCATTAACTTGACGGCAAAAATTATATCCTTCCTTAAGAAAAAAAGAATAAGTGCAAACGAAAGTGTGCACCGATGAGAGAAGTGCACGTAGGTATAAGACGCGTGTGCGAGATCGATCGAGATGTGCAGTGTGTACAATTGATTTTGCTCCACGTGCAATGTTCGATCGAGTTATATTGTGCGTACTATCGATTTTGCTTCACGTGTAGTGTTCATTAGAGCTATATGATGAAATAAATGTAAAAAAATCTCATTCGCATCAAAGTTGTCATCCAGTAAAAAGGTAGGCTGCCTTCATGCAAGTATATTTTGAATTTTTGATACTTTAAATTTAAATTAGAGAAAATCATATTATTAAAACATTTTAAGCGTAAATGCCAATTTTTAATTATGCATTTATCATCTTTTAATCAGCGTATAAATAATGCTTACTAACTCATATATTTGGAAATTTAAGCCCTAAAGTTTTGACAGTTTTATTCTGAAAAATGCACTTATAATAATGTAAAAACCCTCTTTCGATTCATTTATAATTATGCTAAACTTATCGTGTACGTTTTAACATTCATAGTGAGAAGGTTTCTAGCTGCATGTTAATTTTTATTTTTATCACTAGAACGTTTTGTTTTGGTAGTCTATTTTTAGATAAATCCTAACTTTACGAACTTGCTTATAATTGTTTACCACGTTCCTGTGGTCTCCTTTATAAACTTGCATTTAATTTATTGTGGCTATATTTCCATTAATGTGTATAATATTCTTGCTTTTTAATTGATTACTTCATTGTCATTCAAAAAGCTTAGCCAAACCCCTCCAACTACAGCTGACAGTAATGCCAAGAAAGCAAAATTCTTCACTTGGACGTGCTACTACTGCAGCCAAACGCATGAAAGCACGGAGAAGATACGCTTCGCAACAAGAAACTCAAAATTAGACTGACACAAAATGCTATTCGTACAGCTAATGCAAGGTCAGCAAAAACTAATGAGCAACGGTTAACTAGACGAGGAAGAAACGCTACCAGAACCGCTGCTACTCGAGCTGTCGAAACTGAGGTGCAAAGAACAATTCGACATGTAAGAAATGCTACTAGAACTGCTGCCACTCGAGCTGTCGAAACTGAGGGGCAAAGAACAATTCGACATGTAAGAAATGCTACTAGAACTGCTGCCACTCGAGCTGTCGAAACTGAGGAGCAAAGAACAATTCGATATACAAGAAATGCTACTACAAATGCTGCTGCTAGAAATTCTGAGAGTGAGCAACAGCGTATTGCTAGGCAGATACGAAATTCAGCAACTACTGCTGCTACCAGACGTGCGGAGAATGAGGACCAACGTTCACAAAGATTGTCTAGAAATGCTTCAGCAACTGCAATAGCAAAAGATTTGGAGACTTAAGGGCAGCGTACGAGACGACAGAGCAGGAATGCTTCTAGGCTGTTGAGGATTCCAAATTCGTTTGGAAAATTATGTGCAAAACTTGACTGCTCAACAGGGGATTTCAAGACCCCGTAGTCAAATATGGTCAATGGTAACATTCTAGGATGACCTTCGTGCTAATTATTCGAACCGCTCTGATGTTCAGCTTGACAGTATGTCGATTGTCTGTTCGCACTGCAGAGCTAAAAGGTGGGTAGGGGAAATTAATAGCATGTGCTACTCAAACGGTACTTCCCCAGCCATTGAAAATGCTATTAACTGGTACCACTGTTAGATCTAATCATTTACTACGCAATATTAAAATGTATAATTGTGCTTTTCAGATGACCTCTTTTGGAGCCAATATTTTTAAAGAATGTGGATTTATGCCTATTTTTAAATTACAGGGACAAGTATATCATAGAATTGGCTCTATGCAACCTATGGTAAACGAGGAGCCACAATTTCTTCAGCTTTACTTTGTAGGTAACTATCAGGAACAGGCAACTAGGCGCAACTCTATTTCACCTGGAACTGAAATGGATGTCATTCTTGAGCTTCAGGAAATGCTACACACCAGGAACAATTATGTGCGAGAGTTCAAATACGCTTTAGAAACAGCGGACACGCCAAATTTTTATGTCATCATCAACGCTGACCAGAGACCAGGTGGAGAACATGGGGGACGTTATAATTCACCTGTTTGCAATGAAATTGCTGCTATTATTCATAGTCACCAACATAAGAATACTAGCGATATAGTTCTGTCATCACGTGATAACAAACTGCAGCGCATCAATGAAACCCACCGAGAAGTCTTTGTTGAAATTGTTCTCCTTCCAATGCATGTTGTGCATTTGATGTAGTAAGAGCAAAAGCTGTCAACAAAGCATTTCTCCTCAACAATTTTCGAAGTTCGATTGCGATTAATGTAATCTTCATTTGCTGACAAATATTTTTGTATCTTCTGTGCTTCTGTACAAAACAACATTCTCCTGTTATAAATGTTTTCACACTTCATATCGTAATTTTTCGCCATATAGATAAGAGGAACTAAAGAAAAATTTTCTTTATTTTAACTTTACAGATTGGATGAGGTTCGTATCTTTTTTTGAACGCCGTGTAATGCTGCTAGTACATATATATATATATATATATATATATATATATATATATATATATATATATATATATAAAGAGAGAGAAAGTAGTGACAAATATAGATTTCTATTGCCATATATACTATACACTTAGCCTCCAATTCTATGTAAAACTAAATACAGAAAAATATATTATTATTGTTGTTTTTGTGGTGGGGACCGCCTGCCATGCTGGCGAGCCAATCCATATCGCAAATACCTTCACAGGCATATTTTTTATGTTTAATATGCAACTATGCTGAGTGGACATTAGTTATAGCAGTTTGAATGCCAGTACGCTAAAACCCTCGGCCATGGTAACTTTCTCGTAATTTTGCAAGCACTGTCATCGATACCTCCACAGACAGATGACATCAAGAAGTCAACTTCATAAAAATAGTAAGATTCGATCCCGGTTATTCAACTTCTTATTTCGCGTAGAATTTCTTTCAATTCTTGGAGTTTCGCGAAATTCTAATCGAAAGACAATACCTATCGATATTAACAGATAACAGAACAGCAAATAGATATTCATGCATTAGGACAAACAAAAAACTCTGGGCACTTACAATATTTTATCCTATATCACAATACACAATCTATGAAATCGAAGTATATAACATTATCCGCAAGAAAACCTCAGTATTAAAACAGGAGTTAAGAATGAAAAAGCACTCGAAACACATTAAAATAACCATAGGCAAAAGACGACAAAAATCCCTCAAAAAACTACTCAACTGTGCTAAATTACCTACTACAAAGCCAACAATAACTGTGTGATCGCTGTACTCAGCTTTACATTATTCATCAAAAAGATTTAATATATGCAATTAAATAAAGGATGTAACGAAGAGTACATCGGGCAAATCAAAGAAATAATCCATCGCCGACAAATACGAGACCCCACCACAAGATAGATACAATTCGATGGGCATTTAGACCTAAGTGCCACAAATAAATCCCCAAAGTCCATTTATCTTTGCCTAGACAATGCGACAGACCAAACTTGAGTAAATAAAGAAAAACCTATTTATTCAAAAATACAAACCGTGTCTGACCAAAGTTTACTAAGTCATGTTTGCCAAGAACTCTCCGCACAGACAAGCATACACATACACGTAGACGTAACATCCTTGTCCATTTTACTAATGGACCATTATTAAAATCATTTTTATTAAACCGATAAACCACTATCCCCACAATACACAAAAATAATAATTCTAGTGACCCTGACTATTTTCACAATGAACTTTTTAAAATTGCGAGTAAGGTCCAATAAAATAGAAACCCTGACACATGAGGTAATTAAACGTTTTATAAAGTGGATCGGACGATTATCCTCATCTTTGTCGCCATATTTATTACAACGTTTCGGCCGTTGTACGCTCCGGCCTTCTTCAGGTGGTTGGAATGTCGAACTGAACCCTTTATTTCGCTCACTGGTAGACTGTTCTAGTTCCACGTGTCATGTTTAATGGATGTCAGTTATCAGTTATCCCCTGTTAATTTCCCTCTGAAAGTTCTCCACTACCTTAACCGAGTATTGAACTCACACTCTCTGGATCCTCTCACTGGATCTAACTAACGCCTTGGTCCACTTTATCCACAAGTGTCCTTGAGGACATCTGTGTATGAATTTCTGGGTATTATAAACCTAATGTCTTCATCCATCATTTTTTACCAGTGCTCATATTGCAATTTTTGCTGTTGTCATAACATATTATTACCAGAGCTCATATTGCATTTTTTTTCTTATTATCGCTTTTCTCTCGCACTCCTTATTACTGATTCCCATAATGTATTCATTTCTATGCTTGGTCAGCTCAGGAGATTTTTGTGGCCTAGCATATGTGCTGATTTCTTAAGTTTACGAATTTTCCAATGGTGTTCTTTGTTTATGATCTCAACCTGATCGCACAGAGGGCAGTGATCTCCCTTTTCTCTCCATATGTGGTCAGCCACGCCCTATTTTCGACTTCCCTTCATGTTACAGATTTCTGGTGTTCTTGAAGCCTTACCTTAAGGGGGCGGTCTGTCTCCCCTTTATATTTCTTCCCGCAGCTGCACGGGATAGCGTACACACAAACGTTGTAATAAATATGGCGACAAAGATGAGGACAATAGTCTGAATATTGTAAATAATGTACATAATACCCCATCTCAGAAAAATAGACAGATACTTAAACGTTTGTTGTAATTAGCCACGTTCTCTGAATCATGCGACTCCCAAGTTTTGACAAAAAATTTTATAATCATCATTTTGTGTCGCAAAACTGATTCTGTCTGATCCCGTAATACTAATCAACCAATCAGATTGAATTTTAGACAAATAGCAATCTGAGCCATTTTTTGTGTGAATCAGAATTCTCGAACGACAGTTAGATGCGAGACATGTCATATCATAGCACCACGACTCTTCAACATAACTAAAAATCATGGAACTGTGAAATCGGAGAAGATACTGTAAGTAAATGTTCTTAAAGAAAATTCCAGTTGTATTTTCTACTTTTTCTCATATATATATATATATATATATATATATATATATATATATATATATATATATATATATATGTTATGAAATGGAATAAGTCCGACAATTATTTTAAGATATATATTGTTGATAATTTAATTTTATTACTTAATGTCTATACGATATTTTACTTAAATATTTATATCTATAAAAATAACGTATAAACAATATATATATATATATATATATATATATATATATATACATATATATATATATATATATGTGTGTGTGTGTGTATATATTATAAATGAACTTATTTAAAATGTGTTTTTTTTCGCTACACAGTAATAACCATGTTTCAAAACTGGAAGCTAAATGCTTCGAAGTTAATTTTGTAATTAAATTAAAAGCATTAGTTCCATTTCATCCTCAAGCGAATTTTGGAGTAACTTATTTTAAAATTTACTGAGTTTTAAAGGCACGGCAATGATTCATAATTCAGTGTTTCCAAGGATACAGAGAAATCCACTCATCCAGACAAAGGGTGGTAGTGTGTTCATTTTCATTAACTTTTGTGTATCAGTTATTAGTTACGTTCGAAAAAGGGGTTATGCTTAGGGATGGGTAGGGATGTATTTTTCAACGAATTCTGACATCCGCTCAATGCATGTCGTCTGGGGTTTTTTAATTTTATTTTTAACGGCAAAAAATTCTTAGGGTATTTTTTCTATGTGTATACTTAAAATTACTTGTAAAAATAAAAATATCTATAAGAACACCGGATTATATATCTTACAGTTCTTTATATATATATATATATATATATATATATATATATATATATATATATATATATATATATATATATATATATATATATTAAACGCCAAAAACAACCTAGTCCTGCTGATTTTCTTTTGTATTTTCTCATATTTTCGAATCAGACTTTTTATTTCAAAATTATATTGGTATATATATTTTCCAAAAGACAACCGAGTACTTTCGAACGTCATCGTTCATCATCAGGGTCGATTTTTGAAAATTTTAACTTTAGCCAATTGCCTGGCAGCGGAATCGTATTGCTACATTTATAAGAACCAAATAAACGTTACGAATTATTTTTAATTCAAGAGACGCGTTAATGTTATCACGTGCAGGCGAAGCCATGTGATCGTATGAAGGGGTAAAAAAGAGTTTTTTTATTGTAAATACCTAAAGATCAAAAATACGTTACGGAATTTAATAAAAAAATTCAAGGGAAATGGTTATGTGATTATCTAATTACGTAGAAATATATATAGACATTGAAGGATGTTTCCAGAAATATTATAAGCTGTGCGAATAATAAGAGGTCTATTGCTTTTAATATGTAATGCCTCTAAAATTCTAAGGCATCTAATGTCTGTATGTTGATCAATAATTATAGTATTGTCTATAAGGATTTTACGAATGTCAGAATGCAGAAGGGAAACAGTATGTGACATAAGATGTTGTTTAATAGCACTAGAATTATTTAAATGCATAGTTAATCATCTGGAGAGCCGGGTGATTGTAAATCCAATGTATGTATGTGGATTAGAAGAGCATTCTTCCAAAGGACATTTAAACTCATACACAACATTGGTTCTATCAACCACAGCAGCAACTGGAGAAGGGTTATTGCTCATTACCAGGTTAGAGGTTTTAAATTTACTATAATATATATTAAGTTTTAAGGCTTTGTTAGAATCAACAGGGAAAACATTATGGTGTATTATAGACTTAAGGGCCTTTTCATCCATACTGTATTGTCTGTGCATTTGTCCTCCGTAAAAAAGGTTAATTGAGGATAATTTTCTGGGTGTATCTCTTGTTGGGTCTGAGAAGTATCTATCAAATTCATTATCAACTAGGTAGTTAGGAAAACCGTTATTGATAAGGGTTTGCTTGATGTTAGTCAACTGCGTATAAAATATTTTATTAGTAGAAGAGATAAGTTTTGCTCTAGTAACTAGGTTGGAAATAATTGACCGTTTATATTCAATGGGGCATTCACTAAGATAGTTGAGGGTGCAATTGTTATCACTTGTAGGTTTTTTGTATACAGAAGTGTTAAAAGTGTCATTACTAGTATCAATTAAAACATCCAGAAAAGGAATCTTATTATCTTTAGTTAGTTCATGTGTAAAATTAAGGAGAGAATTATTTTTGAAGGATTGTTGTAGAAAGGTTAATTCATCAAAGTTTTTAGCAAGTATAGGAATATCATCAACATAACGGAGGTATATAGTAGGTGTTTCAATAATACCAAAAATTTTATCTTCAAGATGTGACATGTAAAAATTGCTAAATGTTGGACCAAGGACAGATTCCATAGAGATGCCGTCAACCTGTAAATAAATATTATTATGGTGGTCATAGAAAGGAACATAGGTGGTGCAGATTAAGAGGATTTTTTTGAGTATATTAGGATTAATTTTAAGAGGTTGCATAAGAGGGTTGTTATAGATGTAATTAATAATTATATCAATAGTTTCTATGACGGGGACATTAGTAAATAATTACGGAGCGAATACGGGTGGGTTTGCTACTGTATAAGTGGCAGCACGGAAATGAGTTTTCATCTGAGCACTTTCCGTGGTAGTTACGATAGAGAAGTGAAAGACTCACAACATCCTGCCTGTGAGAGAGAGTTTGGAGGGTAGAAAATAATTCTTCGCTCATAAGGATTCAGAGACGCTTTTGAAATCAATCATAACTGGTAAGTGAGGTCTAGGTAGCTCCTGCCCAAATATGGAAGAACGCCCCATTTCTGGTCTGATCTGGCTCTTATAAAGGTAGACGATAGCATGAGGAGTCAGGTACTTACTGGGGCGTTATATCATTTATCTTGTACATTTAGCAATGTATCGTATATAGGAATTCCACTTTAGGCCGGGTTTGATTTTGAGGCCCAATATCCTCTCGAGTTATGGTGCCTCTGATCGCCGGTTATCGAATGTAACCATTTTGGTTTTAAAGGGACTGAATATAACCATCCATTTTTCCACACTGGGAAGTTAGTGTTAGATCGGAAGAGAGGTCAGCTGCCAATTTTTTTCTTTTAGAGGTGCGCCCGTATATCGTCGCATCATCGGCATAAACGTTTACTGTTTTATTACCACCAGGGGCGTTCACTGTACGCAATGATATATATATATATTTCAGACTCAATGAATTACTTAATTATAATTATCAAATCCTCCTTACAATTTCTATCATATGTATATCATTGCTTGATCCGGCTTCTAATGCTTCAGTTTGAGCGGCTTGGTGATAGTAGTCGTGGCTCCAGGGGGCACAGTCCTATGGTTACAGAGAATTCCAGTTGTGTTCCACCACGGAACATGTGAGCGAGCGGCGCTATATTGAGTCTCATTTGCTACATCTTCGTCACCGAGGCCCGTTGGTATGATGTTTGCTTGACAACCTAATTGTCAGGGTTTCAATTCTCGGTAGTGGATGCGCACTGCTGATGAGTCCCAAATATAGGACGAAACAGCTGTCCAGTGCTTTCTGCATTCTGTTGAGGTTTCTTTCAGACTCAATGAATTACTTAATTATAATTATCAAATCCTCCTTACGATTTCTATCATATATATATATATATATATATATATATATATATATATATATATATATATATATATATATATATACTGTCATCCACAGACAGACTGTTTTGATGCATCACAGCTCATCAGTCCAGTAGCTAGGATCGAAACTCAACTGAATTGGCGTCAGTCGGGGATTCTACCACTAAGCCGGCAGGAATGAAGGTTAATTTAAGAGTATTTATTTTTAGATAAACACACAGAGAACTCGATTACCGAAGATTCTTGCATTATTAGCCGTAATAGTCACAGTTTTAAAAACCCACACTTACTCCACAGAGACCTCAACCGAAATAAATTTTTCACTAGCATATATATTGTCATCTACAGACAGACTGTCTCGCTGTATCACAGCTCATCAATGTGGCTAGACGTCCGATTGCCTAGGATCGGAACCCGACTGAATTCGCGTCAGTCGGGGAATCTACTTCTAAGCCGTTGGCGCACGGTAGGGATATATATATTCACTCTATCTAATATATACGCAGTCGCACGCACTCACATCTCTACAAAAGAATATAAGTAGGAATATACGCTATCTAAGTTTTATCTGAACAAAATATATGTGTATATGTATATGAGTGTAGGTGTGCTCATGCTAGCTTTCTCTCTCCAAAAGTTTTATCTGAAAATATTCAAATATATATATCAATGTATGCATATATGTATATACGTGTCAGTTGTCTTGTGCGAACTTTCTCTCTACAAAAGTAACTCATTAGATCTCGCTTCTGGTGAGAAACATCTCATTTGTTTGCCAACAATTAAGTTTTATTCAAATCGCCGACGGTGGTCAAAGCGAGGTTGGTTTTCTAAGCACAATCGCTCGATCGGCCAAAAACTGTTTCGTAATCAACGCATCCAATTGTGATTGGTGGGTTGCAGCCGCCAATCAATTACGCACTATGAATCACAAGAACTTTTTCTTTTTTTTTCTTTAAAAAGAAAACGTTTTTACTTTAGATATCCAAAATAAAGATAAGAAAAAAAATGTCCCTTTCATTACAAAAAGCGAATGTAACACAATACAAAAAAAAAATCGAAAAATCCCCAAACACAAAAGAGGATCTCGTTGAATGATGAAGACATAACTCATTTTAAATTTTCTTGATTATTTTTCCTGCAGTCGTAATTACAGAGTTAACGAGAAATGTTATCTTCATACGACTAAAATAGTTTCTTCCTTCCTTGGCTTGTTTATTTATTCTGTAGCTGAACATAACCCTAATTTATTTTTCTTCTTTATTTCAATTTCACCATTGGGACGCACAATGAAATAAAACTTGAAGATGTGAAAGTTTGTTAAGTGAACAACCATCGGTAAAACAAATTAATAAAGCAATGACAGAAGACAAGCCGTATGATTTATTAGTGCCCTGTCTATATTATATTCAATGATAGAAGTGTTAAAAAGAATTGAACTTTTAAAAAGCTAAAATAAAAAATAAATAAAGTATAAAGCTATTATACGGCATCTGTTTTCTAAGTATCTGTCTCTTTTGCTGAGATGAGGTATTATGTACACTATTTACATTAGAATTTTTCGGTATAAGGACTTCTAATGCAGACAGAAGCTTACTTTCTTCTTCTTCTTCTTCTTCTTCTTCTTCTTCTTCTTCTTCTTCTTCTTCTTCTTCTTCTTCTTCTTCTTCTTCTTCTTCTTCTTCTTCTTCTTCTTCTTCTTCTCCTCCTCCTCCTCCTCCTCTTCTTCTTCTTCTTCTTCACCCCTCTTACAGGCCAGACCTTGCCCCTTCAGACTTTCACCTGTTTAGTCCCTTGAAAGCGTTCACGAGAGACACGAAGTTTAAATGTGACGATGAAGTCAAAAGTGTTGTGAGCGACTGGCTGATATATCAGTTCAAAGATTTTTACGCTGAGGGAATACGGAAGCTTGTGCACAGATGGGAAAAGTGTGTGACAGTGCTGGGAGACTACGTTGAAAAATATAAAAAAAGTAAGCTTCTGTCTGTATTAGAAGTCCTTATACCGAAACATTCACCTTATTTATTGGATGACCCTCGTACATAAGTATTAGTATTTTAGTAACAACTATAATTTACTATTAATATATGAGTAAAAACGAAATAACGAAGCGATATAGATTAACACTATAAAAACAGTCAGCCGGATTAACAATCGAGATAAGTACTGAAAATATTTTTAAAAAAAAGGAAATATTCATCGAAGAGTAACACTACGAGGGGGAAAAAGTATAAAACTAAAATAAACGTGTCAGCTAAATAATGAAAGACGATAAGAAATAACAGAAACTTTAAAAAAGTTAAGAAAAAATAAATAAAATAATGATCTCAGTTAGTTTATCAATAACTGATGAACATGACGATATGATATTAAAAAAAAAGTTCTTTGGTCCAAAATGATTTTCATCATCATTATCAACATCATCCCTCTCCTGGCCGCCTGCTGCTGTATGGTCCGTACGCTAGTGAGCACCTGACAAGATATCAGGTTTGGAAGCCAGACGTATTCATGTATTGCGTGTCTTGGGCAATATAGACTTGGCAGATCCCATCTTCTCCAGGTCTGACTAAAACCGCTGATTTTAATCTTAAAGCTTCACCATAGAGACACGTGGCCGTTGATTCCATCGGAAAAAAAACCTCTGCCTTGACTGTTCATTTTAGTCTAGGAAGCCTCCCCGCACACTATCTGCACATATAGCTATGGAGCCCAGTCTCTCTCATTTTGCTAGATGGACTTTGAACCAACAAGTAGGTTCATCAGTCTTAGACAGATCTTGATCTTAATCCTGATATCTAGAGAAAAGTCCGTTATGGGAACCAGTTTAGCTGCCGATGACCCGACTGTAAAGTTGGTAGTAGTGGCATATATGATGGCAGTAGTAGAGTTACCTATAGTAATATTATTTTAAAAGTTACAAAACTGAATTGTATTTTTTTTAACCCCAGCCGAGAATAAATTTCCTGGTAGTTGGTTATAATAACGGATGAGTTAATATTTCCGGCATTTTTTCATCGGACATAATTTTGTCTAAAACAACTACAACAACAATGGCAATAACAACCAAAAATTGAAGCTGGCTGGAAACACAAAATCAAGATGGAATACACCGAGCTCGTAGCCGGCATCGAGAGAATTATCCTCCGTTTAAAAACAAAAGATTTTTTAGTCTTATTATCACAGACATCAATAGGTAATATAGATAAACATTTGAGATAATATGCTGTTGATGGCTTACAAATGGCGATCTTCAAATAAGCGAAAGAGAACAAATGAGAAATTGATAATGAGAAGTTTGATCGATATGAAATATATGATGGGTCATTTCCCTGTCTTTTATTCAACCATTCAAGATACTCTCTCTTGCTCTCTCTCTCTCTCTCTCTCACACACACACACACACACACACACACACACACACATATATATATATATATATATATATATATATATATATATATATATATATATATATATATATATATATATATATGTATTCGGTTACTGTTTAGATAGGTGTCTGGATTTCGGTCTTCTTTTTTTCTTTTTTCTTAATTTATTTTATTTTCCCGTTTTCTTATATTTTTTCTTTTTGTCTAATATATTCTTTGTTATTGATTACTTTTTTCTTCTGGCCTTTTTGTTGAGTTTACTTTGTTTAGCTGGGAGGTAGTTGGGTGGGGATATGGAATGTTTGGACAATTGTGGTATATATGCATATATATATATATATATATATATATATATATATATATATATATATATGTGAATTTAATAATATATATGGACTGAATAATATATATACATATGAATTGAATAATATATATACATACATATATATATATATATATATATATATATATATATATATATATATATATATATATATATATATATATATATATAATAAAATTTCAAGTGGGCAGTGACCGAACACTGCTACCAGTTTCATGCGCTCTCACGCAATCACCAGGCGGTCGGTAGCGGTAGTTTGTGAAAATAGGAACTCTTTTTTAAGATGGTAAGCCAACCAATCTCACTAGGGGGGGGGATAACCTATCCGGCCAAGATCAAAATAGCTGTAAAAAATGTCCCACGAGAAATATTTTACTGGTGCGAGAAAAATATGCTCAATATCATAGGAAAATGCACTACTTTAGAAGAGCTGAAAGCTTCAAGCAGAAAAGTGCTCGACAATACCGGGCCACCCTTTCATTTTCCGGTCACGTGGATGAATTTACTTACCTGGTATTGTTCTAATATATATATATATATATATATATATATATATATATATATATATATATATATATATATATATATATATATATGTGTGTGTGTGTGTGTGTGTGTGTGTGTGTATGTGTGTGTGTGTGTGTGTGTGACTGTTCGTTCATATAAATAATAATATCATCTGTGTTCTAGACGGAAAGTATATTTAAGCATTATTTTCCTATTGAACGCGTCACTCTTGCCATTTAGGTATATACATCATGAACCAACCTTTGCTTTGAGAGTTTGATGTTGTTTGCAATAGTTTTAAACAAAATATTCTGGCCAATAACTACATCGGAGTTCATAGCATAAATAATTTGTCATACTTAATTTTCACAGCTTTTGAATAAAAACAGTCAATCTTTTCACAGTAGACACTCCCATATAAATTGTTTTCAGTCTGCCAGTGTGTCTCATGTGAGAATGCATACATACATCGACCCACTATCACAAGGACACACACACACACACACACATAAACGCCTAATCACACATATATACTTGTTTTTATAATTTTATATATTTTTGCATTTAAGCTGGACACGTAGTTTAGTCGAAAAGTGGCATAGGCGAGCAGAGTACAATTTCTAGTCGAAAACGTTGTGCTCGCATTCACAGAAATACACTTGAAAAAATACGATTCTATCTTACTCTCCCAACTACGACACACTGGTCAAGTTGTAAAAATCTACTTACTCCAGAAAGCACAGTAAGAAGGCCTAAAATAGTGAAGTTATGAACCAATATTCCTCAGGCAAGTATACAAGATTTATAGAAAACATTTTTGAAAAGTACCGCGCGATCGCGAATCTCATAACCCTTCGTAGGGGCACCATACATAAGGCAGCAGCAGTAGAAGTGGTGTTTATTGGGAAAGATATCCTGGTGGAGTCGAAACCTCGCCTCTCTTTTGAATTCAGAGATTCCTTCTCCTAGACCGGTTGCCACCCTAGGCTATAGATTCCAGGTATTTTACCCATAGCTGGGCGGAGAAGAGCATTTATACCTTTCCCAAGGTAATTAGACTGTAAGTGAATGTAATAGATCCGACTGGAATTTGAACTCGGCTATACGATTCCTCAATCCGAGCAGCTATCCGCCGCGCCTCTTTTAAAAAATATGGACTAAATAAAAAAAAAAAATATCCATTTAATAATATTTTATTTTATAATGCATTTTTAATAGCATTATACATTTGAGTATGTGTGTGTGTGAGAGAGAAAGAAGATCAATAATAGTTTTACCATGGAATTGATTGATTTTTTTTTGGTTTATAAATAAACCGTTTGTAGGTTATTTAAAGCCGAAACATGTTTTGGGATGTAATAATTAATTTCTTTGGGAGTGAGTATTGTATTAACAATTCTTTGAAGATAATAATAAATTTCAGTCCTACTATTTAACCCATACATGGAGAAGAAGAGGTTAATTCATACCGTTCTCATTTGTATTTGGGCATAAGTGAATGTAACCAACACGAAAGGAATTCGAAATCGTCTCTAAGCTGTACCCAGATTGTCTCCCATCTAGGTATATATCCATTATATATATATATATATATATATATATATATATATATATATATATATATATATATATATATATATATTAAGACATTTATGATATGTTTAACGGTCTTTTTATAGATACAAGTATTTAAGAAAATGCTCTGTTTTATAATAAACAGTATTAAATAAAATTTACCGGCCTGAATGTCCGAGAAATTTTCATAGAAACATAAAACAGAGCATTTGCTTAAATACATGTATCTATAAAAAGAACGTTAAACATATCATAAATGTCTTTAAATAAATTGTCGGAACTTGTCCAATTCAATATATATATATATATATATATATATATATATATATATATATATATATATATATGCACATAGGGTGCGATGGGTAAATTCTAGGTATTATTATTTTTAATTTCGTCATGCACATTGTTTTTTGTTTTTTATTTGTCAATCGTAGGGTCAGTTGGGCACCATCTGTGAGAAAAAGAGCACCATGATGCAATTCACTCCGCCAAAAATTTAGAAAAGGCATGCTGTCATTCGCGCCGAAAGCTCCAATATGAACATTTCAAATGGTGAATACGAAGGTACGGCATCTCGGAAAACTCACTTTGATTGTTCTGATTAGAAAAGTACTCTAGAATTTGTTGGGGAGGGTGTCAAACTCAACACGGAGGACTACATCAAGTGCTTTGAGGATGTAGTGCTGCCCTGGATTAGGACGGTGACTGCTGGAAGACCCTATATCTAGCAACAGGATGTTTCAGTACCTTTAACCATCTTTGAGACACCTTTATGAGTCTATCGTGGCATAACTTGGCACATTTCTTTATGATGATCTGGCCAAAGTGGTTTTAACAGCGTTCCGGGGAATTGATGTTCTCCCGGTTAAGATAGGGATCAAAACAAGTGGTAATCTGAAGGTGCAAATTCTGGCGAGGACGGCAGATTTAGAGCATCCCTGTAAAGCTGTACCACTCTATACCGGGTTTGCAAAGAGACCTGCCGTCTGGATTTTTCCTGATGGCAGAAGACATCATCTCGATTGGCCAGCACCGGTTGATTTCATTGATAACGACATTTAATTGGTTTAGTTTTGAATAGTAAGTGACTGATCAACTAATACACCTTTCAGTCCTAAACAGATACGCAGTATAACTGTTTATGGATGGAGATAAATTTTTCGAGTCGTTAACGCTGGATAATTTCGTTTTCTCTACGACATTTTTTCGCTGCGTATTTTTCTAAATAATCCGTTTTTTTAACAATTGTGATCGTTCTTTTAAAAAGTCGAGTCGTTTTGTAGCGCTTGAGAGGACACTCACAAATATAAATGCAGTAAATTATAATTTTTTTTATTAAATAGTGAAATATCCTAGTGACGAACGTAACCAAGTGTTTACAACATATCTTAAAATGTTCATATGATATTTGAGGAGTATCTCTGCGATTTCCCGCGTCCTGTGACATGTTTTTTTTTTAAGCGCTTCAATATTAACGACTGTATGACCTCAACATCGTACTTAGTTTTCCTGAACAAAATTCTTACTTCTGAACCTTCTGTGCTACTAGACTGGCATTTACGTCCCTCCCATTTACAATTGAAATAGCTAATTGCAACCGCCATTTCTAATCCAGCATTTTATTTTCTCGCACTTATTGCTTGTGAAGAAACTTCACTTTCCTTGCTTCCCTGATAACTGTAATTTTCAAAAATTTTAAAAGAACATCAGTCGCCAACTTCTATCATCTTTTGTCCTTTTCCTTAATCCTCCCTATACTCAGTCTTCCCTTTCAGATTTACTCCTGCGAAGTAGTGGCATTCTCGCCTTGCTTGGGGTGAAATGATTTTAAAGAAAAAAATTTTTTTAAACAAACAACCATTTACTGCACCATCGCCATAAACGGCACACGTCATTATGAAGTTAGTACACTTTTATTTTCTGCAAGGAAAATGGTATTGGATTACAGCCATATCCCATAGGAAGAGCGTATCCTGTACAATCACCGAAGACAACATCGACGCTGGTCAGTACCTAGATGGGTGATCTCTTGGGATTACCAGTTGCGTAAGCTTGGATGTGCGGACAGCGTATCTCGTAGAATCACAGAAGACGACATCGAGCCTGGCCATTAACTAGATGTGTGATCTTTTGGGATTACCAGTTGCGTAACCTTGGATGTGCGGAAAACGTATCATGTACAATAAGCGAAGACAACATCGAGCCTGGCCAGTACCTCGATGGGTGATCTCTTGGGATTACCACTTGCGTAAGCTTGGATGTGCGGATGTTGTAATTAATAATAGCTCAGGATTGTTAATCGGTGAGTCGAGTTCCAATTCAAATTGAGCCCGTCAAATTCACTTACTAGGGAATAACATTGAGAAAGGTATGAATCCACCTTTTCTGCTACAAGCTATGGATTAATTAATAAGACTTTTTAAAACATTATTATCAACAAAAGAAAGAATTCCTACAATCTGAAATAACTTGTAAATAATCTGAAAAAATGTTTATAATCTATAAGAACGAATCAATCATGAAAAATGTATCAAGCCACCAAAACGTAGAACATTTTCCTTCAATTTCACATTTAACTTTAGAATATTTAAAAAAAATTAAAATCCACATAGGAATTCCAGAGAAAGACTCGTTGAAATGTCTCGTTTCAGAATACGTGTATTTGTCATGAATACCAGTCACGTGTGAGATGGAATCATATATTTAAATGGCACATGAAAAATGCTAAGAAATTTATGTGCAAATAAAGGGACGCTTATTATCAAATGTAAATATTAATTAAAAGTGTATTTAATGTATTAAGAGGAAAATGTAAACTTCGGAATCCTGTAAGGTAGATCTACGTCCAGGATCATACAATATGTCTACACAAAACCACTGTTGTTACAATATGGGATAATGAAAAACAATATTGAAAAAGTACAAACAAAAGTGATAGAAAACTGAATGAAATCAGCCATTTAAATGACTAGATATACCGGACTTCAATGGCTTAAATTTGATATTAAGCTTCCCGCTTAACTGTGCTGACATCTTCTATTTGTTTTCCGTAACTGTCCAGCAACGTTCGATCAATGTCAATGAGTGTATGTTTTTCTAATTGAGGTTACATCTCAGCTTCGTACACATTTTCATTTTTTAATGCCAGATATAATTTTTTTTCCACATTTATATGTAATAAGCGAGATAAAGAGAAACAGCTGCTAACAATCAAAGACAGCTGAATTCTCTGGGATGCTTATTCAGGAAAGAAGGTTTCGCGAATTTAACACTCGTGAGACTTACTGAAGTCAGGAGAAACAAGGTGGGTGTAATTTGAGTTAATGAATAGTAGACCAAAGCCCAATAGTGAGAAATGGGCACAAGTTATTTGGAGCAAAAACAGACAGAATGTTGTGGGGAGACGTGATTGCCCATATCCTGACAGGAATTCACATTCAGAAGATATACATATATTGCGGCTGTAACAGAAAAATTGCCCAATCTTGTAACAGCAAAATTGTCCAATTGTTAGCTTAAGCTTTGAACCGTTGTATCTTAGAAATAATTAAAGATTCTGGAATTGTCCGCGGTTTTTATAGTATTACTGAACTCTACATTGAGCAATAAGAATGTATAATTACTCTCCAAGTGTTGGTCAAACGGCATCTTTTAAGTTGTTTTTAAGATAGAGGCTGGGTAACTTCATGCGACTTGGTCATTTTGACAATTTTATTAGTTCCTGGGAAGGGGGTGTGTTTGTGTTAAGTGTATGGGTTTATTTAGTTATTCAGCTGTGTGTATGATGTGTGTAAGTGTATATATTAGTTTGGGTGTGTATTTAAGTGTGAGATCTCAAACCTCTGCAAGCATGTCTGTCTTTTGTGGGTGAGGAATGTGGGTAGGGATTGATTTATGGGGTTATATTAATTCTATCTATGTCATTAAATTTGTGATTAAGCCCCTCTTCATAGTATTCTAGAATTTTTCTAATGTTATCTTTTCTGTCTTTTTCTATTTTTTCAATTATAGCGAATTTGGCATGGCTTTTAAAATCATGTTTATTCTAGGTAGAAATGTTGTTCTACAGGTAATAATCTTTCGTTGGGAGCCAACTTAATTCGTTTACGATAATTATTAATTCTGTAGCGAAAGGGCATTTCAGATTTTCCAACATATTGTTTCTGGAATAGTGTGCATTCTAAGAGGTAAATTGTTATGACTTCTACAGTTAGAGTTGTGGTAGATTTTGAAAGCAGATTTAGGGACTGAGCTAGTGAACGAATTGGTGTGTCTAATGTGGTTACAGCATAAGCTCATTTTGTTGTTACATGTTGCTTTTATTTTAGGTCTTCGGATTATCTTATCATTTGAAATGTGTTTACTACCTATAATTTCCTTAAGGTTCTTAGGTCTATAATATACTAGAAGGCCGAGTTCCTCAAACAAAATTTTTAGGTCTGGTTTGCGACGTATTATTTCCCAGCAACTTTTGACTATCTGAGATAGTGGAGAAAGAGTGGTGTTGAAAGTGGCTACTAGAGGGAAGCGTCTGGATTTATTTTTGATTTATACATTAGGGTGTCTTCACTAGGTGGGGAAATTGCTTTATTTATTTGTTTTCTGATCTAGTGTTATTAGTCACGTGTTGTGAATTGATGCTCGAGATTTTTAGTGTGTTTAATTAGTTCGTCATTGTTGGAAGATATCCTTCTGATTCTAAGTGCTTGTGAATAGGGAAGGTTATCCTTGAGGTGTTTAGGGTGGGAAGACTTAAAGTGTAGATAGTTGTGGGTGTTGGTGATTTTTGGGTGTAGTGTCGTTTGTAGTTTTCTGTTTTTATCTATGTAAATACGGATGTCTAAGAATGTCACCGATTTTGTGGAAATTTCGTAGTTGAATTTGAGTCATGTACCCTGTTTAGGGTCATAAGGAATTGAATGAGTTTATCCTCACTGCCCGTGTATACAAAGAAATCTTCGATATATCTTGCATAGAATACGCAGTCGTTACCGATGAAGGGATAGATATTGGTCTCCTCAAATTTTCCCATGAAGATTGTAACATATGATGGAGCTGCAATGGTGCCCATGGCACAGCCTCTTACATGCAGGTAGTTTTCTCCATTGAAGTGGAAAGTATTCAGTTTAATAATATGCTCCGGGAGTGGGGGTGGCTGAATTTTTTAGTAAGTGCTTCCTTAATGATCCTGGAATATATATATATATATATATATATATATATATATATATATATATATATATAATACAAAAAATAAATAAATAAATATATAAGATAAAAATTAAAAATAAAATTAAATAAAAACAAATAATTTGACACAAATAAATAAATAAACAAATAAAAAACTTCCGGTAAAAGTAATCGCCAAAATAGACTACCCACAATGCACCACTGACCCTTATATATAAATAGCCGAGAAAAAATAACAGCACTATTTGCCTGACGATTGAATCCAGCATGAAACAGACTGTCGCCTCTAAGTGTTGACTTCTATGTTCACTTTTATATTTACACACGCTCTATCTCTGATATTGAGCACTTTATCCCATAAATATAGCATACTTTAAGACTATATTTCTTCATATATATATATATATATATATGTGTGTGTGTGTGTGTGTGTGTGTGTGTGTGTGTGTGTGTGTGTGTGTGTGTGTGTGTGTGTGTGTGTGTGTGTGTGTTCCAGGATCATTTTCCAGCTTATTCAAGATGATCTTCGCCGTCTAACCTGCTAATCTTCTGTCCTCGAGTAACAAGTTGCCTCATACGTACGATTTCATTTTCAAGTCTTTTTTCACTGCTATTGGGACCGTCATAGGCGAAACTGGCCTCTCATATGCCAGACTCTCATAGATTGAGAAGAATATTTTCCAATTGATCTCTTTCGCTATCAGTTGAAATGACTATCCCTGATCCTGTTCTGACCGCCTAGTCCAGTTTTCCTTTCTACTGTTCGCTCTTTTTTAAACTTATTCCCCGTTCTTTTGATAGAACTTGAATGGAAATTGAAGATGAAACCTAGAGTATGTATTTTGATATCTTTGCTGAAGGTCTTTATTATATTTTACTCTCAACATTGCTCAGTTGGGGAGACAGTGGGTATGACACAAAACGATTTTAACCTGATCTCTTTCCAACTGAATAACTCAAAGAAGTTTTCAGTGATTCTTACGACAAATAGTGTCAAGATTGCTAACCGTCTTATCTGAAAGCTTTAAAAAAACGAAACTCAGTAAGTTTAGTGCTTTTTTAGATATTAAAATTTTTGTGGGATGGATAACGTATGCTGTTACACGATTTGAACAATTATGCTGTTACACCCTGTATACATTATACGAAACGCTTCAAATATTAATAGTGTTTTCATATTGTCATTTATTTATAAATATATATGTATGTATGTATGCATTGCATATATTATATATATAAATATTTCATACATTATATATATATATATATATATATATATATATATATATATTGCATACATTCAGAAGACATTTTAAATTGACGCCTCATTAAATAATTGCTATTTTTAAATCCTAAGTGAGAACCCAATTTTAATAAGATTAAAATGAAAATAACAATTTCTGCCACTATTGTTATTCGTTGTAATAGTCTAAATTATTCCAATTACTTAGATTAAATCTTGCTGTTTGTAAGATTCCATTATTCTTCGTCTTATTTTTATTGACTTATTTATCTCAACGCTCAGGTTTTTTTTTTCATTCAACAACACATGTAGCATGAATCGACCATAAAGCGGTAATCCACGACAGTTGAACTCACATTTTATCTGGAGATAAAAATTAAAGAAATATGATTAGAAAAATTTTAATTTGTAATCTACTTAAAATATTATTTTTATTTTTTAAACTACTATAAATATATTCATCTACCGAGTAATGTTCTGAAATATTCGTTATTAAATATGCAACATTTATCTAAAATTATTTTTTGTAGAAATGAATCTCAGATTTGAGAAAAATATATTTTTCATTAGAAGATCTATTTATAAGTCATTATATAAAAGTATTAGGAAACATCAAACTTTAATTAAAAACAAATAAAAGAATAGTTAAATTCTATGTAATAACAATTAACCTATATGGCGATCAAAGCTGAACAGTGTTCTCACAGATGATGAGGAGACAGGAAGCCAGAAAATATACGGAGAAAAATATGGAAAATAAATCCAAAAAGGACAATCTAAAAGACAATTTAAATTGCGTCAGCGTATAATGAGATAGCCTGGACATTTTGAAACACAGAAGACATAATGAAGACAATAAGAAAAGAGGCAACTGGCGAGTAAGCTTACTAACGAGCCTGTGTATATAGCAGAACAGTGAGTTGCAGGAATAGAAAAATACAAAATTACTAGATTTAAAAATCTAGTAATGATCGGAGGTTATGAAAAGTCATTATTGCTCCTGTCCCGAAGGAAAATGTTAGACTGAATAACAAAAAAAGAATTTATATATATACATATATATATATATATATATATATATATATATATATATATATATATATATATATATATATATATATATATTAAACATGTTGTGTTGAATGTTAAAGACAACATAGTCCTGCTTATATATTTTCTTTGGAATTTTCTCATATTTTCTAATGAAACTTTTTATTTGAAAATTATATCGAAATAAATATTGTCCGTACGATAACCAAGTACTTTCGGACATCATTGTTCATCTTCAGGGTCAAAATTTTTAGTCAAAATGTTTTTAAAACATTTGCAAATTGACTTTTAGCGGAATCATGTTGCTACATTTTGGCAGCAACTTTTCTTTTAAATATATATATATATATATATATATATATATATATATATATATATATATATAAATGCAGTATAATTCCGCTGTCTTTAATTTTTAAATAGGGCTCAATAAAGAATAGACCATAATATTATTTATTATGAGATCAAAACAAAAACATGTTAAAAATCGCTACACATTAGATTTCATGTTTCAGCACTAAAGCTGTGACTCCTTAGGCGATGGTAGATAACTGGTGAGTAAATAATTATTTTTAAATTTCAAAAGCAGAATAACACCGCATTTTTTCGAAAGAGAAGACAAGAACGAGATAAGAACAAATAGAAATTAAAATGAGGCTTGTGGGTTTACTCTGACTAACAAGTTATGTGTCAGAACTACGCTGATTGCAAAAATAACCTAAAAGAACAAAGAAATGGTTCATCCACATATTATTTGAAGGAATAATTTTTTTATAATGTTTTCTGATGTTTAAACATTGTTTTTGTGTGTGGTAGCAATCCAAATTCTCTTTGGTCTGGTAGAGAAATTGTTACACTTCTTAACGGGTAATAAAACAATTAGGATTGATCAGAGAACAGGGGGAGGAAGAAGGTCTTGTTCTTATTGTATGACCTCTGTATCTTTTTAAACCTATTTCTATTTTTGTGTATTGCGCTTGTGTTTTTGCTAGTATGTGTATATTTATTCCCTCTCCATACATATATATTGTTTTATGACGAGAAGATCGTATACATATATATATATATATATATATATATATATATATATATATATATATATATATATATATATATGTACACTTTGCATGGTGTGTAGGATTCGTGTGTGTGTGGTCCGATTAGTGTGTTCAGCCATAATGTGTGTATTGTGTGGGGTTATGATTTGTTTAGTGATGGTTTACATTTGTCTATGAAGCATTAATCTTTTATTTGTAAGTGATGATAATTGTCTGTTTGATATATTGGAATAATACATATATATATATATATATATATATATATATATATATATATATATATATATATATATATATATATATGAGGGTTATGGTATCACAGGTCGATTGTTTGACCTAATACAATCATTCCTGTCAAACCGGGAAATGAAGGTCGTTCTCAGTGGATTCATCTCCAGCTCCTATCCCACTAACGCAGGTGTTCCCCAAGGCTCCATCCTAGGCCCTACTCTGTTCCTCATATTTATAAACGACCTTCCTGACGCCATAGACTCCCAAGTCGGCATCTACGCAGACGACACCACAATTTACTCTTGCCTCAAACACAAATCTAGTGATGCTGACAAAGTTAATTAAGCTCTAATTGAAAAGGACCTCCAATCGGTTGTGAACTGGGGCGAGAAATGGATGGTTAACTTTAACGCCTCTAAAACAAAACTGCTCTCTGTTAACCACCACAAGGATCCATGCCTGCATCCCATTAGAATGTGTGAAGACCAACTTTTCGAGAGCTCCTCTCTGCGGCTGCTCGGTCTCACGCTGTCCGCTGATCTGAGATGGAACAAATACATCGAGTCAGTTGCATCATCCACCGCAAGGAAAGTTGGTTCCCTGTGCCGAGCCAGGAAATTTTTCTCCCCGGAATCGATCCTCCGAGTCTATCAATCGACCATTCGCCCTTGCATGGAGTATTGCTGCCATATATGGTCTGGGGCCCCTGCTGTTTGCCTCAGGGTTCTTGATAAGATCCAGAGACGGATATGCAATGTGATTGGCCTTGATCTGTCATCTCGTCTGCAGTCGCTCTCTCACAGACGCGATGTTGCCTCGCTCTGCCTTTTTTACAAGTACTTTCACGGTAAATGCTCCGAGGAGCTGCTTTCGCTTGTCCCTAGGCCTCGTGAATTTAAACGTTCTACGAGGCTGGCATCCCGTTCCCACCCCTACACCGTTGAAACTGTTAGATGTAGACGTCTTTTTTACTCCAATAGCTTCATGTCTCGCACATCTCGCCTATGGAACTCCCTTCCCTATTACTGTTTCCCTGACAAATACAATCTCCAACGGTTTATGTGTCGCGTCAATCGACATCTCCAGTTGCCTTGATCTATCCTCTTCCCTTCTCCACATACTTTCACCTTTCATTCCTATCTGCTCTCGCTCCAAATCTTCTGTAACGCCCTTGCCTTGATCGACCCACTGTCTTTGTCTTTCTCCATATCCTCTCATTTACCACTCCTATCTGCTCTTCCTCCAACCGTTCTGTAACCCCTTGCGTGATAGTGGCCTCCAGCCTTGCTTGGGGTGATACGCTTAAAAAAATAAAAAAAATAATGCAAGACTCTTCAGTAAAACGAATCGCGTTCTCTCAGTCACTGTGTATTTATCTAAAAATAAATACGCTTAGAATTCGCCTTCATCCTTAGGGAATGAATATCCGACTGACACCAATTCAGCCGGGTTTCGATCCTACCTAAAGGCAACCGGGCGTCTAGGCACAGTAATGAGCTGTGATCCTGCGAAACAATTTGTCTCTGGATGGCAATAAATATATATATATATATATATATATATATATATATATATATATATATATGTATGTGTATGTGTGTGTGTGTGTGTGTGAGTGTGTGTGCGTGTGTGTGTATATATATATATATATATATATTGATGTTGCATAACAGCTTACAATATATGCGGAAAAATTTCGTCACATAGAGAATTGAGTTAACAGAAGGAGGTTGAGAATGTCATGGGCGAACCATGTTAGCAACAAAGCACTTTTAACGAAAATGAAGAAAAAAGGAACTTGTTCATAGAATCCGATTAAAACGTTTGGGACACACAGTAGTGATTTTCCACTTGATGTGTCCCAAACATTTTAACCGAATTTTTCTGATTCTAAGAACAATTTCCCTTTTCATATAAAAAGAAAATTTGACCCCTGTAGGAAGGTGGCGCCGAATAAAACAAGAATTAACCCAACTATCGAATTTGTAGAGATTGGAGGCAAAATATGGCCTACGAGGGAAGAGTAATGAAACAAGTACTACTTTATGTTACGAAAGGTAAGAAGTTGTAGAGGCCATAATTACCCACGTCCTGAAGTAACTGATATAAACGTAGCAATACTTTATCTAAAATGCTTGATGTCCGCACCGTTCAGTTTCATTTAAGATGTGTTGTCTGAAGTAATATGTACGACAAATGATGAAAACGTTTTACATGTAATAATCTTCTTATTGAAACCTGCTTTTGAAAGTCCTATCCAAGCAATATTCAACGAGGAACCAACCAATAATTGCGACAGCGACAAGCATATTAGAAATTCTTTGGTGAAGAAGAAACATCTTTTTACAATATTTGTACCTTCATGCATTTTAATAATTGAGTACACGCAATACCTCTTCATAAAAACGAACAACTATTTATTTTTGTTTATTCACAATACAAGTAGATTTCTTTCTTTTTTTCTGTCTCTTCTTTCATTGAGTGTAAACAAATGTAAAATTAAAATCAAATTCGAAGCGGGGATTTCATTTTCTTTTATAATGTAATAATTGGTTTAGCATTTGCTTCAGGTTTCCGCAATTTTAGTTTTTTTTTTCTTTCTTGTTTTTTTTTCTTCCAAATTAATGAATTATATATCTTTATTAGATTTTTGTTTTGTATTTAATCAGTGATTTAAAGCCAAAGGCTAAACATTATTCGTTGGTTGCTGCAATCGTTGTTAGCCCGCAGCCTCGATTAATATTTTATTTCAAAAAGTATGTAATCCGGGCAGTCACACAGATTTTTACCAAATAGAAATGAAATTGTTCTTCAAGGCAGAAGAAGTTGATGGCTCGACTTATCAATATTTCAAACCGTATTACATATTCCATTTAACAGGGACAACTAGATTTTAAATAATTTTCTGGGAAGATATAATAATGTATTTAAATCACATACACGCACGCACATATACAAACACACATATTATATACTTATGATATATTTTATATTCTTAATAATGCATTATTAAGAATATAGAATACATCATTTCTTCAGAGAATAAGGAACCGTAAATTGGGCGAAACTTAAATAGCGTGTGAGGAAGAAATTTTGATCTTATTTTTAACATACTTTATTATATCACTAATTTCTATCTAAACGCTACGTAAAGAATCTAATATCTGCCTATTTACAACCACAACCGGTGCAACTTAAATTCTTTCACTCTTACAGCAAACATCACCAACAACAGCCTCTATACCACACATAAGTAAGAATACCCATGCTCAAACGCACACACTAATTTCAACCAAATCATGCAGTGATCAACTAGTGATACAAAATACACAGAAATTATACACAAAAACGCTACTTGACAGAACAAATACATGTGAGGTCGGCGTAACAAATAAAAAGCAAGCAACACAAAAATAAAAAATACCAGAGTTCTCTTTTCTCCTGTCTATTTCATTTTCTGGTGAACCTTAAATAAAAAACGAAACATGTTAAGTCCATAAAAGTTTCCTATTTGTTTGTGATTCTAATATTTTCTTTGTTTCTAATCCACGTTTAATCCATATTGGATCCCAATTTAGCCATATGTGTCACGTCGATTCTTCAGGGAAAAACGGTAAATTATTTCCATTATTCGGACTATTGCCTTCTTCAGGTGGTTGAACTCAACACTTTATTTCGCTCACTAGGGTAGACTGTTCTAGTTCTATGTGCAATGTTTAATGGATGTCAGTTGTCAGTTATCTCATGTTAATCCCCCTCTCCAAGTTCTGCACTGCCTTAGCCGGGAACTCAAACTCTTTGGGTCCTGTCACTTGATCTCAATGGATGTCAGTTATCAGTTATCTCCTGCTAATTTTCCCTCTGAAAGTTCTCCACTGCCTGAACCGGGTATTGAACTCACACTCTTTGGGTTTGTCACTGGATCTAACCAACGCCTTTATCCACTGAACCATGTGTCCTCAAGGGGTTCATCCACTGTACCATGTGTCTTCAAGGACACATGGTACAGTGGATAAAGGCGTTGGTTAGATCCAGTGACAAACCCAAAGAGTGTGAGTTCAATACCCGGTTCAGGCAGTGGAGAACTTTCAGAGGGAAAATTAGCAGGAGATAACTGATAACTGACATCCATCAAACATGGCTCGTGGAACTAGAACAGTCTACCCCAGTGATCGAAATAAAGGGTTCATTCGAAATTTCAACCACCTGAAGAAGGCTGGAGCATACAACGGCCGAAACGTTGTGACAAATATGGCGACAAAGATGAGAACAACAGTCCGACTAATGTAAATACTGTACATAATACCTCATCTCAGATATATATATATATATATATATATATATATATATATATATATATATATATATATATATATATATATATATAATATAAAAGGCTCAAACACTATTCTTACTCTGTCCTGGACATTGAGTTTTACCTGGATTCTAGCCTATTAGGAATTTATATATATATATATATATATATATATATATATATATATATATATATTGACCACTAATATTATCTATCTATCTATATATATATATATATATATATATATATATATATATATATATATATATATACATACATACATATGAAGAAATATAGTCTTAAAGTGTGCTATATTTATGGGATAAAGTGCGCAATATCGGAGATAGAGTGTGTGTAAATATAAAAGTGAACATAGAAGTCAGTACTTAGAGGCGACAGTCTGTTTCATGCTAGATGCAATCGTCAGGCTATATATATATATATATATATATATATATATATATATATATATATATATATATATGTATATTTAGCTCTGTTGTCTGATTTAAGAAAGGATCCTCGTTTAATTTTTACACTTACATGGCGTTTTAATTATTTAAAATCATAAAAAAATATGCTTTTCACATTTTAAACTGAAGAAATATGCAATCACCTTACACTCGAAGTGCGTTACCATGCAATTCAAAAAAATAATTCCAGGTGTATATGAATGAAGGTCTTGAGCAACCTCTTTTTTGACTCACCATGAAAGTTCGTAGGAAAGCCATCGCTAATATGTCCTGTTGAATTAACAAGCGTCCTTCTTTTAACTGATTGCCCTACTAAGGTTAGAAAGTTCTGGACACCCTGCTATTTTTCCCATATGGACTGTAGTAGAAAATATGAATTCTTGTTTTTCCCAGGAACATTATACAGAAGTGATCACAACAGACGCAACATGAAATGTGAATCGGATTAACGAGCCAATTTTTTCCCCGGGGATGATCGCTATGGGAGAAGCAACTGGGCAATGGTAATAAATAAATTAATTTTATTATGATATATTTTCTTTCGAATGGATAATTTTAATTCTATGCTAATAACCACCTGTTCCAATTAACAATTTTTGCACACCTTTATAAAAATATAATTATTTTTTGTAGATAGATAGATAGATAGATAGATAGATAGATAGATAGATGTAACAGTTTGGCTTTTCAAATAAAAAATCAGTTTTGGTATTGAGACTACAGATAAAATTGGTTGCTCATTTCTCAAGCACCCTTTAGGAAGGTGCGTACCTGCAAGATAGATAGATAGATAGATAGATAGATAGATAGATAGATAGATAGACAGATAGATATTAAAAGACTGACCTAATTCGCTATATAAAGAACTGGAATAGATAGATAGATAGATAGATAGATAGATAGATAGATAGATAGATAGATAGATATTAAAAGACTGGCCTAATTCGCTACATAAAGAACTGAGATAGATAGATAGATAGATAGATAGATAGATAGATAGATAGATAGATAGATAGATAGAAAGATAGATAGTCGTATAAAGAATCTGTGAGTAATAAAAAAAGAGAAATATTTGAATTGAGGGAAAATGAAGCAGAAATAATATCACGCATGAACGGAGAGAGAATCGAGGCCATGTCTTTACTCAAAATATGCCAACGGATAAGGAAAAATAAACAGTGGAAATAGGTAAGAGAATAAACACTTTTAATGATTTTAAAAGATACATATGAAAATGGGTTAATGATAGAAGCACTAATCCCTGTGAGAAACCTCAAAATCTGTCAATATTCTTAAAATCCGAAAATCAATATTGGACCCAGTTTTGCACTTTTAAACAAGGAAAAAAGTGAAATAATCTTAAAAAGAAAGAACCGAATATAGAGTTATATAAAAAAATTTCGAATGATTTTATTTTCTTTTTATATATGTTATATGCAACATATTTAATATAGTTTTCGAAAAATAAAATAATTTATTTTCTTCTTTTTCAATTACATTGCCTTCAGTTTTCTCGAAAATATATTATAAAAAAAAATATATTTATATTGTAGACATTAACATGTATATAATAAATATATAGATATGAACAGAGATAGATATATAGATACATAGACAGATATATAGATACATAGACAGATATATAGATAGATATGAGCAGACTGAGATAGATAGATAGATAGATAGATAGATAGATAGATAGATAGATAGATAGATAGATAGATAGATATGAGCAGACCGAGATAGATAGATAGATAGATAGATAGATAGATAGATAGATAGATAGATAGATAGATAGATATGAGCAGACCGTGATGGATAGATGGATGGATAGATAGATAGATATGAGCAGACCGTGATGGATAGATGGATAGATAGATAGATAGATAGACAGACAGATATATAGATAGATATGAGTAGTCTGAGATAGATAGATAGATAGATAGATAGATAGATAGATAGATAGATAGATAGATAGATAGATCGATCTTAAATACCATTTTTAAAATAACGGTTTTGCTATTTTTCTAGCCTTCTGGGAACTTTATATATTGTGTATATGATATAAGAAGCACAGATGTGGCACTTTTTACAAGTACGAAATTAAGTATTTCTATCTTTCTATATCGTCTGAAGCACTGGAAAAGTTTATAATCTTCTCACAAAAATGAATGACGATTTCGGACCATTGCCTTAAGACAATTCTATTTTATAACAACAATACTAGGGTCCTAACAATAATGATTATTTTGCCATAGCAATGGCTTCGTTCGATAGAGCAGAGACATATGAATTTGCATGATATTTTATTTTGAATGAATAGCGTGAAATAGTCGATATTGATGACACCGGTCCATTCAGTGAGGCTGATATTTTTTTTTTTTATCGAAAATACTACCGGGGAGAAAATTCGATAATATTAGAAAAAAACGCTTTAAATTATTTAGAGACATGAGATTTAATATTACTTTTGAGACAGGTTTGAAAATCACATACACACACACACACACACACACATACTTAGTTATTCAAATAAAACCATTTTTGCCTTGACAGTGGTAATGACCTTAGCATTTTGATCATATCTTTGGATTATAGGGAGATGTACCACATTCTTGTAATATTCCCTTCAGAAATTGAACAATACTCCCCAACTTCCTATAATTTATCGCTCTTATCAACACTTGTTTTTATCATTTTATTATTTATTATCTGTGTGTGTGTTCCATCATCGATTAAAAGAATCCTGTAAGATAAGTTACTTGCTGTTTTCCTCTACCCCTCTTGTCGTCTGTATACTGCGTGTGTCAAATTCTTTCCTTGTCATATGATCCTTTTCTGATCCTAAGTTTCGATTTTGGTTCGAATTTCCTTAAAACTTCCTCGAAACTTACATTCTCTGGCCATGATATTCTCAGCATCTTCCTGTAGAACCATATCTCTGTTGTCTGAAATGTCTTCTCTATAGCTGAGGAAATATCCCAGCATTCCCTGTCATATGGAATTACGTAGCAATTCAGAATTCTTTGTTTGTTTCTAATGAGATATCCTCCTTTCTTAATATCTCGTTTTACTTTTTTCTTTTTGTTCCGATTCCCTTTCTAAATATTGTATAAAATGAAGTAAAGCTAGTTATGTCCTGATAATTCATCTCTCTAAATTCTCCAGTGCCTTAACCAGGTATTGAACTCACAGCTCTTCGGGTCCTGTCACTGGATCTAACCAACGCCTTTATCCACTGCGCCATGTGTCCTTAAGCAGATAACTGATAACTGACATCCATTAGACATGGCACGTGGAACTAGAACAATCTACCCCAGCGAGTGAAATAAAAGCTTCAGTTCGACATTCCAGCCACCTGAAGAAGACTGGAGCGTACAACGGTCGAAACATTGTGATATGACAACAAAAGATGAGGACAATAGTAAATAATGTAAATAGTGTACATAATACCTCATCTCAGAAATATAGGCAGATACTGAAGTAAAGCTGTTGAAATTTCAATAGCATATTTTAAATATCAAAAAATTTAACTGCATTTCTGGAAAATGTTGTACATTTCTGCTTGCTTTCTTTTGTGTAATAATGTATTTATTTGATTATCTATATTAAGTTGATTTCAAGAAAAAATAGATATTTTCTTGTTAAATCGAATCCACTGCCATTCTGTAACTTTATTGTTGCGTTTATCATTACGCAACGATACCTACATTTGGTATATAAAAACGCTTACCAAAATATTTAAATACAATTCAATTTCATCAATTTCCTGGAACTAGAGAATCTCTAAGAAAAATGAAACAATTGTGTAGTGCAGCTGAGCAAAAGGAAAAGCGCTGGGTATCATTACAATGGAATTTTTACGGTTAGCTAATTAATAAATGAAAGATACGACAGCGGTGAAATACGAGAAGACCGACGTAGGTCAATCTCAATAGAACTGCAACAGAAATAGGACAATGAGAATGTTGTTTTGTTCAAGATTACAGAGCAACGAAATCCAATTTTTATCATGGTAATGTTGTCAATCTTACAATACATATGCAGAATGGCTTATGCATATGTTGAATATATTCACTATTTACATTATTCGGACTACTGTCCTCATCTTTGTTGCCATATTTATCAAAACGTTTCGGCCGTTGTACTCTCCGGCCTTCTTCAGGTGGTTGGAATGTGGAACTGAAGCCTTTATTTCGCACACTGGGGTAGACTGTTCTAGTTCCACGTGCCATGTTTTAATGGATGTCAATTATCTCCTGTTAATTCACCTCTGAAATTTCTCCACTGCCTTAACCGGGTATCGAACTTACACTCTTTGCGTCCTGTCACTGGATCTAACTAAATAAAAGGCGTTAATTACATCCAGTGACATGACCCAAAGAGTGTGAGTTCAATACCCGGTTAAGGCAGTGGGGAAATCAGCAGGAGATAACTGATAACTGACGTCGATTAAACATGGCACGTGGAACTAGAACAGTCTACCCCAGTGAGCGAAATAATGGGTTCAGTTCGACATTCCAACAACCTCGAGGACACGGCACAGTGGATAAGAATTGGGAGTGGCGACAAAGATGAGGACTATAGTCCGAATAATGTAAATAGTGTACATAATACCTCATCTCAGAAATATAGACAGATGCTGAATATCTTATATGAAACAGTTTGAAGTGGGTAACACAAAGAGATACTGGAAATATTCGCGAAGCTTAATTTGCACGAGAATGATATCAGAGCCACCGGTGAAAACAGCATGGTTTTCTGCAAAGGAGACAACCGAAGGTGGGTGCTACGTATTGGTAAAATCAAGCAGGTGTGTATAATTAACTGACTATATGATAACAGGCTAATTTGGAACAGAAATCGGAAGACGCATAGAAATATGAAAAATACTGTAGGAAAATTGAATAAAATAGAATAATGAATAAAAAAACGAAAAATAAATGCATTTACCCACGATGCTAGTAACAAAGAAAGCTAAAATATTATTGCCTCATTTGGCTTCGTCAAACATCGTTATGTGGCGCTGTTTAATTATATAAAAATAAAATATATTTCCTTCCTCATTTTCCTCGTTGCTCCAAGATGTAGTACAACGTGGAAATTACGTCCTGGCTGGGCACATTCGCTTATCTCGTACACTGACGACTGAACAATCTTTCCGTTTTCCAACGCATGTTGTTCGCATGTCTTTCAAAATTTTCACCTATAAAGTAAATCAACCTTTTCTTTGGTCTTTCCAGATCAGGGCAATACTGACTTTAGCCTGACCATTGTAACCACGGTTAAACCTCCAACGAAGAAGGAAATATATACTTTTATTTGGTCATTCTAACTCTGCGCAAGGCTGACTTAAGGTTGACCAATATAACGAAGCTTATCAATACTTACCCTACCTTCTGGACCAAGAAAAAGAAAACAGACATACCATTATAAACCTGCTTAAAAATCCAACGATGAAGTAAGTATAAACTTTTCATTGGTTGGACCAAATTTTGCACAAGCCGACTTGAGTTTTACCATTATAGCAATGCGTATAGTTCATCATGCTAACTTCTGGACAAAAAAGAAAATGGTCATAGACAATATATATTTTTGGCTTCTTTTTTCTTTCAGTTTTTTTTTAATTTTTTGTGTGCTTCATCTTTAATTGTTTACATATGAACACTAACACACATCTAAAATAGACGCCAACATGCCACCTTTAAATCCCATAATGCCTTCAAGAAAGCAAACGAAGTATTAAATGATAAAAGAATACCTTTAGAAACAAAGAGTGTTGGACTGCTATGTAATATAATATCACAAATATGACAGTAAAATCTAGAATATTTCCCAACAATTGAAGAAGAATATTAACGAAACCGGGATGTGGTATTACTGCCAAGCGTTGAGAATAACACAGACAATGTGAGCGGTGAGGAAATTGTAACATCATTGCAGCTAATAATCAGGAATAAATACAACTAAAATTTCTGAAACAGGAGAAAAGGATCGGAAGGTTTAACACCACGTAACATACTGATGGAAGTGATACAATATGAAATAGAACTTAAACTAATTTTGAGAGAATGGATAACAGGACAAGGACCACAAATCCAAAGAGGAAAAGCAAAAAATAAAAGGGTGAAGCACAAAAAAAATCTTAGTTCATGAAAGACAAAACTAACCAGAAATTGGATAATTTGGATTGAAATTTGCACCGGAAACCGGTAAAAGAGTCGGAAATATAGAAACAAAACCAAAAAAAAAAAAAAGCAAATGAAAAAATCCATAAGACAAAACTTCCGTTCAGAACAAACCTAATTTATATGAATCAAATGTTTTTACTCATATTATCCCAAAATATATAGTTAAGAGTGGAAAAAAAATGTTCATATTTTCGACCGACTTAAATTTCGTATATGAACTGTATGTCATGTTTAGATAAATTATTTAATCCTGACAAGCAGTTTATGATAAAAAAAAAAGATAGGTCCTTTGAACCTTTCTTCATCTGTTAACTATTGTCGCCTTATTTTTCTTATTGAACACATTTTGTAAAATCTGCCTGCTTTTAAACGTGTTGAATTGGATTAATTCGAAGTGTTTTGTTAGTCTCTATCGATTTTTGTTATATATATATATATGACAATAGGAAAAACCTTACATTTTGCCGACGCGTTTCGTCTTCCGACTTTTTCAAGGCAAAAATGAAATCGAAATGTCTCTGTTGTTATAGTTACATTAAAAAAGAGGCTTGGACAGAAGCGTCTATCTTTTTAAATTTGGATTTTTTAATGTAACTGTAACAACAGAGACATTTCGATTTCATTTTTGCCTTGAAAAAGTCGGAAAACGAAAGGCGTCAGCAAAATCTAAGATTTTTTTCAATTGTCATTTTATACTAATCTATCTGGGATTTTAACTATATATATATTGATCTGGAAATTTAACTATATATATATATATATATATATATATATATATATATCTTAAGAAAGAGAAAGAACAGATGGTGTAAGAATCCACAATTCTTAGCATTTTATTGTTAAAAAGGTGCTCAATACAAAGTAGAGCAAAATATTATTAAAATATTTTTATTAAAATTGATTTTAATAAAAACATTTTACGTCGCTAACACAAAAAGTTCATGTTTCGGAACTGTAATTGTCCGTCATCGGACGATGGTAGATAACATACAATAGATGTAATAGGTATTATATGTTATCAGCCACAGTTGTTTAACTCTACCGAGTGAAGATAGCTCTGGCTGACACCAAATTAGTTGTGTTTCAATCCTGGCGTGAGACATTCGGAAGTCTAGTCGCACTGAGGAGCTGTGATACAGCGAAACAGTACTGTCTGTGAATGACATAATATATATATATATATATATATATATATATATATATATATATATATATATATATATATATATATATATATATATATATAAAAGTGGACATGGAAGTCAGCACTTAGAGGCGAGAGTCTATTTCATGCTAGTGCAATCGTAAGGCCTGACGATTGCACTAGCATGAAACAGACTGTCGCCTCTAAGTGCTGACTTCCATGTCCACTTTTATATATACACACGCTCTATCTCTGTTATTGAGCACTTTATCCCATAAATATAGCACACTTTAAGACTATATTTCTTCATATATATATATATATATATATATATATATATATATATATACCCAAGTGTAGGATTGGTGTATACAAAATAAATTCTAATAACCAAAACATACTATTCTTAAAGAGGGGCTCAATACAGAGTAGAGCATATCTAATTTATTCTAAAATTATAACATAAATCTATTATAAAATCACTATAAAAATAGCCATTTTGTTTCAAAACTGCTGGTGTCTTATCAAGTGATGGTGTTGAATGTAGGATAAAGGGTTTAAAAGGTTCAAATCGACCAAACACCCGTCGCTAGGGGAAATGCTGTTACATAAGCTGCAATGACCAATCAAAATAAAAGTATATGATGCTAAGCTTCGTTAATATGTCTACGTGTTTGTGTATTATAATCTGATTGTGCATGTATAATCTTTTACAAGATTTCACCCCCCCCCCCTGCTCATATCACCACTTCAAATGTATCTAAGATGTAACGAAGCTTTGCATCAACATTAGATTTTAATGTTTATTCTAACTGAATTTTTGGCCTTTCAATTAAAACAAAATAAATACCAAAGCATATGTATTTTTCCTAAGTTTCTTCCTTTAATTTAAGTTTATATTTTAAACTTAATACAGATAAATTCAAAATTTCAAATTTTTAATTTTCAATTTCAGAGTAAAAATTATTATTAATTAATTAGAATGATTTCTGTTTTAGTCTAATCCTAACATTAAAGCATTAATTATTATAACCAAGGCTCGTTGTCAAGTTTTTTGAATTCTCATATACTTGTATTTTGAGCGATGGGTGTTTGGTCGAGTTGAACCTTTTAACCTTTATTCTGCATTCAACACCATCACTTGTTAAGACACAAGAAATTTTGAAACTAAATGGCTATTTTTGTAGTGATTTTATATAAGATTAATGTTATAATTTTCGAATAAATTAGATTTGCTCTACTCTGTATTGAGCACTCTTAAGAATAGTATTTTTTGGTTATGAGAATTTATTTATATTTTCAAATAAATTATATAAATATATATATATATATATGATAAATGTATATATATATATATACACACACATATATATATATATATATATATATATATATATATATATATATATATATATTTGGCGAACAACTTTTCTTTTAAAGATCCCTCGTTAAATATGACGGACAAGAAAACTTCTATTAATGTTTTAGTTAGTTTTGTCTAATGTTCTTACATTTTCCATTTTGGTGGAAGAGAAAGCATTCAAAAACTTTCCATACTGTGTATTGTCCCAGGCGCTTTCTGCTACTTCGTTAGCCATTTTCAATTTTTTTTTTTTTTTTTAGTGTTAGTTTCATTTCCTATTTTGACTGTTTACGATGTATTTTTGCGTGGTTTTGGACCCTAGCAGGAGCTTTTATTCCCAGCCTTCGCGTGTTGAGCACGACTGAAATTCGAGTGAGCCTCTTTCTATTTAAAAAAAACTTTCAACACGCCACTCCCATTCTTAAACTAGATGTGGTTGATAGTGCGGGAGAAATGTTTGATATGCAGGTCCTATTTGTTATTATAATATATATATGTATATATATATAAATGTACAATGGGGTGGCGACAGTCTGTTTTTACGTCTACTTTTTATTATATATATTCACACTACGTTTGAAATCAAGCAGCTCCAAGTATCGGGGAAGTATTGCCTGAGAAATTAATATTTTAAGTGCCTTTTAACGTCAGAATCTGCAAAAGCTGCAGAAAAGCTTAAAAACATTTTTCAGGATAATTGAACTTAAATATATCAAATCTATTTCATGTCTACACACGTCATGATTTTCAAGCAGTTTGAATTCAACGTGTCTAAGAGAGAGAAAAAATCTAATAGGTTGCAACCATAATAAATAACCCTTTACAAAAGGGGAAACAAATAATTTTCTTAAAAGTATTTGAAAATTTAAAACCAAACAAATTTTATTAAAAGTATAAGTTTAACCCTGCAATTGCTTCCTGAAATATTTCCCCTTTAAGCACGTTTCCTAAGATTAATTTAAGGATGCTGATTCGGAATATGTAAGCTAAATAAAATAAAATATATGGAAAAATAAAATTTTAAATTGAGTTTTGATTTAATTGAAATTTTCAAAACGTCGCCAAACATCGTTTATCGATTGCCCCTCAGGAGTTTTGTTTATGTTAAATGATAGACTATAAACTCTTCCGGAAATGTTTTAATTTTCATTTAACTTTCAATTCATAATTTATATCTTTTGATTATCGTCTCTCGGTAAACTCGATTGCACAAAAACAGCAAAATAATTCGATTCGAGTTTTACATTTAAAACAGCCGAAGGCATTAATTGTTCTTCTCTTATTTCCATTTGTTTTGTTTTTTTGTTTAACGGCATTATGGGTCATTTGAAGGTGAAAATTAATCTTCGTCGAAAATTAAATTTCGGCACTAACTTTTGCAAAAATGTATTTCTGATAATTTTATTTTATCAAAATTCTTTTACAAAAATTTATTGCTGGTACTATTATTTTTTATATAGAAAAAGGTAATTGCCGGTTAAAGATTTTTATTTTTTTGCAAAAACGTATTTCTGATAATTTCTTTTATTATGAAAATGTATTCACTATAAAAATCTATTTGTACACTTTCATAGAGTTTTGACCCCAGTTTGAGGGTACACTATTTACCGAGAGCTAGAACCCTAACAGCTGCTACCACCTGGGGTCAGGGAGAACTTTGGAAAATAACAATTATGAGGTGGTTTAACGCTCCTCAAAACTTCCAAATCAGAGGCCTTGTTGTTAGTTGTAATCTGTCGTCATACTCAGGACGTTTTCTCTCATGTAGCAATAACTTTGCCGACAAATAAAACATCAATGATTCGAAAAATATTGATTCATTCTTTATTTAATAGTCACGGTCATATCATTTGTAACTTTTATTGGGAGAGTTACACATATGAAACCGTTATTAAATTATATTGGAAAGGTTAAAGTTAATCATCTTAACTACTTAAGACAATGTCACGTAGCCATATTGCATGAATGTCATTGCTGATATTACCGTTCTATCCTCACTCTTTAATTGTAGCAGAAGGTTAGAAGAGAGAGTAAGACAGGGCTGCAAGCGTTAAATAAAAACAAATCGTTATTGATATGTGTACTGAATAGAACACAATTTTATAACAACTATAAAGATAACGAAAAAATATTACATATGAGGTTTGTCTTATAAAACGTTCCCATCTAAAATTGTACAATTGTTTAGAGTTACATTCAAGACAAGAAATATGCCCTTTTTGTCCCATTTTCATCTGGAGTTGTGGACGTTACGTCAATTATCACTGACAATATCAAAAAATATAGACCTTGGTGTCTGGAATCGGAGGAAAGAGGTCGTGAGGTAGTATAACGTCATCTCTATTTTTAGCATGCCAAACAGATGTTCAAACTTCCAGCTTAAATTATACTTACAATATGCAATGGAAATTTGCTTATTGGTGCCAGATCACGGAGCTCTTTCTGATTTTGCAAATATAGTCAGTTTAAACAATATATTTTCCCATCTTTAAACTAATGCTAGAATCTGAAGCGATTGCGAGACTATATTATATTTTAAAATTTCAGCTTTGCTAGGAAAAGAGAAAATGAATTCTTATTATTTTATTTCTAAGACGTTCTTATCGTATTCAAAGACTAGACTCTCCTGAATCATGTATTTCTAATATAATTCTTATTGTCTTCTATGTGCATTGTCCCTCAGGACACAAGCGATCATGGCTTTCCAAAATTTCCTCTTCATTGTGGCCATAAGCAGTTTATCTACTTTTGCTAAGGATCCGGCCTCCCGTTACACTATCCATTCACATAAGCTCGCCAGGTGGGTGGACCGCTGTCTTTTCGTATCTCTTTGGCACTCAGTATACACCGTGAGGATTAAGCTTTCCAGTCCCTCTTTCCTCAGTAAGTAATTTCAGATATATCTTCCTGATTCTAAGCATAAACAATTAATTGGGGAATTATTTTTAAATAATTTCTATTAAATAACTTCTTACAATAACATCTCCCGAGGGTAACAAAAATTTTAAAAATATTAAAATGAACAAATTCAAAACAAAAAATGAATGTAGGGATAGATAGTGTAACGGTTAGCGTGCCGAGTTCTATCCCCGCTCGATTCAGTTTCGTTAAATTTGCGCTGTTACTACAGTGTAACCCGGATATAAGAGACCCTGATATAAGATAAACCCGAATATAAGAGAAATTTTATCTGGTCCCAAATCAGAGCCATACTTACCTAAACAAAATAGACCAAACCCGGATATAAGAGAAACCCGGATATAAGATACTTCTTCTCCGGTCCCGACTTATATCCGGGTTACACTGTATTTCAAAAAGCATAAATTCATTTAATTCCAACTATAGCTTAAATAGCAACACTTGCCTTGAGTTGACAACCGGTCTAGATGGAATGCACTGAATTTAAAACTAACCTGAAGGAGAGAGATGGGCGCCGTCAGGCGATCTTGCTCACTGTTGTAATGTCTAAAGTACTGGTAGTACTTATTAATACCTTAAAAGGCTACTGAATTCGTGACATGACACCTAATTCGATATTTTATTTGGGGTTTCTGAAAAAGCTATTTCAAAAATAGACTTACGATATCAACTATGTTTTTACGTCTACTATTTCCTATGCTTTATACGCTAATAAATATTTTTCGCGTAGCTTCTTACGGCTACTCTGCGTCAATTAATATTATCATCAAATTTTTACCTGTCTATTTCAATGTGTCAAAATTTAATCACCACCCCAATCTCTATGCCATCCACCAATACCCTGCACTCCCCACTTAATTGTTACTAAATCCAACGATGGCAAATATGACTAATCATGTCAGTCGCTTATGTGGCATACGTGGTAAACGCTTAAGCGATAATGTATCTTTCGTTACATCAATGACGAAACAGATTTTTTTCCCGCATTTTCTTCTGCGGTAGACCAGTTGCTATCCAACGCTATAGAACCGAACCCGGTCCTGCTTACCCATCACTGGGGTGGTGGGGGGAGAAGAAGAGGATTCATACCTTTCCAAGGGTATATAAGTGAATGTAATTGATTCGACTGGAATTCGAACTCGGCTCACCAATTTCTCAATCCGACCCACTATCCATTACTCCACTGAGTAATCAGGTAGTGTTGTGCAAATTTTCAAAATGGTTCTAGCAAACATATTAGTATTCAAAATAATACCCTTTTTTCGTCTATTCGATTTCCAAAGGCAATCACTAGAGGAAAAAAATTAGACCTCTGCGATCTGAGAAGGAAAGGCTTACTGTTTTCCGTTAAACTTTTTTTATTTATACTATGACTACAAATGTACCAAGACGTGGCTCTGGCGTAGTTGAGTGCGCCGTCAGTCAAAATTTTTCACTGCCAGTCAACATCTCCCATGTCTTTTTTTACACTCTCACTCTTTCTCTCTTACTATTTGTACCTTCATTTCGAACTTGTTAAAACCAACTGGAATAGAATCCCTAATTAATGACAATCACTAATTAAAATTGATTAGAAACCCATTTTAATTCTGAGATTGATTTATCAGGGGACAAGACTTTATTCAATTTAACATTGTTGTCGGTAAGGCCTCAAGGAAACCGATACTGATCACGTTTGCAAAATGATGCTTTCAAATTGTTTTCACCCATTTCCCTTGTACTGACACTGTTTTTGTTCTTTTCAATCGTTTTGACAAATCATTTCATGTGGTTCACTTAATCAAAAATGTCGATTTTTTTAAGAACAGTTATGTATAAAAGCATTTGGTTACCTTCTTAAAACTGTAATGTGAACGGACAATTAAAAACACAACTTGCCTCATCCTTTTTTTAAAAAATCGTGGCTCAGACGATAGCGATTTAAAACAGTTCGCACTCTATGTTTCAAGGTTATGATAATGATAATATAAGCTGTTTCTTTATTAAACATTCGGCATTCGCTGGCTGAGAAGCCAGTGACACTGTCGGTCGGAATTTATGAAATCTTTCTCTAAAAACAGTTTTTCCACAAAAATAGGTTCAACTATTTGTTATGGCTCTTTCGGTTATTGATTGAGGTATAGTGGGTTAGCCAATCGGTATTGGTTATAAATTCAAATAAATCTGACGCTCTGCTATTTTTACTATATCAAATGTAATAACGAACAACGAAAACAAGAAGAGAAATAATCAAGTATAAGAATTTGTTCAACAATAAATATTTTTTTATAAAACACAACAAATACAAAATATATGGTGCTAAAGTTGTCAAAACACTTTAGAGTTCTTGATTGTGTGTTATTTGAAAGAACTTAAGTTGCTGAACTATATGCATGAAAATGAGGTGTACTTAAGTATATTTGTCGTTGTAGGAAAATTAAACAGTTGTTTTTTTGTATTAAATTACAAAAAAAGTGTTTATTCTTGACTCACTGTGATTTGTACAGCATTGTCGCTCTTTTACCGGAGATGTTTGTTGTGGAATAATATATTTTGTTGGAGTGGGCGTTCTTTTGCAAGCTGGGTTTATGTTAATTTAAGTAATTAACATTAAACCTGTAATTGCTTAACCAAGTTCGTTGTCATGTTGAAGAATTTGGTCCGTCTCCTTTTCTGTGTTGATTTCCAATGAAGTCAAGTGAATGAGTTCAATATTTTAAGTGCCCACTGACCAAGTCGCGTCGATGTTTCGTTTTTATTAGTTCTCTTAGTCACGTGGGGGGATCGTGAACATGTTTACATTTTGTGGCGTCAACTAGAGGTCAAAATTCGTGTCAGTACTTTCGGACGTAGTTGAGGACACCTAATTAATATTTTACAACCAATCAAAATGCATCAGTTGTTATACTTGGTTGGGTGACTATGTGTTTAACTTGTACAAATTTGAGATTTTTAAAAAATGTAGGAATCTGATTCTACAGAGGCTTCCTGTCTAACGTTTTGCTTTAAGTAGTTTCGAAAATCAACATCTTTGTTATGTTATTATTTTTTCTTCGGGTGATATGCATTTTAAATGTTGCTTCTGCCGTTGATAATCCTCAATTGATGTGGTTTGTTATTCCGACGAGGATCAAACAAATATTTTCCTCATTAAAACCTACACGCTTCACTCTCTCTAAATCATTTTATTCCTTGATCTGTGAAAGCGTCGTCTACAGCTGACAGTTTAGATGCGTCTGAACGAGTTTGGTGCTATGTATAACATCCATACGAAATTCTTGATTTGGTGAGGATATTTAAATAACAGACCACTGTTTTTGTTTTTTTTTAGATTAATATTTAGGCCTTGTGAAAATTTGCGTATTTATCCCTAGCGCAGCTTATTCTATGTTCAATTTATTTTCCCCTATCCTAAATTTCTCTTAACTGATCCAGACGCCAATGTATTTGAATTGTTTAGTATTTACTAAATTTGCATCCTGATTCTTTATTATGAATTCAATGTACGTACATTGCCGCTTTCATTCAAATTCTAGATCATAGCTTCTGTTTCAGATAGATTTATCTTGAGTCTTCTTTCATGTAACCCTGGTGAGAGGATGTTGATTTCCTATTCAAGGTTATTGTTATTCAAACTATGCATGTCTAGGCATAGCCCACTTCATCATTAGTACTTTGGCCTCAGGAGGGAAAGCAAGTGACAAAATGTTTAAGGACAAATAATCAAATCTGTTCTTATTCACGCAATTATATATCGTATCGCCTTGAATCTGGATTTATCAAAATTAAATATATTTTATCAACAAATAATAAAATAGTATTTTGATAAAAGAATGTTAAGAATCATTGTATGTGAATGAGTCTCCGAAAGTTTTGCCTTCTATTTTATGATGTTGCTGCTGTAATAAATGAGATAGAACCTTCCTATCAATAGATCAATTTTTGCATCGTAATACGATATTATCATATTAGTAAATATAGCCCATGAATCGTAACATATAATGGCAAAATAGTGAACGGACAATTACGTATCAATAATGTGCTAAGTCAAACAACTGGACCCAATCTATACTATTTGAACACATATAGGAACATTTTGAACTACTGTCAGACAACACGTTAAAAACTGAGGTCCAAAGCTATATGGTGTCTTTACCAAACTTAAAACATATTATCAGCCCGAAAAATATTTTAATAAAAGAATGTTTAGAGACATTGTACATGAATGAGTCTCCGAAAGTTTTGCTTTCTATTTTATGATGTTGCTAATGTAACAAATGAGCTTGACGACACTTCGCAGATACCGCCCCCAAGCCCCCCAATAGAGGAGAACATGACTAAAGACTGTGAGTACGCTATCCCGTGAAGTTGTGGAAAGAAATATAAAGGAGAGACAGGCCGCCCCCTTAAGGTAAGGCTTCAAGAACACCAGAAAGCTGTAACACGAGGGGACGTGGAAAAATCAGGTGTGGCTGACCAGATATGGAGAGAAAAGGGAGATCACCGCCCTCTGTGGGATCAGGTTGAGATAATAGACTAAGAACACCATTGGAAGATTCGTAAACTTAAGGAATCAGCACATATGCTAGGCCACAAAAATCTCCTGAGCCGACCACGCATATAATTGAAGACAATATGGAAACCAGTAATAAAGAATGCCATAGAAAAGCGATAATAACAACAAAAATTGCAATATGAACTCTGGTAAAAACATGTAATGTTAACAGCAAAAATTGCAATATGAGCACTGGTAAAAACGGTTGCTGAAGACATTAGGTTTATAATACCCAGAAATTCATACACAGATGTCCTCAAGGACATATGTCACAGTGGATAATGGCGTTAGTTAGACCCAGTGACAGGACACGAAGAGTGTGAGTTCAATACCCGTTTAAGGCAGTGGAGAACTTGGAGAGGGGAATTAACAGGAGATAACTGATAACTGACATGGCACGTGGAACTAGAACAGTCTATCCCAGTGAGCGAAATAAAGGGTTCAGTTCGACATTCCAACCATATGAAGAAGGCCGGAGCGTACAACGACCGAAACCTTGTAATAAATATGGCGACAAAGATGAGGACAATAGTCCGAATAATATAAATAGTGTACATAATACCTCATCTCAGAAATATAGACAGATACTGAGGTAGAACCTTCCTATTAATAAACCAATTTTTGAATCGCAATACGATAACGTTAGACGCTACACCAGTGGATCAAATGTTGGATGGACTTACCTACCAATTTAGGAAATTTGAGCCTCTTGCTACGATATATTATCATATTAATAAATGTAATCCATGAATCGTTACAAATAATCGCAAAATAGTTAACGGGCAATTACGTATAAATAAGGTGCTAATGTGCTAAGCTGGACTTGATCAACTACACGTGACCGTTGATTCCATAATTCAGTCTAAGAAGTCCTCCGCCCAGTGATACTGTCTCATTACTGCACAGGATGGATACATAGCTATGGAGACCAGTCTACCGTATTGCCCTTGATCCCGCAAATAGATTCATCTGGTTTTTGACAGGCTGGGTTCTGACCACACACTTCGCAAAAGGAATCGGATGGATGAATTAGTTTAATCGCCGAGTACCCGATATGTCAAGTAATACTGAGGTACATTAGCAATAGTAGGATGTGGAGAAATATTACTAAAATTTATTTTAAGTTTAAAAAAATGCAAAATTCAATGTTTAATCAGTAAATTCCACTTTTATATTTTAAACCAGTTGATTTATTTTTATTCCCCCACATTGCTTTGAGAGGATAGAATTACTACTTCAAAGTGTATTTACTTATATTTTTTATTTCAAATAATCTAATGGGAGGAATGAATATATCATACGTTAAAGAAACTCTCTTCACATAACCAATTTTTAAAAAATATCTATAAAAAGAAATGTAAGTCTTATCGGAGACTATCATAAAGACAGTATTAGTAAACAATATTAGTCTTTAATATTATAAATAATAAATCTGTTCACTTACTAAAAGTACTATTGAAATTTTGGAATATACTACTAATGTACTATTCTACTATTTACTTTATTAAAACATATGGAGTGAATTAAAGTTTCATATCCTATTTCTGAATACTCATAATAGACTGACAAACTTCCCAAATCATTTCAATATATTTTTCTGCCAAAGCGTCATTTTGAAAGCGGAGCTTTTGTGCACGTAGAAATAGTCTGAATTTGAATAGCACACATTGAGATATAAATAAACAAACATTCATATACGTTCGAATTATATATGCTAATTAGACTAGATTTTAAAGGAAAATATATTTCTCTGCGCAGATGAGTTTCTTTTGCTTCAAATCTTTGAGTTTACAGTGAAGTTACGCTTAAAACACAAGTCCTCCTTCGATCACGAACATTAAGCTACGTTGAGCCCGGTCAATATTTTGTTTAGAGACCGCTGGTTACTGTAAGTGATTTCTTATAATCAAAAATATGTATCGGCTTCAAATAATCTACAAAGGGTTGATAAGCCGTAAAAAATAAATCACCCAATCGAGTGTTTGCGTTTGTGTATTTTAAACTGAATATTGAGAGCTTTAGATTTTAATATATTTCTAAACACTTAAACAACGGATATTTGATTGAATGGAGGCTATTATTCAAGAAATAATGTTTACCTTTTACCTCTACAGAGAATAAATTAAAAATATGACTAGCAAAGAAGGAAGGGTAGTATATAGATAAAAAGTGTGGTTGAATTTTTCCCCAGCTGATAACAAATTCACTGGAATACAAGACAGATGACGATATTTGGCAAACTTGTGCCACGCCTAAAATAATCGACAGTCGAAGCTGGTAATCTGCGTGCGAAGCTAGAATTTGACTGGATGTTTACTCGTCTATGCATTATTTTTATCTCTTTCCCAGCGAATCGCCAGCTCGCTGGATAAACCGCTTTTATATACAGAAAATTTATGAGTGGCTAATACTATAAAGTATATAATACACAGGGTGCGATGGATAAAACGTCGTCTAAATTACACAAAAATAAAAATAATTACATCTCCTTTTAAGAGATATGCTTACCAAAATCACACAAAAAATATCTTGAAATAGTAAAGTGTAAATTTATTCAATAAAATCGCCATTGGCTTCAACCACGGCCTTCAGACGACTTTGGAATCCACTGCATCATTCTGGGCGGTTTCCAGCTGGTGAATGCTGCCATAATGCTTGCCTTCAGTTCATTTTTGGTGTTATAAAGTGTTTTGTTGGTCTCTAGCTTAACTGCGCTTCATACATAGCAATCAATCGGGTTGCAGTCTGGGGTGTCAAGTGGCTACATGTAAAGAACGATGTGGTCGCAAAAATTATCTCACAGCCATGACAGGTTTCTCCTGCTTGTGTTGCATGGTGCAGAGTCCTGTTTCCCGACGTACAATCTTGCAGCAGCCACCCTCTTGACCCAAGGCAGCACTACCTCCTCAAGGCACTTGAAGTGGGAAGGTGAATGGCGGCATAACGTTACCGTCAGTAGTGATCACTCCAAACACCTTCGTAATCACCATTAGACTCATCCAACACTTGCCGAATCCTCTACACTGTCCTCAGATTGACACCCAAATACTCCGAAATGTTCGTATCGGAGCTTTCGGCGCGAATGCCAAGCAGTACAACAAGCCGTTTCCAAATTTCTGGTGGAGAAAATTGCATGATGGTGTTCTTTTTTTCTCGCAGACGGTGCCTAACTGAGCCTACTATTCTGTACAGTCATCAAAGACAAAAACAAGCAACGCGCATGCTCGAAATTAAAAATATAAAATGGCGGCAATTTACCCATCGCACCCTGTATATAATCTATATATTATAGCAGGGGTCGGCAAATCCCGGCCCCCGAGCCACAACTGGCCCGCGAAGGATTTTTGTCCGGCCCGCCAAATTAATATTTGAACAATAATGACCTAATTAATTTGTGGAGCAAATGGCAGAATAAAATATCAGTTGGAGTTAATTGACTTACAATGCGATGAATTTTTGAAAATCAAAATTCCATTCCGAATCCTCTGCTGACTTCTACAAGAAACATGTTCTGCCAAGCGGAAAATAGAAAAGCCTATTCGATAATGCGAAAATGATGACATCATTATTTGGAAGTACATATGGTAGTTTTCTAAGCGGGGCTTAAATGTGGCACAGGGCGAAAAGCATGGGTCACCCAGTGAGGATCGAACTCACCGCTCAGTCGTAATCGTTCTAGTGAGATAAGCTTGCTGACCATTAAACCACGTCGAGATGCCCAATTTGAAGTATATATGCCTGTGAACAATATTTTTCGAAAATGAAATATACTAAAAGTCGTTTATGAACAAAGCTGGTTGATGACCACAAGGATATTGTTCTGCTCCTGTCATCGACAAATATTTCACCTGATGTGGTGACGTTATCGGACAATAAACAGAATCAAGTGTCTCATTAAATAATTTGCCAAATCTAACTGTATTAAGCATGTAGTAAGAAATTTTTTGTTGATTGTTAGTTGTTATCCAGTTATTCATGTAGTAAAATAAGGGACCTTGTTTAAATAATATAACATTAACTGAGTTGTTTTTTTAAAACCTCCAGGCCAAGGCACCTTTCTGGACGGATCGGTCTGAGGTTCAAATAATTTATATTACATTTGATATCATTGCCCTAGGGCTGTATAGCTTTCTGGACCGCTCTCTCCAAATGTTTGCCGACCCCTGTATGATATAGACGTAGATGCACAACTAGCGTAAATTTTAACGGAGCGTAAAGTCCGGACTGGGGTTCCGACTTATTGTGGTGTCCTTCCTCTAAAGAGTCTATGTTGGACTCTTCCGCCTACTATTAGATTAGTAGGAGAGAAGGTCTTGGAGGAACAGTCGAATAGATCTGTTCCAGCTGTGCTGGTCAAACTCACTGCTTCCGGGCAGAGAGGATCCCAAGACGAGGCTATGTCGAAGGGTAGAGTCTCGTCTCGGGAAACAGCTACCCGGCCTCGTTTTATACGTTTATGGGGAATTTTGGGGCGAGCCTAGGGGCTCGGATTGCCCCACATTAAATTCGGCCTTGTGCTACAACCTATCTCGTGGGGAGGCTGGAAAATATCAACAGTCGAATAGATTGAATGCTGGGTCAACAGACACACACTCACTAGTCGTGTAATACTCTTCTGTTGTACTTTCTGTTTAATATATGATATATCTGCAAAACTTGTTTTGTTATTTCTTTAACCATTTACTTGGTCACAACAGACTACAAATTAAAATTCCCAGTCAAAATCATTGCTTTGACATTCGTACAAATACCCTTAGAAAAAGTATCGATCTATTTTTGTACCTCCAGCTATGGGTTAAATAAAAATGGAGAGTGACTACTGTAGCTATGGTTGTCAACCAGTCTAAGAGAAACACAACTCTGCAATCAAAACCCGAGAGAGACTGGAACGAATGATTAAAACAATGAATGCCAAATGTAGACGAATCGGTAATCAACACATGAAGGTGATCATGCGAAATGACATTTGGTCGATAAGATTGTCTCTAGCACAACTGAAAGGGTCTTTTTGTAAAGGATCCCGGTAAAAGAGTGTGGATCAAAACCTACCATTTTATGGAATGATTATGATATTTTGTGACGTACGGTGGCCGTTAATAATTAAGTATAACTCAAGACTTCAATGTTATGATAAAACAATATTTAATTACAACTGCAAATAAATACTTAACAAGAACAAAGAAGTAAAAGTCAAACAAAGATAACCATTTCAGCGAATACCTTGTTAGAAGCGTGGCTCGGCTTAACGTCCGGTAAATTCTAAAACAAAACCCAAATCATTGACGCACAATAATTCACACTAATTCGACTGGATAGTTACACTCAATAATCACCGCAGTCAGTAGCCTGACACCGTTATTTATACACATGGCAGAAAACACATATTCATAAGTTCAGAGTGTCAAGCTCGAACGTCGGTGTGGGTAGTTACTCATCTTCCTATATGACAGAATGTAAATATATATCCATCAATACACAAAAGAAAAAAGGAAGGCAGTTTTTCAGAAGTAAGCTTTAAACGAAATCGATAGGTCAGAAGTTTATGGCCTTTGATATAATGTTCAATAAATACGAGGCAATCTTAAACGAAAGTGTTATACAGCCAGAAGTAGAGAATCACAATCAGATTTTGAGGAGGTAGTTTTGGGCCCTGTTTCTATCCGCGTAGCGTGAGACGACCGGATCACGTTTTTACTTGCATGACTGCAGTCGAAGTAATTGTCAGCGGGAATTTTACTCATTTAGAATGAAGAAAGAGAAATAATACATTGTAAAGAAAGAGAAAAGGAAAGAAATATATCACTGAAGAAAGAAAGAAAGAAAGAAGGAAATAAATACTGCAAAGAAAATCGGCATAAGCGCCATCGCCAAAAACAAGCAAATAACCGGATTTAAAATAATAACAAAACAGCATTAAAAAAAATTAAAAATGAAATAGTAACAATTTTACTTACTATAGTCTTACTCAGACCCCATCTTTAAAAAAAAGACGGATAGATGTGCCAAAGCGTCTCCATACGGACATATGTGTGTTCAAGAAAACATAATTTTGTGAATAAAAGAGACGAACGTTTTAGCAGTGAAATTAGCCTATATGGTATCCTACGCATTATTAAAGAAAATGAGTATATATATATATATCTATATATATATATAATAAATATATATATATATAATTTATATATATATATATATAATATATATATATATATAATATATATATATATATATATATATATAATATATATATATAATATATATATATAATTTATAATGTATATATATATATATATATAATTTGTATGTATATATATATATGTATATGTGTGTGCAATTTTTATATGTATTATCTATATATTATTTTATTGGAAAACGCTCAATATCAGTGATAGAGCGAATATATTTAGTTGGATTGAGGCGAGTTTGTGACCCTGTGTTTCGCGCTATTTGCGATCGTCAGACAAACTGATTAATTTGGAATTTTTTTTATCAATATATGGTTGCGTATATCGGTGTCTTTATCGTAGAGGATAAATAAAAAAATGTGGGAGGAAAGATTTTCGTAGGAATGACCCACATACGTACGCAGACATACATCTTATGTACGTTTTTTAGGCCATTCATATCTGTTAATTCTTATATATATATATGTAAATATTACTTCTGATATATATATATATATATATATATATATATATATATATATATATATATATATATATATACATACATATATATACACACACACACACATTCATTAATGTCATTGTTCATACAATATTTTAAACATATACGTATATATACATACTTGTATATATATATATATATATATATATGTGAATATATATGTATGTGCATATATATATTTGTATATATATATATATATATATATATATATATATATATATATATTTGTATCTATATGTGCATATATATATGTGTGTATACATGCATATACATGTTTATATATATGTATATATATGTGTGTATATATATGTATATATATATTTATATATATATGTTTATATATGCACATATATACGTGTATATGTATTCATTTATGTGTGTGTATATCTGTGTGTATTTATTATTGCCATTGTCCCTACTATATTCTAAAAATCACTTGAAACAAGATTTATAGATATTTATATTTATATTTTCTATTTACTGGCTAATATTTTGTTAACATTTTCTCAGAAGTAATGTCACTCTTTTTATAAATCATGTCAAACAAAACGCCAGATTGTTTAGAATCATTACGAATAAATTAGTCGATAATAAATTTAATAGCTGCCGACAAAATAGTGGATGATTCTAAATCACTGAAATAATTAGGGGTTCTTATTCGAAAGAAATACTGTTACTTTTTGTTCCCCTTCCATCGGCAGAACTACACGAGGTAGAATGAATTAACATTTTCTTAACAAATAAAAATGTTTCTCTTAATGAATTGACGCCATGTTTAATAAAGTTAATGTTAAAGTACAGATAAGTGTAAGAATCTATGATATTTATTTCAAAAGTTTGAAGAATTAATAAATGAATATCTTCTGAAAGAACAAGCAGCAGAATGAACAAAAAATCGTTTTATTTCTTAGGAAAGAATTAAAACAGTCGCAAATCCATACTCAAGAGATGTCCGAAATTTTACTGACCGGAATAAATCAATTGAAATTTAAACATTGTGAAAGCTATAAAATATAGTGGGTTATCAATATGATTGGAGAAACAGATCAGTTTGATTTGGCCTTGTTAGTTAAATAGCCCACCATAAGAGGCGTATAAAACAAGAAAATCAAATTGTAAAGTGAAACAACAAATTTATATACATATAAATCAATTAAAGTCTCTACAAAAACAAACTTTAATGTATTTTGGTTGATACAAGGTCGTCAAAATGTTTGTAGTAGTCCTTGCAAGAATGAGTTTATGTGTACGTATGCAGAAACATATGTGTGCATGTATGTATGTATGTATGTATGTATGAGCGCTATCATGGGGTAGGAATGTCTTTGAAGTAATCGTTCAGTCTTAAAATGTTCCATTCGTTTATCAAGTATAAAAGAGGTGAGGGAGAAAGGTAGAGATAATAATAACGATCGCTTGACGTTTGTCAAGGGACGTGTTAAAACGCTCGTCTCCTTCTCTTTGGTGACAGGCAAACTTGTCCTTCTTTTATTTTGTTTGTGGGGCCTTAAAATATCATTTTAGAATTCACTCCCGGATATGAGTCGGGCCTTTCCATTGGACGATGAAGAAACTTCTCGTCAGCTCGCGAAAAGTTCCGTAAAAGAATGTTTCTGAGAATTGGAGATTATTTGAATTTTGTTTTTAAATGTTTCCTAGTTTTCTATTGGCCGAAAAACATTTCGCGTCAACGTGTGAAATTTCACGAGTTTTGTTTTGGATTCGCTTTTGCGTGTGTGTTAAGCAAAGTTTGTAATTTCGAGTCTTTTTATTCCTAACAAAATCAATGAGTCAGTGAATAGGATTTGAATTTTAAATCTAGATCTTGTTTTGTTCACTACAAATAAACACAAAATCAGAGTGAATAGGAAATGCTACTTATAATGTCCACATCAGCATTACTATTGAATGCATATGCACATGGCATCAGAACAAACATGACTATCAGCATGAAATGTTGGGAAAATATCGATATGTAATAAGGTTTCGAAAGCCAAGGATAAATTTCAGCGAGGGTTACTACGTGGAAATGTAACATTACAAATACTAGAAGTATTAATCATAAAAACAAGCAACAACTCGTCATAAGATTTTATCAAGATTTGGAGCAAACATAGTAAATTTATTTAATAACAAAATCCAAATAAAAATATTGCACAAAAATTGACGCGTCAAAACACGATACTTTGAAAGCGATATGAGATGTGAGATATATGAGAAAATAGGAAACCGACATAACAAATTTTTAAAAAAAACTGTGCCCAATACACTTCAATATAGCCTCAACATTATAAATTTACTAATTTAGAAATATGGTTCCATCGTTACACAGGAATTACCATGTTTCAAAAACAGAAACTAAACCTTAAATTTAATTATAGAATTAAATTTAAAAACCTATCTCTGATTCATTTTCAAGCGATTTCAGGGATAACTTATTTTTAAATTTACTGGGTTTATAAGCACATACAATCTTGATATTATTAGGTTACTGGGAAATTTAAATCATTATTAATAAGGGGTGGTACGGTATTCGTTTCCATCGACAACCTGTGTATCAAATCTAAGCTACTTTCAAAGTCAGGTTAAGTTAAGGTAGGGTAGGGGTACTGTTCGACAAATGAGGACATTCGTTTTTCGCATGTCGTCTGTGTTTTTTTAATGGCAGAGTTTATTTGCTGTTTTTTTTTTGTTTTGTTGTTTTTTTTGGCAGCTCTATTTTGCTGTTTAATTTCTAATTTCATACACAAATATTTTTTTCAAAAGCTTCGTTTGAATATGAGTTCGGCGTATTTTTAATATTTAAAATTTATTCCCTCAATTTTAAAGTATTTCCCTACTTTTAATAACTAACAAACTATAGTTATTTTTAAACCAATAAATATATTAGAATTACTTATTATTCAAAGATCAATTATGAATATGTATGTTTCATTTTTCATCTTTTTTATCATATTTAATTATCATTTAGTGAAATCTTAGACAGTGCCTACAGAAAATAGCTATTTCATTCCATTGATTAAGCAAATTTTTATTTTTAATAAACTTAACAATGTATAATTTCTCATGTATGCACAAAGGACATTGGTCGTTTAATGACCTACAAACTCAAGCCTTTCTTATTAATTTCCATTTTACAGTAGGTGTTTTATTGGTTTCCTTTAAGTGCCAAAAGTATTTAGATAGGGACGTTTGATTCCGGTATTTTCTTATTTTAAAAGAGCTTTGGTGTTGATTAAAACGCTTCTTGAAATCATGTTTTGTGCATCCAATGTATACTTTAACTTCGTCCGGATCCTCAATAGATTAGATATTGGATTGGTATAAAACTGATTTAGTGCGACATTTATTATTAAGAGGGCAGTTTTCAGGATTTCTACAGTTACATAATTTTCCTCTATTTTCATTTCTTTTTATTTTACTTTCTAAATTTTTATGGTTTTGGTCTAAGTGTTTGCTCAAGAAATTAGCATTATGTTTCTTTATAATCATTTCGAAGTTTTCCGTACGACTGTAACTTAATTTTAGGGTATTTTTATTAAAAATTTTACTGAGTTTACTGTCTCTAGGAAAGTGATTAACGATTAATGCAACCAATTTTTGTCTTAATTTAGTTTTTTTACCATTTGGTTGTATGGGGATGAATACCAAATGATTTTTCTACTTCTGTTTTTTCTATGGTTTCCACTTTCATTTTTTATTTAATTGCGTTTCATTTTACACTTTCTGGGTCAACGACGTTTACATGTCAGGTGCAGGCATTAACATGCAATTAAGGCTAGAATTCCCACCTCATGTCTAGAAGGTAATCTTCCAGGCAACACACCGGTGCAGCTCTTTTTCTGACATTCCATTGTAACACTGAAAGCAAATCTGTTTCTACATAATCTGAGATGTAACCGGTATCTACTGACGTCATTGCAGATCAGACTCTTCTCGAGCTTGGGTTCCTTATTTCGAAGTTGGTATTTCTTGTGATTTTCGGCCAGTAATTTGATCAGGTCCGCGGTTGAGACGGGGTTCGTCGCCCGAGACGCAGACATAAAAAAAATAGCTAAATATTCTTCTCTTGTTGATAGATTCCTTTTTACTCCTGTGGCAGTGGAGACTTCAGGGGTTATTGGCTCTCGTTCGATGGTCTTCCTTCGGAGGATTGGCGCGATGGCGTCTCGATTAAGGAATGAGCCTCGCGAAACGGAGTGGCTCATGCAGCGTGTCTCACTGGCGACGGTTCGAGGTAATGCTTTCTCCATCATAGCGGCTGGCAGAGGATAGAAAAAATTGTTTATAGTTACGTTGTTCTGGAATTGTCATCATTGGTCGACTGAACTTGCTTTGTTTCAATGAATTTTGTTTAGTTATTATTAGTTACTTTGTGATTTTATTACGTAACCAATTTAGAGTTAGAATACAAATAGGAAGGAAACAGTTTCTTTATTTCTCAGATATCGTGTAACTAATTTGTAGATTATGATTTTGTTTTCAATTATTACAGCCACTCATCATTTAACGACTTACCTGTTAACAGCCCCGAAGTTATGACCAGCTGCCAATGCTCATAAATTAAAATTAAAAAAAAAAACAACCAGTCTCTATGTTGGTTGTAAATAAAGTTTGAATATGGCTGATTTCTCTTTCTTCAAAATGAATTTATATAAATAAAATGAGTAAAGTTAAAAATAAATAAATATTTACTTTACTGTATTTACAATAAGGAAACCGAAGCCATATACAGAATATAGAGTCAGTTTTTTAATGTGATTATTAGGTATACTATTCAATAAACTATTTATTGTACTCTATAAACACTTAGTGATACATTAGGTATATTGCAGATAGAGCAGAAATGATATTAAATCAATCTGAAACTGTTTTTTCTTTATCAGTTCACCTAAAGAAATGCAACAATTCCCCTAAAACACAAGTGTTACTGAGGGTGAAAGACCATAAGAAAAGCATTGTTAAGGAGGGAGAAAAATAAATGAACATAATTTAAAAAGATAGAATATAAAAAATGTCACTTTATTTAAGTTGTTGAAAGTCAGACTTGACTGGAAATCAAGAAACCGGAAAAACGTTCCACATGCGAGAAGTGGGAGAAATGATAAACTTTTCATATAGAGCTTACCGTTACAGCTAGCTATTTCAACTGTAAAATGATGAGACCTAGCTGCCAACCGAGTAATGCACTTAATGCATAGAGACTAGGTACCATAGCGAGGAGTTACTCTGAACAATTATCATGAACATATTTATAGAAAAAGGCACAAGGAAACTACATTATAGTGGTGGGAAAGTGACTGAATCCGGCAGAAACACACACAGAGAGGGGGAGAGAGAGAGAGAGAGAGAGAGAGAGAGAGAGAGAGAGAGAGAAGGCTCCAAGCGTTTGAGAACAAATGCATGAGAAAACTCCTTGACATCTTCTATTGGGAAAATAAAACCAATGAGTTTATGCGGAAAAGGGTTGAAAGTTTTGTGGGCCACCAGGAACTATTCTTGCCACTGTCAAACGGAGAAAGATAGCGTGGTTTGGATACTTTATAAGGCACGATAGCCTGTGCAAGGCTGTCGTGCCTTGTAAGGCAGTGTTGAAGGTTGACGTAGGAGAGGGCTCTAACGCAAAAATTGGGTTGACAAAGTCAAGCAATAGACAGGTATGACTATACCAGAACTGCTGAGGGCTGCCGTTGACAGACCGTTGTGGAGGGGACATTTAGTGTGGCTTATACATTCGGATCCCCACCTACGATTACAAAAGTCAAGATGATGATGATGATGATGATGACGACGATAATGCTAACAACTTCTCACTTAGTGACCAGTTCATTTACCGTACAGATTATTGGAACGGAATGCGGTCGTTAAGTGAGACAAGGCTTCTCAGAAGGTAGTGCATGCTTGAATATTGAAGATCCTTCAGAAATAATTTTGGGTGAATGAGGACGTGTTATAGTTTTCCGCACAGGTAGAGGAGGAGAAAAATATGCTTTTGACGACGAAAATTTCTTCGGCTAATTAGAATGAGAAAATTTAATATTGATTTCAGATTTTTTATTTATTTTTTAAATTTTAACACATTTGCTGAATTCTGCATTATATCAGTGAGTGTACAACCGGATTGCATTACCTAATAGAACACTGATAATAGAAATCAAGGGACTAATATGAAACATAATTCATGTATCTCTTCACTATATATATATATATATATATATATATATATATATATATATATATATATATATATATATATATATTTTAAATAAATAGTACAAGATAACTTTGTAATGAACGGTTTCATATAGGGTTAGACTTAAAGATTGTTATAGAATAGTAAGAATTATTGAGGGTTTTTTTTTTTTTTTTTTTGGCGGGGGGTAACGTAAGTGGTAGTTAAGTTATTGAATTAGTAATTAATGAAATGTAAAACATTGGATTGAACCTCGCAAGAACGAGTCCAGCTTACCTCGATACGAATTCCAGGAAATGGCGCAAAAAAACAAACCGGATGTAGCAAAATGCAAGACTATATATAGGAGGGAAGGGGGGAAAGTCCTTATTTCATTGGCTGATGTTGACTGACGTATGTCAATAAGAACGGTCGGAATCCTAGCCATATTTTATTTATCTTTTTTGCAATGTCGAAGTGCGTAGCAAAACGCTATCAAGGAGGCGGCCTGAATCTTGTGGAATTAGGTCGGGGTTGCTGTTGGAGCCGATATGATGCAAAACCCGAAATCGGCTATGAAGACAGTGCATCACTGAAGACCTTCCTTGTTGCATCTGAAATGTATTACTCTTCTATATATATATATACATATATATATATATATATATATATATATATATATATATATATATATATATATATATATATATATATATATATATAGGGAGAGAGAGCCCGAGAGAGAGAAAGGGAGAGAGATAAAAAGAGTTGACACTATTTACATCGTTCCGGATGTCTCTAGTGGTCACTAGTAATATGAAAATATTAACCATGATCCACACAAAAGACCTTGATCTATTTTATTTAAAAAATCTGAAATAGCCTATTCTCCATATGAGGTAAAAGATTTGTTTTTATATTAATTATATATATATGTGTGTGTGTGTGTACATAAATATATATATATATGTATATATATATATATATGTATACACATATATATACATATATATGTATATATAGGTATATGTACACATATATGTGTGTGTATATATATATATATATATATATATATATATAGAGAGAGAGAGAGAGAGAGAGAGGGGGGAAGAAAGAGAGAGAGGTTATACTATTTACATCGTCCCAGCGATACTTCTCATCCCTATTGCCATTTTCACGACAGTTGGGTCGTTGTACGCTTCGATTCACTTCAGGTGATATACGCTGGAATTCTGAAACGAAAGCTTTATTAAATCCACATAGGCTAGTGGATAAAAGTGTTGGTCGAGTAATCCGAAAAGAGACTTCACCTAAAGTGGCGTGAGTTCAATACCTGGCCACAGCAGAGGGAAAACTTACCGTAACGAACTTGCATGTATAGATGTCAGAACAGAGATGAAGTTGATAATGTGTAAGAATAGAGGGAGCCAAAACGTGGAGAGTTGAATTACTAAAGGGAACTGAAACTGAGATATCCACGGTGAATTAGAACAAAATAAAGAATTAGGCTTAATAAAGAGTTCGGTTCGAAGTTCCAGCGTAAGAAACGTCGTGAATATGACAACGAAGATGAGAACAACTGAAGGAACGATAGAAACAATTGAAATACCTCATCGCAGATAGATAGATAGATAGATAGATAGATAGATAGATAGCTATTAACAGTAAGAGATAGATAGATAGATAGCTATTAACAGTCAGGGATAGATAGATAGATAGATAGATAGATAGATAGATAGATAGATAGATAGATAGATAGATATTAACAGTCAGAGATAGATAGATAGATAGATAGATAGATAGGTAGCTATTAGCAGTCTGAGATAGATAGATAGATTGATAGATAGGTAGCTATTAGCAGTCTGAGATAGATAGATAGATAGATTGATAGATAGATAGATAGCTATTAGCAGTCTGAGATAGATAGATAGATAGATAGCTATTAGCAGTCTGAGATAGATAGATAGATAGATAGATAGATAGATAGATGGAAGGATGAAAGGAAGAAAGGTTTTGTGGCCTGGTTATGATTACTAATACTAAATTATCAAGACTTGTCCGAGAACTGATAAAACGTTGAAATATGAACGGTACACATAATAATTGGCGAACGTAAAATTCTTGTAAAAACTAGAGATTAGGTAAATTAGGAATGTGATTAAGAATTGAAAATGCTCAGCTCATGGCGTTGAAGATGCCCGCGTGGATACTGAGAAGGGGATTTTAAGGTCACTCTGTCTCCTATGATAGCCACCTAACATTTGATGAAATCATGAAATTTTTATTAGAAGTAGCAATAACAGTGTAAATTTCTGAGGAAAGAGAGTTTAGAAAATGTAACACTCATATGACATATCGAAAGTAAGAGAAGCAAGTGTAAACTTACTCCACGAGCCTGCAAGAACAGGTCCCAGGATAGACATGAAGAGGTTTGGTAATGAGTAACAGAGAGGAAGTTCACTATTTACATTATTCGGACTATGGTCCTCATCTTTGTCGCCATATTTGTTACAACGTTTCAGTTCGGGCTTTTTCAGGTGGTTGCAATGTCGGACTGAACCATTTATTTCGCTCACTGGGGTAGACTGCTCTAGTTACACGTGCCATGTTTAATGGATGTCAGTTATCAGTTATCTTCTGTTAATTCCACCGCCTTAACCGGGTATTGAACTCACATTCTTTTGGTCCTGTCACTGGATCTAACCAATGCCTTTATCCATTGTGACATGGGGACATCTGTGTATGAATTTCTGGGTATTATAAACCTAATGTCTTCAGCCACATTTTTTACCAGTTTATTGCAATTTTTACTGTTATCCTTACATATTTTACCAGAGCTCATATTGCAATTTTTGTTGTTACTATCGCCTTTCAATGGCACTCCTTATTACTGGTTCCCATATTGTATTCATTTCTATGCTTGGTCGGCTCGGAAGATTTTTGTGGCCTAGCATATGTGCTGATTCCTTAAGTTTACTAACTGATATACATCATACATGGCACGTGGAACTAGAATAGTCTACCCCAGTGAGTGAAATAAAGGGTTCAGTTCGACATTCCAACCACCCGAAGAAGGCCGGAGCGTACAACGGCCGAAACGTTGTAATAAGCATGGCGACAAAGATGAGGATAATAGTCCGAATAATGTGAATAGTGTACGTAATACCTCATCTCAGAAATATAGACAGATACAGTTAGGAAGATCTAGATGACCATAATTGCCCACGCTATGAAAGGTACAGAAAAAAGTCTTTTGATTATACTGTTTTTATTGGTGCTATTAATGGGCTATCCTAAGCCGTTAAAAACAGACTGAAGGTGACTTTCTTCAGCAGTCCAAAAATAGGTGCAATAATCCTGATCGCCCGAAAGAAACCAGTTATCCACCAATTGCACTGATGATTCATTTCTGTTAATGTAAGAGAAATGTGTTTCAAATTTTGTTCTTTATTTTCCATCGTTCATATAATCTTGCAGTGTTACTTATGTACGATAACGTTTAGTCTTTATTATATTGTTTTGATTGCCAAAGTTCTTGGTTTTTATGATCGAGGTGGAACGTTGCTGCCTTTCAAGGTTTCTGGCTTTTACAAGAACAACTTCCCATTTCCAAGCTATAATCTTTTAATCGTTGAGTTTTCACAGCTGTAAATGCCGAGAGGAAAAACTTCGTCAGAATCTACAAGATATTCTGCTATCATGTTTTTCTTTGCATCTTATGTTCAGAAATTATTAGCGAGTTCATTCCTTACGTGGCGCTCCATTAGTATGGCCTTCAGCAAAAGTTGGCACAGTCCAACAAATATTTAATATTGAACACAATGAAATCAATAGACTTCCAATGACGATGCACGGCCACGTTTCTAATATTGCTCGTTTCCTAATATGATATTGTCTCACGTCATAATATTCTTTGTGTAATAAATGCCAACGATTTCATTCGGCCGTAAAATTGAAATTGATATTAAAATCTGATTTTTGAAAAAAGCCAATGAAAATAGGCATTCTATAACTGCGTATATTATGTAATGTTCATCATTTTTTATTTTTTTATTTATAAATTTTATTTTAAAATTTCTTCGGGGGAAGAAAATGCCCTACCTTCTTTATGAGCTTCTTTAATTCTTAAGTTTGACGATGAGTTATGATTATAAATGTGAAGATATTGCAAGTTGCTATATTCGACGGATGGAACCAAATGGGCAAACGATAAATATTTTCGCTATGAGCTGAACATTCTCAAACTGAATCGGAGATTACATTTTTGATGAAGTTACGTTTAAGATTTTATTGCGCAAGTCATTTTTTTAAAAACATGTATTCATCATCATCATCATCGTCGTCATCATCATCATCATCATCATCATCATCATCATCAATCTAATAAACAGGCAAGCAGACCTGGCGGAACCCATCCCTCTCCACACTAAACTGACATTAACCAACCAATTTAGTAAAATTTTAGAACATATGAGCACAATCACGTGACAGCGTATAATATCTGACAATAACTTGTTCTACGGTTATCAGCTTTGATTATGAAAAGATGGTAATCTATATATATATATATATATATATATATATATATATATATATATATATATATATACAGCTTATCATCAATCAAACGTGTGTCGTTGAATAATGTAGGTATATCGTGTCTACTTATTTTTATACTGATTCTTTCCAGATGTCTGATCAGTTTCTTGATGTTAATATGAATTCTTCAGGGAAGATGCCGTAGTTTCTTTCTTTTTTTTAACCCAAGTACTTCCGAACATTTATAAAATCGTCATCATGGATAAATTACAAAGATAAACCTGTTGTAACTAACATAAAATATGCATTCTTTTGTAATAATGATTTTTGAAATCGTCCGTGTGCATATATATATATATATATATATATATATATATATATATATATATATATATATATATATATATATATTATTTTTATTATAAGAGATTATGATAAAAACGTTGAAAACGTTACACAAAAGTTTTCATGTTTCAATGATCGTAATTCTTCAGCGATGGTAAGTAACTGGTAATTAAATAATTTTTATGAAGATTTCAAATGCGAAGTGTTACATCTTTTCCGAAAGATAAAGGGATGGGGGAAACAGACACACACACACACACACACACACACACACACACACACACACACACATATATATATATATATATATATATATATATATATATATATATATATATATATATAAAAGTGAACATAGAAGTCAACACTTAGAGGCGATAGTCTGTTTCATGCTATATGCAATCGTCAGAGTTGTCTGACGATTGCATCTAGCATGAATATATATATATATTTATGTATGTCTGTGTGTGTCTGTGTGTCTTGTGTCTGTATTTCTCTGTGCGTGTCTGTATACACATTTCTACACGCATAAAACCATGCATTGGATTAACACAAAATATATTTCAACAGTATAAAAATGAAATCTACTTGATAATCTAAGAGTTCATTTAAATTCATCCAGCCAAGGTACCGAGGAAAAGACCTCATTAGAAAAACTGACATGGAAAAATATGTAGAAAGACAGCGGAAAGCCGGAGCACCAGACCAGATATGCCAGCAATATTCAATTCACTGACGAATGGTAGATTTATAAATGCGCAAGATGGATTCTTTCGAGAAAAACTGACTGATACGACACCAAACATTTTTAGGAGCAGACTTAGCAACTGATTCAATATAATCGCTGCACTACTTGTCAGCGCAAGTGGGCGCAATGCGTTGTCCCCACGTGAGGTTAGCATCAGCCATGCAGAGGGAGGGCAAAAATTGTTATCGATGATGATTAAAAGAAAGTACCTTTGTTTTTAAGGCATTACAAAATAAAAGCCATTTCTTGCGCTAGTTAATAAATGACTAGAGCTCGTTTTCTTAAGCAGTTGATAGTTTTCCTATGAATTTTTTCTTTCTTCTTGGAGGGTTTTTTTTTGTATAAAATATTTTTTGATTCTGATATATAAATCTATTTTAATGATAGAACAAGTTTTCTATTGGATTCATATCTAGAGAGGTTGCAAGCCAATCCTGCTCAAGAGGCTGGAATTCATTCAATCAGTTATGTAGCATACGTAATGCACACTTAGGCGTTCATGTATCTTTCTATACATGAGTGACGAAGCAGGTTTTTTCCCGCAGTAGGTTGCCATCCAAGACTATAGAACCCGGTCTGTCCTGCTATTCACCCATAGTCGGGGAGAAGAAGATTCATAACTTTCCCAAGGGTATTAGTACGTAACTGAATGTAATGGATTAGACTGGAATTCGAACTCGGCTCTCGGATTCCTCAATCCAAGCCGCTATCTACTGCTCCACTGTGCAAGAACTTAGAATAATTATTTACATTAATTTTAATACTATATTTATTACTTCAAATACGAAACCAAAATATTACCACAGTTTTTAGTTTTGTTTTGTGTTTTTACTGTTTCATATCAATCAGCGTACAAAATATAGGTACTTGAGTGGGAGCAAGTCTCTTCATTTCTCCAGCACTCTCCTCGATATATATATAGCCCAGGGTTGGTTGCATCCAGTGAATTGACTTTTGAGTTCAATACAAGTCCACTGCAGTGATAAACAAGAACATGGCGAGTTGAGTTAAAGGGAGATAACTGAGACATCCAGAAGAGGTATGGCACGTGGAACTAGAACACTCTACAATGAATATTTCAGTTCGAAATTCCAATCACCTTAAGAAGGCCGGAGCGTACACCGGCCGAAACGTTGTAATAAATATGGCGACAGAGATGAGGACAACAATACGAACAATGTAAATGATGTAAAAAGTTGCGATTGCTCTTCGAGTTTGTAACACTTCTAGACTTTTGGCAAATCTTACAGTGTTCGAAAGCTATTAGGCGACCATTTTGGTGATTATATCCACCATGCGACCGCTTTCCCCGTGACGAAACTTTGATAGTTCCTTGTCACTCTATTTCCATGGGAAATATTCAAGCACTCTAAATGCCTTAGTTCTACCAGTACAGACCTTAACAATTCACACAATATCAACCCGTCCTCATCCCATTCGTATTCCTTTTGTAAGGAAACTTTACTGAGCTACTTCAAAACTATCCTTTTATGGAACTGACTCTAGAGAGGATGCTTCCCCCATTACAATAATTTTAACCTCTTCAAGTCTAAGACCATATTTTATCTATCCTACATATCCTCATAATATGCACTTGTTATCTCCTTCGTTTACACCCTTACATCAACCTTATTCGGTAACCCACTAACTTGAGTGTCTCTTGTGCCTTGTATCGGAAAATCAGTAGTATATAAAAAAATCTATTTCAACGAGGTGCATTGTCATGTGCGTCATTCTTATACACTCATTTATTCACCCCACTCGAAAAAATGGTGGCTTGCACCTGAGATAAAATGATAGAAAGTTTATTCAATGTACTTGAGTCCTTCTCAGTACCGTATATATTTTCGACAATGTCGTTCAATGGCTATTTACAAGTACTTTTCATTTATTCCGGCCTTTGTCGCAATTGCTTCAAAACAACGCCTAGTTCTTCTTAACAAATTCCTCGGTTCTCTGAGAATGTTGAATTTCTTATCTCTATCTTACTTTCTTTCTATATCTATTCCGTTGTCCCATTGTCGAACAAAATCACTTCTCTAGTGTATACCTTCTTGTTTAACAATACTACATTCGGTCCACGAGCATAGACCATGGAATCCGTTTAAATCTCAATGCCCCAAATTTATTTCTTATATATTTTAATAATTTTAGAAGAAATAAGGAAAATAATTAAACATCTGCATTATTGTAATAATGACATAATAATAATTAAACATTGCAATATTGACTTTAAAAATATTTCTTCCGTTACGATATATTTCATTTATTATTATTATTATTATCATTATTATTATTATTATTATTATTATTATTATTATTATTATTATTATTATTATTATTATTATTTCCTTTGATTTCTGCTGTGTATTCATATCTTTCCGGGTCCCGCCCACGGACCTAACGTTAGAAATGGCATCATGACACTTTCCACTGCAAAGAAAGAAAGAAAAAAAAAATAATTACATAGATAAAGCCCTTCGTAAAATGTGGGCTGTACTTGTCAGAACAATTTTTTGTATCTATTTGGGGATCCCTTCAATTAGCCTACTGGAATCTTTCCCAACCAGTCCAAGGGCTCCAACTACAATTATTATTATTATTATTATTATTATTATTATGGTTGCTGTTTTTGTTGTTGTTGTTGTTTCATTTGAGGTTGTGTTTGTTGTTGTTGTGCTTTGCCTTTGCTTTGTGTGGTACGAGTTACCGTCAAATCTCATTCAAAGACTTTAAGAGTTAATTTTCTTTTGCATCAGAAGTTACAAACAGGTGAGGAGGCTATACAATCAAAGCGGAAAAAATGTAATTGTGGACGCGATATGGAAAATAATCTACGTCAGATGTGAACACCCTCACCCCCTATTGGCTAGCGCTGAAGAATACACCAACTGTCCCTCTGCTGAGAGGTAAGACCCCACCGCGTCCCAATGAGTAGTCCTGGGTGTGACGATAAACTGAATTCTGTAGCGAAGCCTCTGATCGGCTTGGAGGTTTTGAGCAACATGGAACTACCACTTAACTGCTGTTGTTTCTAGGCCCACGATGACTCGGGTTAGTATCACCTTAGGATACCAGCTATGGGCAAATAGTGAACACCTAAACTAAAATCAAAACACAATGAGAACATGAAAATACATTTTTATAGTCAACATATCAGCAATATATTTTTATGAAAAAAATTGCCAGCAATATATTTTTGTAGTGAAATTACCCATCTTCAAGTATCAGCGGATGTGCGTGTGATGTGATGGATAACGGCTCGAAATTCGAAGTCGGGAAGCCGAGTTCGAATTCCCTAAATTTAAATTCGTCTAAAAAGATGTTCTTTCTCCAGCTATAGGTTAAATAGTAATGCTGGTATCTCGAAAAATCATTGTTATCGTCAAAACATTTTAATGCACAAAAAATAAAGAAGAATTATTGTTGTAATCCAAAATATGTTTCGTCCTTAAATAACCCACAAAAAACAAGATATAAGAAATACTCACGAATATAATTTTTTGCAATTCACGTATTTAAGCCTACCAGAAATGTGATTATTATTATTATTATTATTATTATTATTATTATTATTATTAACATCTAACACATCAGATACAGAAATGTGTGTTTTCTTCGTTATTTTTATTAAGTTTCAAGCAGAAACACTTTCGTAGAGATATACTATATCTCCCTTAGACTGGCCCAGGATCGTAATCCTTAGGTACTACAGGGTACTTAAAAATAAGTCCATATTTTAGGTACGATGGACTCTCCCGAGATTGTAAAAATTATAGTTAGACGGGGGAGTTCATGTTACGTAAAATAGGGAGTTACTTTTCAATCACTCTGAATTGAATTATCTTGCCGCCAATTTTTGTCCGGCAAAATAAAGTGTATTTTAACTCAAGTTCTCACCAAATCTCAAGTGGAGATATACGATCCATTGATAAATATACTGGAAAATTATCACTTCATTCTGTCGCTTCAGAATGTTTCTGATTCCTGTTATTCATATTTTTACGATAGACAGATTAGACCGACATAGCTGCTCAATCATCACTTTTCCGCAGTGATAGACATCAAAATCCTTGTCTTGTTCTTGTAGTGGGTTAGCTTATTTCCCACTCGGCATCCACTTTCCCGAAGACACATCTCAAGTCTATGTCCATATCAAATGGGTAGTTAAGCTCTTTAGTTCCAACAATACATAAGTCTTACAGCTGAGACGCACCAGGCTACTTCCATGGTCTTTCCTCGTTTCTTTCGTATCTCAACTGTGAGAAGAAAGTTCTATCAAACAGCACTTCAAAAGATTTGCTACTTTGCGGAATAAGATACACCGTCGATACTTCCCTGAATATTATCATCGTAACCTCTTCAAATCAAAGGGCTGTCGTTATCAATCTTCCTTATTCCGCCCCTTATATTCATATCAAGACTTCATTCAGTAACTCTGTGGTGCATTGTATTTAGCGAAATTCTTATTTCTAGATCATTATGATTTTAATGAATTAAATCCCTGTTAAACGTCTAAATATTGTTGCATTGTACTCTGTAAACTGGACTGCGTTGATAAAATAACGACGATACGAAAAATGTTTCTACACGAATACTGGCAAAAATAAAGAAAAAAAACAAATTTGCTCTTTTTCTCTGCCTTGTAAACGTAATTTTTTTGATTTTATTTATTTTATAGAAAAAATCAAATTCTTTGCTGTGGGTAGACAGAACAAAAGAGCCATTATCTCCGTTTGAGTAAGATGTATTTACAAGGGCCAGGTGATGGCACGTGTGTGACGTCAGTTTGTGGTGTGACGAACTCCAGTTTCTATGTAGACAGGGGACGAACAAGACATGTTTGCCCGCAGCGTTTAAGAAAACAAAATAGAAACCACGTCCTCAAACCAAGGATCATAGAGTAAACCGCAGGCCTAACCGTTTTCCTCTTGAGAAATATTACAAGTAAGACACTCTCACTTCTCGCCCTTTCGGAGAGCTTATTGTATTCATCTCTATCTATAAAAGTCAGGATGTGTGTGTGTGTGTGTGTGTGTGTGTGTGTGTGTGTGTGTGTGTGTGTGTGTGTGTGTGTGTGTGTGTGTGTGTGTGTAACGAATGCACGGCCGCAATTTTCGACGGATTTGCACCAAAATTTACATGCACATGCTCCAAGTTAGCGGCAAGGGCCAAGACCGATTTTGCATTTCCCAACTCCCATCGATAGTGGAAATAATCGACCTTTTCATTCTTCTACGGCAGTTTTCATGTAGTTTGCGGCCATTTTCTACTGGCCAGAGTGAGAGCGTATAGCTAGCTGCCACGAATAGACAGGAAGATTCTATTGGCCAGCGTGAGAGCCAACAGCTGACTGACACGAATGTTAACTAGCATGCTACCATGCAAAAATAATCGATAGCTGCATTCGTCACAAGTGGGAAAAATTTAAATCTGCATGGAACTTTACTCCAATTGGTTCATTCGCTTGCTTAAACTCAACGTTGATTCTGATTCCGCAGAACTGGGTTGGGTGCGCAAAAGTATTTGTTGTTAACATTCTTTTTTCATTCGGTTTTTCCAGTTACGAGTCCTTTTTTAAAGCTGATCGTTTTGTGTTCATTTTGTTTAGTACTTTTTTCTTAACAGATTTAATTCCTTGCCTTTAAAGGAGTGCCCTTTGCCGTGCTGATATTGCTACATGCCTTATTTCTTGCCTATCTCACACTGCGAATTTTTTATAAGCTCTATACTAAAAGTATAGAGCTTAGAAAAAAGTTGCAGTGTGAGATAGGCAAGAAGTAAGGCATGTAGCAACATCAGCACGGCAAAGGGCACTCCTTTAAAGGCAAGGAAGGTCAAAAATATTTTAAGTCAAGTGATAGCGATTACAGTATGTGTCGTACGATTTTTGAATCAAGCACGGGCAACGCCGGGCCATGCTTCTCGTATATTATAATTTCTGTGAGGCAGACATTTTTTCGGCAAAATATCGCCCTTTTTATTAACTTTTATTGAACAAAAATAAATTATAGTTGAAGAAAATTTATAAGTATTGTTACACCAAGATAACACAATTTATTATGATTAACAAACTATTTAATATGTTCAAAATCTCCCCCTCCGTGAACTCTATCAGAAACTTTTCTAGAAAACATGTGCCACATTTCTACATAAATGTCAGAGGATTTGTCAGAAATTGATCATTTTAATTAAGGAATTGGTTCTGGCTCGAGTCTGTAAACAAGAGATTTGAATACACCCCAAAAGAAAAGGTGGTGTTATAGTGATTTTTCAAGCGTAGCACAAGGTTGAAAGCATGGGGCAGCCAGTGAGGATCGAACTCACTACAAAGTCATAACTGTTCTAGCGAGACAAGCTTGCTAACCATTACACCGCCTCGAGGTGCCCATACGTGGTGTTATATCTGAGGTTTGCTGATCGCGTTGGCCACTCAGTTGTTCCACGTCGTCTTATTCACCTCAGCTCAAATTTAAGATATAACCACACCCGTATGCGTATGCCATAGTTAATCTCAAGCCATCTTAAACTAATGTAATTTATCTTTGTTCCATAAAAGTTAATAAATAAAAAAGCGTTATTTTATAATTGTATATAACGTCTTGTACAGCATAAAAGTATAAAAATTTCTTTAAGAACAATGCATTTTTGTCATTCCTTTCATTCAGGTATTCCGTTCTCCCGGTGTACTAAGGTGTTAGTATATCACGGATATATAAATATATAAAGACGAAATACAAACTAGAAATTGTAAGCTTTTCACGTATCTCCACTATTGCAATTTCATTCGACATGATTCTGCCGGAACCGTTTCCACAGTCACCTCACAAGATACATTACTAATCACGTTCTCGACTAATGCTTCTAGCAGATATGTAGCCGATAAACGTTCGATTATTGAGGTTCAGTAATTTCAGTGGAGTCGATTTTTTGAAGTCAACTCTTTTTCGTTATGCGTGGATCTTTCCGATATTCCTAACCATGCAAATGTCGATCAGTTTTCCTTGAGTGAGAAGGAAAGGCACAGAATTGAATGTGTAACCAATTGGATGAACGAATGAAGTGAGGAGCGAAAATGAGCCAAGGAAAAAAGGAGTGCTTGTTTTTTTTTTTAATTTTCTAAACAAGGGTAGCAAACTTTAAAAAAATGAAAGAATATAATAAAAACTTAAAGAAGAGAACATTATTTCGCTTTACTTGAAATCGGTGGCTGATTAAAAATTATTCCATGATTTCACGACCATAATTAGAAAACTAATTGCGTTTTGAGTTGCATTATTCAGAAGAAGCAATATTAACAACGCTCCAGCAATTGTATCCTGTTGCTTCTTCTGTTGATAATATTATTCTCGTGAACCAATAAACATCATGATTATTATTATTATTATTATTATTATTATTATTATTATTATTATTAATAATAATAGTAATAATAGTAATGATGATGATGATGATGATGATGATGATGATGATGATGATGATAATAATAATAATTTAGTCGTGGTAGTATTTGTAGTATTAGCTTTTACATATTTATTTACAATATTATGAATGTCTCCAGAGACACATAATAAAATTTTGTACCACTAAATTACTGTGAATATTTCTAATGGAAAGTGATAGTATAAACTGATTTTTTTTCATTTTCTTGTTATTTTTTTACGTTTGTTTGCATTTTGAAACGCTATGCTTTCATTCCTCATTGACATTAAAATATCTAGGTTCTCTTTTGAATTGATATCTTTCTTACGATTCATGGTAAAATTAATATATCTCAACTTGAAAGGTAGGTAACAACAACAAAAACAACAACAACAACAATAATAATAATAATAATAATAATAATAATAATAATAATAATAATAATAATAAATTAGTTCTTCTAACATATTTAGAAAACTCATTCCATTTTCGAGTTGCATTACTCGGGAGGAATATCAACAACGCTTTAACAATTTTATCCTCTTGCTTCTTCTGTTGATAATATTATTTTCATGGAGGAACATGTATAATAATAATATTAATAATATAATAATAAAAGTTAAATGTGTCTTATCTTTGCTTTTTTATGTTTATTTAAATTTCTTTTTACGAAAATGATGAGTGTAAAATGTCATAAAGCTATTTTGACCTTAGATCTCTGGTTGGGACCCGGAAAAAATGTGCATACAACAGAAATCAAAGGAAATAATAATAATAATAATAATAATAATAATAATAATAATAATAATAATAATAATAATTTTTAACACACTATAAGCAGAACCTTCTGTGCTTTTTAATTTGGCATAATGTATCTTAATCGTTATATATATATATATATATATATATATATATATATATATATATATATATATATATATATATATATATATATATATTACACTATCTGTAGCACCTTGCGTACTAGTGCTACCCCAGCCTTGCTTGGGGTGAATTGCTTCAAAAAATGTGCGTAAGGATCGTATCAGCTGATTTTTTCTTTTCTCTTTTTCCACCCTTTTCATATGGCGATAGCTGGACTAATTGAACACTGTTCTGCTTTTTGACTGATCTTTCTTTGAGTGAGAATTTTAATTTGGGATCTAGGAGTTTGAGGTTGAGAAATGGCCCCAAATGTAAACTCTATTTTGCTTTTTCTTAGTTTATTTCTTTTTGAATGAATTCATTGATGACCCTTAAAGAAACTTGTAGTGGCGGTGGAGCGGAGAGTGAGCTACCCTATAAAATTGATAGCTATCACTCTCATTGGCGTCGCGAAGTTGAGCATTTGAAATTACATTTTTTATTTCTTTAATTTCATCTTAATTATATTTGATTTTATTTAACTTTAATTTTTTCTTTTCGTGGTAACCCTCAGTGTTATGTTCACCTCTGACATTTCATCTGGTAATGGTCATTACGACTTATACTAAGTTAAAATTTATAGTCAGTACCATTTCCGAGCTCTTTAGTCTTGGCCGAAATTTGTTCTAGAGCTGGTAAGTTGAGCACAATTACCCATTGGCGATCAAGAATAAAATGCAAAAATTAAAAATCTCAATGATTACGAACTAATATTCATACTGGATCGGCCGTCACCCGGGTTCAAGAAGGGCCGCGCACTTCAGAGAAGAACCAGTCTGGGACCGAAAAATCTGTTGCTGGAACAAACTCTTCCAAAAATGAAGAGACACTTGGTCACCAAATCCAGATTAATTCCAACCTTGTACCAAGTGACTCAATTCTAAATCAGCTACTAAAATGAAAGCGAACGAAATAGTCTTGCAAAGAGTATCAACAAGACACGACATTCATTTTCCCTGCACTCGAAAATCCACAAAATAACACAACGGATCAGACATACTAAGTATAGAGAACTATGGTAGTAATTGGAATAAAAGATCCCATCTCAACCCAAACATGCTTGCCAATATCCACAGGGACATCATACAAAACTAATGAGTCTCAAATCCAGAGATAAAATTATATATAATATAGAATACTCACTACTCAAACAATAAAAATGTGAGAGTAGAAATAAATAATATGACAGAGGATGAGTTAAAATCTAAAATAAATGAGACGCGAAATAATAATCGCCCAGGAAATAAAACCGACGAATCTACCTGTTACATAACCTGCAGTTATCCATACATCTCACTGAAGATGAGTCCAACACCGAAGCGAAAAACCACATCATCCAATTTCACAGGAGAGTAACTCTCACACAACTATCAGAGAGAGGCCCGCTCCCAAACATTACAAGCTCCAATAAGCACATTGGGCAAATATACAACGCTTCACTGGAAATATTGTTAAAGAACAAACCACTGGTAAACATCACAGAAGTTAATAATGTCATATACGCAATATATTTAGCAGCTACTGGGAAGCTTGTGGTTAAGACAATGAAAAGATCAATCAACAGACAAAGAGAGTAACCTTGGAAGGCAAAACTGATGGGGAAATAAAGGGAATCAGATGTGAGCTATCGATACTAGATGAGGTCAGAAGAAACACAAATGTCTCAACACGTAAATGCAGGTAGACCAAGCGGAAATATAAAATTAAATCACTAAATGAAATTCTGTCAATTAAGGAAATGCTAAAGCAGAGACTGTAGTTAAAGGCACAGGTAACAAGACGATGGGAAAAACGTTGTAGGTTCTATCACCAAAGGAAAATATTCTAAACGGGCCTTAAGAACTTTTACAGAGAAATTGGAAAAACAGTTATACATGTAAAAAAGCCACCGTCTATTGAAAATTGCAGACATTTTGGGAAATTGGAAAAACAGTTATACATGTAAAAAAGGCACCATCTATTGAAAATTGCAGACATTTTGGGAAATTGGAAAAACAGTTATACATTTAAAAAAGCAGACATTTTGGGAAATTGGAAAAACAGTTATACATGTAAAAAAGGCACCATCTATTGAAAATTGCAGACATTTTGGGAAATTGGAAAAACAGTTATACATGTAAAAAAGCAGACATTTTGAGAAATTGGAAAAACAGTTATACATGTAAAAAAGCCACCATCTATTGAAAATTGCAGACATTTTGGGAAATTGGAAAAACAGTTATACATGTAAAAAAGCAGACATTTTGAGAAATTGGAAAAACAGTTATACATGCAAAAAAGCCACCAGACATTTTGGGAGACTATTTGGAGCAGCCCGAAGGAATATAAACCCAATACAGTGGATCCAACATAAAGAAGAACGATTACTGGATAAATCTCGACAAGAATGGGAAAATATAACCACGAATAATGTTAGGCACGCTCTAACGAAATCCCAGAAATAGAAATCAGAGAATTTCCTTAAACACACCATGGGAATGTGGAAAGCCACATTATATCTAAATTACACCAGAGACACTGTTACATGCAACCGCGTGAATCCCCAGCAAATGAGAAGGTGCCCGATTCCTGGCTTATCATCTGTCATCAATCCATAAAACCCTTGCACGAACTCTATCAGTGCTCATCAATCCCGATGAAGTTCTAGAATGGATCATTCTTCAGTAATAAAAGAAGCCAACAATTCAAAATGGAGTTTCAAATGGGTGAAAAAAATTCAAGTAAAGTATAATACACCGACAGTAACTGCAAAATCCTTTTAAAAAAAGAAAGCAAAGGCAAATACAAACGAACATATACAAAAGAGATGGTAGGATAAACTGTTTCACGGTCAGTACTCTGCACGTAGCAAACAAACCCCGTACCCATCTGTGAATACGTAGAGCAGGGTTAAATGCTGAAACCCAAAGTTTTATTCTTGCTGCACAGGACCAAAGCTTGCTAACTAGAAATTACCAAGCATACATAATGAAAAATGTGTGCTAACCCGAAATGCAATTTCTGTGATAAATATCCAGAAGCAATTGATCATATTGTATCACGATAATGTCACCCTCTGAATATAAAACACTGCACTGGAAAAATTTGCAATTTTTACTAAAAGGAAACTAAGAAATTGGTATGAACACCACCCAGACCAGGTTACGGAAATAGGACCTGTAACAATTTTATGGGATTTTACAATACACACAAACAGAACAACTCAAACATCGTGATTAGAGACCGCAAAGACAAAATGTGCCTTCTTACTGACATGGCAGTCCCTTCAGACTGCAATGTATCTTGGATGACCTTCAAAAACTATCAAAATTCAAAGACCTTGAAATCGGAATCACATAAACGTGGTGCATGAGGACATCAAAATTCCTGTTGTAGATGGAACTATCGGATTGATTAGAAAAGATCTCAATAGACCCATTGAAGAGATTCCTCGTAGAGCATAAAAGAAATGCAAAAACTGTTCTCAGAAGTACAACCCACACCTTACGAAGGGTTTTATCTATGTAAAATATGTGTTACTTTTTTCTTTCACAACTGCTGTGGAAAATGTCATGATACCATTGCTGACCTTAGGTCTCTGGTCAGGACCCGGAATGAAATGAGTATACATCAGAAATCAAAGGAAATAATAATAATAATAATAATAATAATAATAATAATAATAATAATAATAATAATAATAATAATAACACACCAGGGGCACTGCCATATCCAACCGACTAAATATCCGACGTGGAATCTTTCAAGGAGACTCTTTGTCTCCACTTCTGTTTTGTTTGTCCTTACTCCCTCTGACGCATGAACTGAACAACAGTAGCTATGGCTACAAAATAAATAACAACATATTCAATCACCTACTATGATCTCAAACTCTTTGCCAAAGACGACAATGAGTTGAAGGGCCTACTTAATATTGTAAAATACTTTAGTGACGACATATGCATGAGCTTCGGATTAGATAAATGTGCTAAAGTAACATTTAAGAAAGGTAGAATTTTAGAAGCACCCTTAATAGATTTAGATTTTGCCACGAAGATTAGAGAATTGGAGCATGGTGAAGCTTATAAGTACCTAGGAATTAGTGAGGGAGATGGCATACAACACTCCCAAATGAAAGAGAAGGTAAGGAAGGAGTACTACAGGCGTGTACGCCTGGTACTAAATACCGAGCTAAACTCAAAAAACCGAATATCAGCTATAAACACCTTAGCTGTTCCTGTGGTGCAATACAGCTTTAATGTACTTAACTGGACCATAGCTGAAATTAAGCGAATGGACGCCAAAACGAGAAAGCTCCTCACTTGCTACCGCATGCATCATCCCAAGCTGATATTGATCGCCTGTATGTGCCCAGATCCGAAGGAGGCAGAGGACTAGTTCAACTAGAACTATCCTACAAAAGTACAACAATTGGCCTCCAAAGATACTTGGAAAAAACAGAAGACTGGATGATGGTATGTGTCAAGGAACATGAAAGTAGTAAGTGTCTCTACTCTGTAGTAAAGGAAGCCGAAAAATTCAAAAAAGAGCTTCAAATGGGCACAGAAATTCAAATACATCACTGTACACCGGCTGAAGCTGCAAAAAACTTTTAAAAAATGCAAAGAGAAATGCGACCGACCAGATAAAGAAACAATGGCAAAATAAACCGCTCCATGGCCAATACTCTGCCCGTACCAAACAAGCAGACGTAGACAAAAACCGCACCCATCAGTGGCTACGTAGTGCAGGGTTGAAAGGTGAAACTGAGGGTTTTATAATTGCTGCACAAGACCAATGCTTGTTAACTAGGAATTATCAAGCACATATACTAAAATACTGTGTTAGCCCAAGATGCAGATTCTGTGACAAATATCCAGAAACCATTGATCATCTTATATCAGGTTGCACGATATTGGCATCCACTGAATATAAAACCCGGCATGACAGAGTGGGCCAATATCTGCACTGGAAAATTTGCAACTCCTATAGGAAGGAAACTGGAAGAAATTGGTACGAACACCACCCTGACCCGGTTACGGAGATAGGACCTGTTACAATTCTATGGGACTACACAATATACACTGACAGAACAATCAAAGCCAACCGCCCAGACATTGTTATTAAAGACCACAAACAAAATAAGTGCCTCCTTATTGATATGGCAGTCCCTGCAGACTGCAATGTGTCTTTGAAGATATTCGAAAAACTGTCAAAATACAAGGACCTTGAAATAGAAATCTCAAAAATGTGGCACATGGGAACATCAACAATTCCTGTTGTAGTTGGAGCCCTTCGACTGGTTGGAAAAGATTCCAGTAGGCTGATTGAAGGGATCCCTGGAAGTCCATGCCTCAAAGAGATACAAAAAATTGTTCTGACAAGTACAGCCCACACTTTACGAAGGGCTTTATCTATGTAATTATTTTATTTTATTTTTTTTTTTTTTTGCAGTGGAAAGTGTCATGATGCCATTTCTAACCTTAGGTCCCTGGGCGGGACCCGGAAAGAAATGTGTAAACGCCAGATATCAAAGGAAATAAAAATAATAATAATAATGAAATCCCCTGAATTGCATAGCGGTATGATTTGTGATCTTAATTAATTAGAAGTGTTTATCTTGATTAATTCAAATGGCTTACTGCAAATAAATGGGCATGTTCTGTATGGGGATTATGTATTGAGCATCTCAGTTGATGGGTGGGAATAGTGGGTAAGCATCACGGGCGCGTGTCACGAGGGTTGTTTTTATTTTAAGGACGAGGCAGCCAAGTCGACTTAGGTATCATATCTAGATAATTAAGAATGCTCTCAATCGGAGACAAGCTTCGCAGTGTAAACTACTGGAGATGATATTATTTCTAACGGGGCTCCGTCTGCTTTTAACAAAACCTCTTACCTTTTCATTGACATTGATGTATGTGCCTGTCGTATTAACCTGAAAACTCAACTCACACACTTAAATAGCCTCGTCAGACTGAGACTTTTATATGATGCCATTCAAGGCGCCAAACCGATTCAGAAAAATCTAAACTGTCAGCTGTAAAGAACAAGTTTCTAACGTCAATCGTTAAAAATCGCTTTGAGTGAGTGAAACCTATAGATCTTGGCGAAGACAACATTTCTTCGAACCTTAGTGAACCTGTACCAATTAACAGAAACCAGATTAATTGAGAACTTTCAAGCAACAGCTAAAATGGATATCACATGTAACTCGAGAAAATAATGACTTGATAAAGATATTGACATTGCCCACTACTTCAATTAAAAGGCTAGGAAGGAAACTCCAAATACTGTAAATAGCAATAACAGCTACTAAGATTTGAGAAATTCTATTTTCTTGAAATATTTTTTAAGAGAAACATTTTATCAATTTCGCCTGGGTACTACTGCTCGGTCAATGAATGCCGGATGTTTTCCTTATAAGGAAACGGCTAATATTGCCATTACGATTACACTTAACTGAATAAGTGTCGAGATCGGTATATTAGGCTTCGTATATTTACACCCAAGCATAATTTTTTTTGGCATACTATTCTCTCATTTATATTAACCCCTTTAAGGCCTGCGTTTGCGTTTCTGAACAATTTTAACCCTTCTACCTGAGCTCCTGAGTCAAAATTCGCAAATAATTGGTATGTAATGTTTCACGGTAGATATAAAAATAGTTTCAAGTGTTTACACACTTTCCAACCGGTAGCTGGGTATTAAGTCATTTTTCTCTACCACCGTTCAATCGGTGGCTGGGAATTACGTCACTTTTCTCTACCACCGGTAAATCGGTTGTCAAGGCTCAAAGGGTTCATAATAATAATTATAGTCATAAAAGAAAAGGAATCGGAAAATATTTATATAGTTATTTTTTTAAATTGATTATAATACATTATTTCGAGTTTTTATATCACAAGTATCGTATATTCTCGTGTAACGCGTGATTTCGTGTATCGGGCTATCCACAGTTTTTCACCTATAAGAAATGATTTTATCATGTATCTCGTGTATCATTCTAGTTCCTTTTTTGAGAGACCAAATTACAATAGACTAAACTCTTTTTTTTCTATCTCTTTATTCCATCTTCTAGTTAAATAAGTTAAAAAAATAAAAGAGAATGATAAAAGTATCGCTAGTAACGCTATACTCATTGCGTAAAAGCCTACAGCCATAAACGAGACAAAGCTGAACATCTTATAAACGGAAACAAAAAGTGAAAAGATGCATATTCGCTACTTTTGTTTTACAATACGATACGAATATCTGAATATTACATGCATTATTATTGGATACAGTTTAATAAATCATCAGTTTTATCAAAAGCATGTGTATTTTAAATTCACCTGTACTTTTTGACTACAGTAAATGGATCTATAGTTTGGTCAACGTCGTAGCCAGGGCCAGCAGTACTTACGGTAATTTTATACACTATTTACATTATTCGGACTATTGTTCTCATCTTTGTCGCCATGTTTATCACAAGGTTTCGGCCATTGGAAGCTCCGGCCTTCTTCAGGTGGTTGGAATGTCGAACTGAACCATTTATTTCGCTCACTGGGGTAGACTGTTCTAGATCCACGTGCTATGTCTAATGGATGTCAGTTATCTCCTGTTAATTCTGCTCTGAAAGTTCTCCCCTGCCTTAACCAGGTATTGAACTCACACTCTTTGGGTCCTGTCACTGGATCTAACTAACGCCTTTATCCACGGTAGTTTTATATCTGGTGTATGATGTAACCCCCTTAAAATTAGCTTCAAAATTAGGTCTTCAAATGTCGCATGATACGCCAGTATGTACGGTACCTATTTTTTATCAACTGTGCGCTCAATAGAAGGCCCAAGAGCCAAACAAGCTAGAGGATTATTGAATGTGATTGTTGTAGGAATGTTGGAGGAAGTGGTAAGATTATAAGATATCGAATAATGATATCAGGTGGCTTCAGTCTTGAAGAAGTAAAAATTGTATTTATCATGGAAGCATTTACTCTAGATTATGTTTTATTTTATTTTTTTAAATATTTTTTTACAGTAAGGTTCACCCGGAACAATACCCGGGGGCAACTCGAGGTAGATGGTTACGTTAAGGGGTAGTTTTGGCGGGTAGTAGAGGAAGATAACGATTAACTTTAGATTTGAAAATGTTAAGATTGTAGTGATCGGAAAAACATCCTCTTGGGAGTCGGTTCCACAGTAGAGGCTTGCGACGCTTAGTATGTGATCAGGAGGTTGTAGCTTGGAAAATAATCCATCACTCACAAGGCCGTGTACTCGGTTTTGAAATTTATCAAAGCTGGAAAGTGGAGACTGTACTGCCCAGATTTGACAGCAATACTTCCAATTTTTGCTCTGATCTGGCTCTTTTAAAGATTAAACTTAGCAAGTCATGTACTTTCTAGTGGTTCTGGCAAGAGATGAATGACAGCAGGTCTACTTACTGCTCCAACACTTGATAATGCAGCTGTCTGGATGTTACTTTCTTTGTTTTTCCTCGGATGCCCAGCATTGTTTCGACTGCTCCAATAACAATGTGTAAGTTTTTTGTTTTTTTTTTGTTTAAAGATCATTGTTCAATTCTATTCCAGACTCAATTGATATAACAATATCCACCCGCTGATACTTTAATATTCTTTGTTTAAGGGGATTAGATCAAGTTTCCTGGTTCGGATTCCAATGAATTTTCCTTATTATATTCTCTTAAAATACCTCCGGTTTGTAATTATTTTAATTGGCATTTTTAATTAATCTCAAAATACTAGCAAATTACCGTTTTTATATGTCTTATAACATACCTGTCTCTATTTCTGACACGAGACATTGTAATTATTTACATTATTTACATTATTCGGACTGTTGACGTGATTGTGATGTTCACGACGTTTCGGCCGTTGTACGCTACGGCCTTCTTCGGGTGATTGGAATTTTGAACTAAACACTTTATTTCGTCCAGGGAGATAACTGAGACACCCGAAAGAAGCATGACACGAGGAACTAAAACAATCTACCCAGGTCAACGAAATAAAGGGTTCAGTTCGACTTTCCTATCACCTGAAGAAGGCCGGAGGGTACCTCGGCCGAAACGTCGTGAATATGACAATAAAGACAAGGACAACAGTCCAAACAATGTAAATAATTTAAATGTATTATAACGTTTACATAATAAAAGTTCTAAATTCCCTGATGGTTAACTGGTACGAGAAACATCTGAAGAAAGCGGGAGAGCACAGCTACTTAACGTTGTGACAATAAGAACAGAGATAAAGACAACAGTCTAAGCGTATAACTTCTAATTCCAGGAATTGAGACAAATACTCCTTTCTTGATTCAACATAATAGCCACATCCTCTTTTATTCGATAGTCTGCTGGAATAATCTTGCCCTTACATGTTATCCAGGAAAAGCAAATACATTCTATAACTGCAATTTCAATTTAATTTTTTCGTTTGCTTAAATCGATCGTCGTCTCTTCCAACTATTCTTTTACTCTCTTTTCGCGACCATTCTTTACGCTCTAATAATAACAGAAATGGCACTTCCTTTTGAATTCCATCCTAATTTTAGCTTTTTTTATTTAGATGCTAAACTTTTCTGATTTCTTTTTGCGTCTCTCAGTTTTTATTATTATTATTATTATTATTATTTATGCTTGAATTTTCGCAGCAGAGTAGATATGAATAGCAATGGTGGTCAAATGAAAGCTTGCCTTCTCAATAACCCAGCACGTGTCGCAGCATTGTAGCTGATTTTAATTGTTCCATCGCATGTACGGTTGATTTTTTTTCTAGGCATTCAAATCAAAGAATATTTGAAACTCTTCCAGGCGTTTTAATAATGATGAGTATAACTGAGCTTTTAACGTTTTGCGGCTCAGAACGAGAAATCAGCGAGCCAGGCTCGAATTCCAATCGAGTTCGTTGCCTTCGCTTTCACACAAATATACTTGGGAATATTATGAATCGATCCCTTCTCCACGCACTTTAAATAGCATAGAAGACTGGGTTCATTAGCCATGTTTGGCAACCAGTCTAGTAGAAGGACAACTCTTAAATCAAAATCGTATTTAGCCCTGGCGAAGAACATATTTAAATACTAAAATTACTTCAAAGTAGTTGCAGTATACACCACAGGCTGGTTCTGTCGGTGGTAAAAAAAAAAAACAAATGTCACTGAACAGACGACCATGCTCGGAAGTCAGCAGGTATGCTGACGATGGGAAACTCACTAATTTGCAGTGTGCCTTCAAGTCGAAATAGCATTGATGATAATAAATTTATATTAAATTATTTGATAAATTATTATATTAAATTTAAATCTATATATTTCACAAATTTTTCCGTCCTAGGTATGACGATAAACTATATTCGCGTCCTGAGTAAGACGATAAACTACATCCGGCAGCAGAAGGTATTGAGGAGCGTGGAACCACCTCTTAATTGCTGGTGTTCCCAGGTTCACTCTGACTCGGGGTGGTAGCAAATGTTACGGTCCCAGCAATTGGAAAAAAATTGACCCCCAAACTGGGGTCAAAATACTATCAAAGTATAAAAATATGTTTAATACCAGCAATACATGTTTGTAAAACGGTGGAGTAATTGATAGTGGCTCGGATTGAGGAATCGAAGTTCGAATTCCAGTCGAATCCATTACATTCACTTACGTGCTAATAACCTTGGGTAAGGTATGAATCCACTTCTCCCCCCCCCCCCAACTCAGCTATAGGTAAGTAGCAGGTCAGGCCTGGTTCTATAGTCTTGGATGGCGACTATTCTACCGCAGAAAGAAATGGCAAACTACTGCGGGAAAAAAACTGCCTCGTCAGTCATATATCGAACGATACATGATCGCCTAATCATGTATTATGCATGGCACATAACTGACTGAAAAGATTATTACCAGTAATAAATATTTGAAGAACAAATTATTACCAGCAATTAATTTTGAAAAAAATCACCATCAATACATTTTTGAAAAAAAAATATTACCAGCAATACATTTTTGAAAAAAAAAAATATTACCAGCAATACATTTTTGAAAAAAAAAAAATTACCAGCAATACATTTTTAAGAAAGAAATATTAGCAGCAATGGATTTTTAAGAAAGAAATATTAGCAGCAATACATTTTTAAAGAAAGAAATATTAGCAGCAATACATTTTTAAAGAAAGAAATATTAGCAGCAATACATTTTTAAGAAAGAAATATTAGCAGCAATACATTTTTAAAGAAAGAAATATTAGCAGCAATACATTTTTAAAGAAAGAAATATTAGCAGCAATACATTTTTAAAGAAAGAAATATTAGCAGCAATACATTTTTAAGAAAGAAATATTAGCAGCAATACATTTTTAAAGAAAGAAATGTTAGCAGCAATAAATTTTTAAAGAAAGAAATATTAGCAGCAATACATTTTTAAAGAAAGAAATATTAGCAGCAATACATTTTTAAAGAAAGAAGTATTAGCAGCAATACATTTTTAAGAAAGAAATATTAGCAGCAATACATTTTTAAAGAAAGAAATATTAGCAGCAATACATTTTAAGAAAGAAATATTAGCAGCAATACATTTTTAAGAAAGAAATATTAGCAGCAATACATTTTTGGAAAATAAAAATCTCGTCGGCATTAAATAACCCATTAAGGTTGATATGCCGTAAAACAAACCAAAGCAAATTATCGTAAATTGTCGAGTTTCTGGCAATGCACATATTTTTCCGATTGTGATACCGCTCAAATCAGTAGTATGTGTATGTGACATTATCTGTTTAATAATAACGAGCCGGTTTTTTTATGTAATACCAGACTTAGAATAGTAAATCATATGATTATGGAACTAGTTTCCGATGTTTGCAATCAACTACAGACTCCGAACAAATCTGCGTTTCTTCAGGATTAATTTTAGAAAAGGCTGGATATTTTCTTTTACATTTTTAACATAATCTTTTAACTTAAGTTTAACACAACTCCATGACTGAAAATAAAACATTTGTGTGTGCAATTACTAAATACTAAAATACGATTTCTCTTTCAATTTACTTGTTCATCTGTCTTAATGAAAATAATGGTCTTTTGCTTGCGTAATATCGACATATCACACAGTGTATTAATTCAAAACAGGGGCACATCACCTGACATCACATTACGGAGAACTGATATTAATCTCTCTTGAGCTCAAACAAAAACGATTACAGCTTGCCGGCCACTGCCACCGAGCGGACAGGCAAATTGTATCATCTTTACCCCTATGGCAACCTTCTGGAAGTGTCTTCTCACGAAAATTGACTTTTCCAAATACCATAGCTCAGGACTAAAAGGATAAAGATAAAACGTGGCATGTCCCTCCAAAAATGTATTCAACCTGTTCTGCGGCGATTCCTGCAACAAGAAATTCTTCTGTTCTTCCAGGAGACTAATGGCCGCCCACAGTCACGATCACGAGTCTCGAATTCCATTAGGGTCGTTGGTGCACCCCTGTACGGGAGGTGTAGAAGAAGTGGCGTGTCTTAGGTTGGGTTCCAACCAACTCTAGACTGAAGAATTTGAATTAAGAGTTTTCCTTTAGGACAGGCTGACAACCAAGGTTGTAGGACCAGTCTGTCCTGCTATTTACCCATAGCTAGGAAGAATAAATGGATGCATACATTACGTGCTAATACCTTTGGGTACTCGACTTGAATTCGAACTCGGCTCTCCGATTCCTCAACCCAAGCTGCTAACCATTACTCCTCTGTGCCGACCATGTTATTCAATATGTCCTGTAAAATGTTCTCTAATTTTCCTGGTGGACGGGATCACTATACACCATTAGACTTGTGAAGGTCATGTTGTGATAACACCTGACTCTTACAAGTAACCCATCTACATTTTTTTCTTCTGTTATTTGCAGTGTCTTTTCTGCACATGGCAATCATTCTCCTCAACATCTTCCTATCCTTTGTATCTCTGAAATCGTTGAATCTTAATATTCCTCCCATAATATTCTCAGTTCTCGTATCCATTTACACTAGTCATTCATTTACACTCATTACGTAGCTTAATTGTCCTTCTTGGCTTTCGCGTGTCTTGTCCGTGTTAAATTCTCCAAGCACTCTTTCCTCGTGATGTGCAAGAAATATCAAGCGTCCCTTTCTGATTCTACGTAGAGTTGTTCTTTTGTTTTTATTTTCCTCAAAAATCCCCTAGTTGCTCACATCTTGCGATTATGGTATTCTCAGCATCCTTCGGTAGAACCACATCTCTGTTGCCTCATGTCTCATCTTCATCCGAGAGGAAATTGTCTAGCATTCACTGTCATATAAGAAAAGTGATATTACATAGTATTTCTACACTCTTTTGTTTCTTTTTTTTTTCTTTTTATAAAATTTCTTTATGTCTCTTAATACTTTATTTAGTTTTTGGAAGCAGTGTTTCGCTATTCCAGTGCACAGGAATTCAATAATTATCTCTGGAGAAAATAAATTTAGCCTCGGAAGAATTCATAGTCGCGTGCAATATTTACTTAAATTAACTAACTCCTTGGCTTGTTTCTGTATTTAGACGCTTTCTTTTGCTGAATTGGTGAAGAACAATACGCTGTATCTATTTTTCACGGTTTAACAAACTTTAATTTGAATGAAAATCTAATTGGCTGTGCATTGTGAAAATAAAAGCAAGATATACAAACTAGTCATACATAGAAATAAATTCAACCACAATTTTGATTTTTAAAAATGCTACACTCATAAAAAGAAAGAAAATAACTCACTCAGAAGGAAAATCCTAGAGAGTGCCGCCATTGAATATTACCCAAATATTAATCTATGCCCAGGCTTTTTCCCTATTTCACCTTTCTTAACAGAATTACTACTCTCCCAAACAAACGTACACAATATCGTGAAATCAAATGAAAATGGTTGAATCCGTCAATACAGCAATAATAACAATATCTCCACACGTGACAGTAATTGATGTAATTTTCAGTTAACGGTATGAAAATAGCGTTCTCTAAATCCTTTCTAAGGACATTTTGTTTTTGTTATTATTAGTTACTTTGTTTAAATAAATTCATTTCGTTTTTTTGCCTTGAGAAAGTCGACATTGGACGAAACGCGTCGGCAACTATTACAGTTTTCTTATTGTCATTTATATTTATAAATATACAAACGAACCAAACAGTTTTGTCCACATGGGGGGTCAATAACCGCAGCCAGAAATAATCAGAATTAACCTCACAAATAGGCGAATAGTACAACGATTATCAGCACGGACAGTGAAATTGGCGAACCAAGTTCAAATTCCATCCTCGTCTGCTGTATTCACTTTCGCACTGGGAAAGAAATTAATCTATAATTTCTCCCCCCCCTCAATTTTGGTTTAAATAACAGAGTGGACTAGAATCTCTAGTCTTAGGGGGGTAATCCGTCTAAAAGAATAGAGGGCAAAGGGAAACAATTCCACTTTCTTTCCCAAGACGATAATAAAAAAGAAAAAAAAAAGAGACATAGAGAACGATAGAAAAGAATCCTGAGATGATGTATTCCCCGAACACTATACTCTTAACCTCTTCAAATCTTCAGTCCGCCGTTACAAATCGTACGTACCCTCATAATATGCTAAGTCGGTAAGCAGGGTTCGAATTCCAGTCGAGTTTGGCACACTCACCTACATGCAATTCCACTTGGCTAAGATATGAATCCCTCCCTTCACCCCAATCCGTCTATGAATTAAATTCGAGGAATTCTATCTGGGAAAAAAATTATTGTTATATCCCAAAATTTCTTAATGCAACATTGACCCAGAAAATATTATTATTGCAATCAATTATCGGTTTAAATAATCCACAAAAGTGTTTAGAAGCCGGAAAAATAGACAAATAAATCAATCAAGAACTTTTTATTACAATAATGTTCACCCTGTTCAAGGCCTAAGAGCCACTCGAGGTAGAAGAATACAGAGTACTCAGCTCAGTTTACGGGGATAAACAGATAACAGTAAATTCGAGAATTGAACAGGTTAAGATTGCAGTGATCTGTGAAGCGTCCTTTTTGGAAGTCCGTTCGTAGGAAGGAGTTGCTGGAGTGAAACTTAATTCTCACCAATGGAAGGCGAAGGCAATGAGGTTGGTTCGCTACTATATGCGTGGCATGTCAGGTCATACCCATGAAGGTTAGAACTGGTAGAACTAAAAAAATGTATTTCTCTGGAAACATTACATGGAAATATAGATAGAGCAGCGAATTGCTTTTAGCTTTTCGTCTGTGGAAAGAGTTTGTAGGGTGAAAAATAGTTCATCACCCACAAGGACATTTTTGAACTGGAATATGAAAACTGGGACTTCACCTTGCTCCTCTATATATCAACCTAATAAATAATGTCTAACTTGATTAAAGCTTAAGTTATGAACTGTGTAAACATTTAGTGAATATAAAAAAAAATCTGATGCAGAATATTATAGATAGAATATCGAATAAAAAGTTAAATTAATCTATTTTTTGTTGTCCTCTACGATTGAGAAACAATTGAAATAATAGGTGAGAATGGCAAAGAATAATATATCCGAAGATACTATTTGCTATCTGCACGATGGTATACTTGCAGGAGTACAGGTATGAGACAATGTCCAAGGATGACGCCTGGGGTCTGGGTACTATAGATAATACCTTATTGATTTCTACGTGCGATCAATTATTATTATTCAGTCATATTATGTATAGGTTTCTTCCCGTGTAAATCGAAACGGACAGCCAGAGTACTGCCATTTTTTCTCACCAGTGTAAATAAGTTGCAAATGCAAATGCAAACGTATAATCCAAGAATCAAAAACGCAGGTAATCGGAGTGCTGGGATAAACTTTCTGCTAAGAGGAAGGAGGACAACCCCGGGGAAAGGTGGAGTTTTTTGGTGTTGGGGGTCGACAGGAACAATCATTTTTTACGAATCATGCAAGTCAGGGTAAATAATGATACAAAGTGTAATTAAATGGACAACAACGATAACAGATTTTATAGAACAGTTCAACATTATATTAGACGATGAAAAGAAAGACGAAAACCATTCATTCATAAACAAGTCAAGTGATATATTTATGAATAATGCTTAAATGATGATTCAAATCAGTAAATTCTATTAAGTTAAATTAAGTTTTCCTCTATATTGATTATGCTTAATTTGTGTGTGTGTGTGTGTGTGTGTGTGTGTGTGTGTGTGTGTGTGTGTGTGTGTGTGTGTGTGTGTGTGTGCTAGATTTAATAAGTTTCGTTGATTTTGTATATGAACTTGTTGGTTGGTTGGTTGATTTTGTTTCATGGCATATCAACCTCTATGGGTTATTTGATGACGAAATTTAAATATTTTGAAAGCAATTGTGTGCCTTTACCTACAAATAAAATTTATTGTCGCTTTCAATACGTAATGTTGGTCGTTTTAATATTGTTGGAAGGAAACATAAAGGGAGATAACTCCAACGTATTGTAAGAGTTATCCCACTTGCTTTGGACATCGTGACGTCAGACGTCACGTGTGGCAATACGGAGAGAGATCCAAGATTGCGGACTACCCGGAACACGTGTGGCAAACGTCTCTGCATATTTCACTAATTCTTTTGTAGAGTAGTATTAACTCAGTTTATCTAGTAATTAATAAAATGCTGTAAACCTAAAAACGTTCTTGGTAATTATTTCCAATCAACAAATGCATTGCTCGGTCCTCAGAACTCACGCAAACATAACAAATATAAATATATATTGTTGTTTATTTTACTATAAATATGTATTGTTGGTATTTTTTTATATGAATATATATTGCTTGTTTTTTTACTACACAAATGTATTTTTATACTTTCAGAGTGTTTTATGAACTTGTGCACAAAGTAATGGTCTAAAATTTTAAATATGCTATCAAGTGGTGTCCATTTTACATTAATTCCTATGGGAGAAAATATTTCAGGTTTTCGAACATCCTGTATCAAGAACGGCTTTCAGGAATTAAATTTGTGAAGCGAGGTTTCAATATATATATATATATATATATATATATATATATATATATATATATATATATATATCGGTTTAATGTGAGTAAAATTTTTCACGTAGCTCATTGATGTGATGTTGCGTAAAGCATCCCGACTCCAGAGTTTTATAGACGGACCTGTTCGTCCATCCTACAAGGGATATCTGCAATTGATAGTTATTTTTCAATTTTTTTTCTTTTTATACACATTTAGCAGTGGTGTAAATTTTCTTTGTGTATGTGTGCGCGCTTGTCTGCATTCACTTGCCCTCGTCTGCACAGATGTGCGTCGTACTCATTTTGGCCTTTTCTTCATTTTGCTTCTTTTTTTTATCTGTAGCAGACTTAGTCAGTGTTGATCCGCCTCTAGAAAACTGACCTATTTTTATTTATTTTTATTTGTAGGCATTTTTTTTTTTGCTCGGAAACTTGTATTTCGTTTAATTACATTTTTAGACAAATAACAGGTATTAATGATTAGGCAATATATATATATATATATATATATATATATATATATATATATATATATATATATATAAAGAAAGAACAGTAAGATATAAAATCCGGCGTTCTTATAGATATTTATATTTTTACACAATAGTGCTCAATGTAAATTTACAGAGCTTTAACATTATAAATTAATTGATTTAAATATGTTTTTTTTCGCTACACAGTGATAACCATGTTTCAAAAATGGAAGCTAAAACCTTCGAATTAATTATTTTAAATCAATTAATTTATAATATATATATATATATATATATATATATATATATATATATATATATATAAAGTGAACATTGAAGTCAACACTCAGAGGCGATAGGCTGTTTCATGCTAGGCGCAAGCCTGACGATTGCGTCTAGCATGAAACAGACTGTCGCCTCTGAGTGTTGAGTTCAATTATATATAGATATATATATATATATATATATATATATATATATATATATATATATTGAGCAATAAAAATATTAAAAAAATTAAAATCTTCGGACACACTGGGTTGTAAATTAATATTCTTTCGTTTCTATTATTATTTCATTTTGATTCCTCGACTAGTTTCGGTCAACATGGCCATCATCATGAGAAAAAAAAATTCGGCTTGCTGGTTGCAGTGAACTACAGAAATGATTGTCTTGATGGAGAAAATGAACTTTTGCCTGTAGTTCTCATTTGTCTTTTTTATTTTTTTAACATGAATTTTGGTCAGCCCTTGTGTTGGTCAAACAATCTCTTTTAATTTGTTATTTAAGATAAGAGCTGGATGGATTTATGCTGCTCTGAATTCCCTTGGTCATTTTGACAGATTTATTGGTTCCTGGAAAGGTGGGGTGTCTCTGTTAGTGTGTGTGTGTTATTTGGCTCTTAGGGAGTGAGTGAATATATACATATATATATATATATATATATATATATATATATATATATATATATATATATATATATATATATATATGGCTTGATGATACTTTTCGAATACGCCTGTCTCCTCTTGTAGCCGGTTAATACCTATTGCAGACATCCTCTCAGACAAATTTTGTATTTCTTCAAGAGTCAAACTTTGGTTCATACGGTAATTATACTGTGCAGACATGAGTTACAATTTCTGGCAGAGAACGCCTCATATGGTGTGATCAAAAGTTGTACAAGATCCCTGGGTGATATGAGATTTCGTGGTAAGGCAACCATCGGCCACTTCCGAACAGCTTCATCTGCCTAATTTTACAGACAAAGTTCGGTTAAGTTTTCAGCGGTGCACGTTTCTCAAGGCCATTAACTTCAAATCACCTCCCTGACAAACTGACCGTAAGATTCGAAATGTGAATTTTGTTATGACTCGAATACACACCTACATTTCACCCTATCTCTCTCTATATATCGCTTTTATTTAATATGAAATATGTCAGAATAATATTTGTTATTTTCTGTTTGTGTTGTTTGCTTTTCATTGGTTAAGTAAACCTCAAGTGTATGGTAGCATTCGCGTGTATAATGTTTGTGCGTTTGCATATCATAATTCTAGTTGGTCTATGTGTGATTTGGTTGATAATGTGTGTGTGTGTGTGTGTGTGTGTGTGTGTGTGTGTGTGTGTGTGTGTGTGTGTGTGTGTGTGTGTACTCGTGTGAGTACGGTATCTAGTGGACATTTTATTTCTCTCTGATTGTGCCTTTATATTGGTAAAGAATGTTTTTTTCCGGGAGGGAAATAATCTAGGTTAATCCGGTTGTAGTTGTGTGTAATGTTTCCTTAGTAAGGATTTTATGAAAGTTGGTGATATAATAAATTGTCTATCGATGCAATATCGATACATATATTGATAAATACACACACACACACACACACACACACACACACACACATATATATATATATATATATATATATATATATATATATATATATATTTCATCAGCATTTTTTTCTGGGGTTATGCCGTCGGAATAGCATGTTATCTAACAAAGTTACTTTTCACATAGATCTTTATTATGTTTAAATTCGGGTTATACAAAATGGAAAATTTTGAGCCCCTAGTGAGGATGAAACTCATTATCAATATCCATTGAATTAACTTTTAATTATCTCCCTACGGCAGGCACAATGTGAAATCAAAGTACGCTCCCAATCGAATGAATCTAGAAAATGTAACGCTTCACCCGGTTTAAACCGACCGCCTGGCTAACAACCTCAAAGGCCAACTAATATGTCTGTGTTTTTACTGTTTTTCTTCATGTGACTTCAAGACTAATTTGATCAGCGCCCTGAGTCGTTTCTGAAGCTTTGAACTGCGACCAATGTGAAAGATGCAGGGCCAAATAATAGTGACGTTCTAAGCTTGGATCAAAATCTCTCGAATTGCTTGGATTCTTCCACTTGTTGAGGCGTCCAATTGATTGATCGAGCTTTTCACTCCTTCATTTAGCAAAAGAGGCTGATCTTTATTCTCCTCTCAAGCGGCAATGGGTCACTGAATTATCACTGAGCTGATGTTGCACCGAAGATAATGTTCGGCATAAAATCGGTACATGAACTGCACTTTTTATGAGTGAAAGAATCAAAGGTAAGGGGCGTTTCTCTCAATGCATTGTATTGTGCCTGTTACAGTCATATCTTGCCTAATAAGAGAATGACATGAAAGAAAATCTTTATACAAAAAGACCAATATTGTGGTGACAAATTAAATTAGATCGATCCATTTTATGAAATCATTAGGATTTCCCTTTTCTCCGTTTAATGTAAATAAACCATGAAATACCTAATATATATGTGTGTACTCTCTCTCTCGCTCTCTCTCTCTTTCTAATATACACACAGATATATATATATATAAATATATATATATATATATATATATGTATGTATGTATGTATGTATATATATATATAATTATAACATAAACACTACAAAAATAGCCATTTTGTTTCAACACTCCTGATGTTGAAACAAAATGACTATTTTTGCAGTGATGATATTTTTGAATAAATAATATTTGCTTTACTCTGTATTGAGCACTCTTTTAAGAATAGTGTTTTTGGTTATTGGAATTTTATTCCGACTACACCAATAAAAATTCTTGTATATATATATATATATATATATATATATATATATATATATATATATATATAAAAGTAGATATGGAAATCAGCACTTAGAGGCGACAGTCCGTTTCATGCTAGTGCAATCGTCAGGCAACCTGACGATTGCACTAGCATGAAACAGACTGTCGCCTCTAAGTGCTGACTTCCATGTCCACTTTTATATTTACACACGCTCTATCTCTAATATTGAGCACTTTATCCCATAAATATAGCACACTTTAAGACTATATTTCTTCATATATATATATATATATATATATATATATATATATATATATCAACACTTGATAGAGACTGACAATTTAGTACATTGAGCAAAACGGCTAGCCACAATACGGTTTTGATTTCTACGTTCAGAATCTTTATATCTACATACACTATATTCCTGATATTAAGCACACGTCTTTCATAAATACACAGGAGCTATGGTGAACTATTGGATAGCGGCTCGGATTAAGGAATCGGAGAGCCGAGTTCAAATTACAGTCAAAACCATTATATTCATTTACGTGATAATACCCTTGGGAAAGGTATGAATCCTCGTTTCTACCCCATCTATGGCTAAATAGCAGGACAGACCGTTCAATAGCCTGGGATGACTACTGATCTACCACAGAAAGAAATGGCAACCTGCTGCGGTAAAAAAACTGCCCCGCCGTATCGAAAGATACATGATCGCCTAAATATCACGCATGGCTAATAACTAACTCTGATAAATATAACAAACTTAAAATAATATACAAATGGAAATAATTTGAATGATGCGAGAGAAAATAGAAGATAAATCTCCCAAACAAAATAAATTTAAAAAATTGCTACTAAACTACCTGCAATCACATTATAACAAAAAATTCCAACTACACTACCTACAACCACATTATAACAACAAAAAAAGCGGAAAATCCATAACCAAAATTTAATAATCTTTATTTTAAATATCACGGCGTAGAACCAAAGAAAAAGGTTTGAAATAAAACTCCACAAAACAAAAAGTATGTAAAATAACGAAATATATAAATGAATAAAATAATAGATAAAAATAAAATATACAATTTAGAACAGGATTCGGCAACCTTTTGCTAAATATGTGCCAATTTAAGGCTTCAAAATTATTCAGTGTGCAGACGCATTTTTATACAAGTCAAGGTCAATATTCCTGTTCTACAATATATTTTATATAGTAATATATACTATGTGTAATTTGGCAGCAACTTTTCTTTTAAACATGTTGTGTTGAATGTTAAAGACAACATCGTCTTGCATATTTTCTTTTGAATTTTCTCATATTTTCTAATGAGACTTTTTATTTGAAAATGATATCGAAATAAATATTGTCCGTACGATAACCTAGTACTTTCGAACATCATTGTTCATCTTCAGGGTCAAAATTCCGCTACAAGACATTTGGCAAATGTTTTTAAAAAGATTTGACTAAAAAAATTTTGACCCTGAAGATGAACAATGATGTTCAAAAGTACTAGGTTATCGTTTGGACAATATTTATTTCGATATCATTTTCAAATAAAAAGTCTCATTAGAAAATATGAGAAAATTCAAAAGAAAATATGCAGGACGATGTTGTCTTTAACATTCAACACAACATGTTTAATATATACTATATATACTTTAGTATATATTAAAATTGAAACAGCTAAATATCTTCTTTGCGTTGTAGTAGTTATCGGTTCGGTTTTAGTCATCTCCTTTGCAGCTGTGTGCTATTGGATATTGCTTGGCGTGCCATATGTGGCACGCGTGTCGTAGGTTGCCGCCTGATCTAGAGGTCATGACATTAAATAACCCTAAGCATTAGCCCTAAACAAAAGAACTGGGGATTATATATAGAGCCTCTAATGGAGTTGAGACACTTTTCCTGGCGATTGCATTGAACACACTTCTCTTGTAAAAAATAAGTAATATTAAACAATACATACATGCATGAGAAAATTACGATCTATTGAAGTCTGAATGATGTCCTCATATTATATCCCATAATACAAAGCTAATGGACATAATAATGAAATCTATTGAAATCTGAATGAAATTACCAAGCAATCATGTATATTATTATAACTACACGAGAATATTTTTTTCATCCACAGACTGTTTCGCTCTATCACAGCTCATCAGTGTGTCTAGACGTCCGGTTGCCTCTAGCCAGGATCGAAACCCGGTATATATATATATATATATATATATATATATATATATATATATATATATATAGTTATAATAATATACATGAGCTAACAACAAAAGGAGCTTATGTTGAAACCACATTAGACATACCAATTCGTTCACTAGCTCACTCTACTAAATCTACTTTCTAAATCTACCACAACTCTCACTGTAGAAGGCATAACATAATTTACCTAGTAGAATGCACACTATGCCAGAAACAATATTTGGGAAAATCTGAATGACCCTTTCACTACAGAATTAATAATTATCGGAATCGGATCAAGTCGACTCCCCACGAAATATCATTACCTGTAGAACAACATTTATGCCTAGAAAAACATGATTTCAAAAGCTATCCGAAATTTACTATAATTGAAAAAAAAAATAGAAAGAGACAGAAAAGATGACCTTTGAAAAATACTAGAGGGACATGAAGACAAATCGATTTTGCCCCTCAAAACACTTCGTCCACATGGGTTTAACCCCAAATTTAACAACATAGTTAGAATTAATATATAACCCCATAAATTAAGCCATACCCACATTTCTCACTCACAAACACTTACCACGCACATCCCATTCCCAGCAACCAATAAAATTGTCAAAATGACCAAGGAGGCAATTCTTAGTCAGGAATCTGCCATCCCCCATCTTAAAAACAACTTCAAAGAGGCCGTTTGACCAACACAAGCACTGACCAAAAATAACAATAAAAAATAAATGAAAACTACAGATAAAGTTCACTTTCGTCAGAATGAGTCATTCATTTCTGTAGTTCACAGAAGGTATTTTTTCTCCTGATGATGGCCATCCTGGCCAAAACTAGTCGAGGAATCTAAGTGAAAAATAAAACAAAAACAATATTAATTTGTAATAAATTGTGTCTGAAAATTTTATTTTTTTAATATTATTGTTCAAAACATAAACACACACACATACACACACACACACACACACACACACA
>OZ038476.1:24328524-24388524 GCA_964036315.1 Acanthosepion esculentum
TAATTAATTTTTTCATTGAAATTACGTTGGAATAGATGTTAATACTTCTAGACAAAAATGTATACATTTTAATTAAAAGAGTGGAAAACTGATGCTAACCTCTCTCGTAAAACAATCCAAGCACACTCAGGTTATAATACCCACCACTTTTATACTAGGATGTGTTATTGTGTTACTTGATAGATTCATATATAACTATATGATTGGGTGAGGTGTAGATGGTTTTGACCTGTATATTTCGTATTTATTTATTATATATATGATTATGTGTAGATATAGATATACACATGCATATTGCTCATATTTTTTACTGATGTTAGCTATCTGCATTATGTATTTATTATCTGTTTTCACATTTGAAATCTGATTTCCACTATGGCGGTCATTAATGCAATGCATATATTAAAATTAGAGAACGTTTAAATATATGTTTGACCAATTTGTATACTACATCTTAATTTATATGAAAGGTTTCTCATGTAGATAGAAATACAGATACTTATTAAACTTAAATATGTAAACTTTTAACATTAGTAGAGATATACTAGATAATTCTGATCCGATTAACTTTATTTTTTTTTAATATTTTTTAAACATCTCTTCGTATCCCATTAAACTTTAATAAGTTTATTTAAATTATAAAAATTTGCGACTATTGCTTGTTTTATATACTTCAGATAATATATCTAATTGTTTCTTTACATAAATAAGTTTTATTTATAGATATTTTCTTCTGTATATCAAAGTACTTTTAATTAATTATTTATGGAGAATCTCATGGGTAATTATATTTTTAAAATACACACACACACGCACATATATATATATATATATATATATATATATATATATATATATATATATATATATATAACATACAACGTGTATTAACAAGTGCGATACTCTGTCTTCATCAGCCGCCGACCAGGCGTGATATCACGGTTTCGGTGGCTATGGCGGGACCGCCACCTCTGGTGCCGCCAGCAGCGTTTGCCACCAGACAGGGTATGAAGATAAGCTAATTAATCGTTCCTATTTGTAAATTCTTCTAGTGAAATAAATAAACGATTGAAATAAATAAACGATATATGAAGAAATATAGTCTTAAAGTGTGCTATATTTATGGGATAAAGTGCTCAATATCAGAGATAGAGCGTGTGTAAATATAAAAGTGAACATAGAAGTCAACACTTAGAGGCGACAGTCTGTTTCATGCTAGTTGCAATCGTCAGGCCTGACGATTGCATCTAGCATAAAACAGACTGTCGCCTCTAAGTGTTGACTTATATATATATATATATATATATATATATATATATATATATATATATATATAATCTGTGTCGGTGTGTGGGTGTGTGTACAGAAATATATATATATAGTTTTATATTTTATATTTTTTATTTTGAATAGATCTTTTTTGCGATTAAATTGAAATCTTTACCTAGGTTCTGAATATTTGTTTGAATATTTTTTAATGTTCTTAGCCAATCACTAATTTTAATTTAAATTATAAAATGTTTGTTTTTAATTGAATATATATGTGCCAAAATCTTAACCTAGGAAGGATCCAAACATATTTTCGAATTTACACTTCTTTCAAATGTATTCTCAATAGCCAATTTCTTGTAACGATTTTTGTCTACAATTCGGATGTCAATTTAGGTCATCACGGATGTTAATAAAACCGTTTTCTTTTCCCTCTTCCTACACGATGATAACTTATCTTTCTTCCCCCAACTCTCTATATGTATGTATGTATGTTGCGGCATTCACCCTGGATCGGTTAAGCCGGCTCCTTCCAAGGAATTAACCGCGTCCGGAACGAAGGCCGACCAAGCATTCTCGATTCCAACGGCGGCGAATTCTTGAAACGGAGTAACAAGGGAGTTACTAACCCTGCCGGAGTAACAAGGGAGTTTGAACTTCACGCCCCCACATCTCGCGTGCTATCCCAGTGGAGGGAGGAATATGCTCTTACTTGCTGCAGAATTTCCAGAGACGCAGAGGCAGGATTAACCAGACGCCGAATGGTTTTGAATTCAGAATTCTCCTAGATCAGTTGCCATCCAAGGCTATAGAACCCAGTCTGTCATGCTATTTACCCATAATTGGAGGGAGAAGAAGAGGATTCACACCTTTAGGGTGTTAGCACGTAAGTGAATGTAACGGATTTGACTGGAATTCGAACTCGGCTCTACGATTCCTCAATCCGAGCCGTTATCCATTACTCCACCGTGCCTCCTCAACTCTCTATATGAAATCACTTTTTCTCAATCTGTAAACATAGAGTAAATTTTTCCATCTTTGTTTGGTTTACAGATCTGAAGATTTGAAGTGATGTTTTATTGGCTCCAATATAATAAAATATCACCTGATATCAATTGTCTGATGCGACTCTGTCTCTGACTGACTCTGAACAGTATTTACTGTCCCACCCACGAGGGATAGATGTGGCACAAGGCCGAATTTAAAGTGGGTATCCCCGAGCCCGTAGGCTCGGCCAAAAAATGCCCGTAGAACCCGTATAAACGGAATCGGGTTGGTCAACCTCCCCGAACGAGGCTCTGCCCTTCGGCTGAGCCTCGTCCAGGTTCCTCTCTGCCAAGAGACAGAGAGTTCGACCGTCAAGCCGAATCGTCCAAAAACGACTGACTCTGAACAGACTGCTCCCTCTTGAGGCGCAGTATTTATGATGTACGGAATAGTCCATTAATAGTATGGGTAAGTTCACATAACATATATATATATATATATATATATATATATATATATATATATATATATATATATATATATATATATATATATATATATATATGTATTAATAAAAAGAAAGAACAGTAAGATATATAATCCAGTGTTCTTAATGATATTTTTATTTTTACAAAACAGTGCTCAATGTAAATTTACAGAGCATTAATATTAATTATTGAATTAATGCTTTTAATTTAATTATATTATTAAATTTGAAGTTTTTATCTTCGTTTTTTGAAACAAGGTAATTCCTGTGTAGCGAAGAAACCATATTTTAAATCAGTTAATTTATAATATATATATATATATATATATATATATATATATATATATATATATATATATATATATATATATATAGTAGTGTGTGTGTTTTGTTAAACGAGACTGACAAGGTCCTTTTGTTAATATTTCCATTATACCTTTGTTTTATAAGAAAAGTCTTTTCTTAAATTAATGAGTATAAAAATTTTCCCTTTGTTGATTTCGAGCACTTTCATCTAATATACAAGTCAAACCGGAATTTGAAACCGAACCCTTTATTTCGTCCTCCGGTAGATTATTCCACGTGCCATGCCTCTTCCAGATGTCTCATTTATGTGTGTGTTCAATACCAGGCCACAGCAGTGATGAACCAAAAACTTGGAGCGTTGAGTTAAAGGAAAATAACTGACACATGCGGAACAGGTATGTCACCTGGAACTCGAACAATCTACCCTGGTGGACGAAATAATGGGATCGGTTCGAAATTCCCATCACCTGAAGAAGTCCGTAGCTTACAACGGCCGAAACGTTGCGAATATGGCAATGAAGGTGAGGATAAGACCGAATAGTGTAAATAATCCAAGTAATCAAAATACCTCATCCCAGCGATATAGACAGATAAAAATGCATTAGAAAAAATAGTATTATTCCTAGTAAAAGAATAAAAAATTACCATTAATACATTTTTAGAAAAAATACCAGTGCCCTCAAGATAGAATTCCGGCATTAGATAACGTATAACGAGTTGATATGGCGTTAAGTAAACAAACCGGACCAGACTCAACCTACTTGATGGAATTAAGTTAAGTGTGATAAATAACTGTATTTAGAAAACTTTGTTTATTTTGGATAAATGATGGAGAAGTGATACTGGAAGCAAACCGCTTACATAGGGACAGAAAATAAATTTAGTGCCTAAAAAAGTAGTAAGAGGCGCAAGAAAATGATGTGTCTTCCCACTGAATTATTTCAACCTTTAAAGCGAGGCTATCCCAAGGAACCTAGAGATCATATAATTATTTATTAGCGGTGAGCACAATCTTAACAATATAAGACATTGCGTTGATGGTAGAGCTAGAAATAAAACTGTAGGACATCCTAAACACGGTAGTAACCGAAAACAGGAAATACCGTTTAAACATCAATTGTAGAGGGGGAAATGCATAGTTATCTGCAAGAAAAAATCCAAAATACGTGCTACGTTTTTTAGATGTCGAAATCGAACATGTACAAAAGTTTAAATATATGCGAAGTGTTATAACAGGTGATTGAATATGTGACAGCGAAATACGAAGGTGCATTGAAATAAAGAAAGATGACATCAAAAAACTAAGCAGAGTATTAAGAAGACACGAAGATTTCGTTAGAAACAACGAAAAGAGTGATGAAACGCTATGCAATATCAATCTTCCTAGATTCAAGTGAAAGCTGGACAGTTTTCTCTCGGATGAAGAGAAGACTTATAGCAACGCAATATTTGGTTTTACAGAAGGATGCTGAGCATATCATGAGGGCAATGAGGAAAATTTAAAGAAGACGGAAATAAGAAGGACAATTATATATAAAATAAGAAAGAGTGAATTGAAATTTCTGAGGGCAAAGTGTTAATTTTAATGCCTCTATTTTTTTAGTCATCTTAGAGAAGCTTTTTTGATTTTTTGTTTTCTTTGTTTTTTACTTCCATCAGCATAGTTGATTCTGGCCTGCAAGAGAATGACTCATTGTAACTTCTCGGGCTAACGTTTACTCTGAAATGAAGTGGGAAGATTATATTTACTCTATTGCCAGGTATATTCTTAGTAAAGAAAGTTTTTATCAACGGAATCAATCTTACACATTTATAAGTCTACCATTCGTCTATGTATTGAATCGTGCTGTAACATCTGGTCTAGTTCTTCTGCTATGTATTGAGATTCTTGATAAAATCCAAAGATGAATATGCAATGTTATCAGTCCTGACCTGGCATCTCAGTTTCAGTGACTTTCCCAACGCCCTAGCGTAGCTTACATGTGCCTTTTCTATAAATATTTTCACGGTAATTGTTCTGCTGAACTTTCCTTTTTGGTGCGTAGATATTCCGAATCTAAGTGCAGTTCTAGATTTGTGGCAAATATTCTCATCATTTTACAGTTGAAACGGCGAGATATGACCGTAACTACTATACTAACGTCTCTGACACTTCGTCTCACTAATAAAATATGTTTCAGCCTCTTGCTTTCAGTCAATTTTGATCTTCAAAACCTAAAATGAAATACCAATCGTTATCTTGTCTTCTTAATTACTATTCTTTTATTTTTCTCTCTACTTGATAATGTTTCCTTTTCTGTTCCTCATATTCTTTCACCTTCAGTTACCATTTGCGTCTTAGTGGCTCCATCGCCTTGTTTGTGCTGAAATGATTAAAAAAGAGATGGACAGTATAAAAGAATGAAAAACCTACCTAATAAACTTGGCAGAACAGTTATTTTGGAGGGATAGCAAAAGACAGAGACTTACTAAGGGCTAAAAAGATAGGAAGTTGTGGAGGGTCATGATCGTGCACATCTTGATAGGACACGGGACATACAAGAAAAAGAATAGTGTTTTAGCATATGTACACATGTATAAGACCAACCACTGACGATCTCGGTCAGTTATGTGCCATGCGTGATACACGCTTAGGCGATCATGTATCTTTCGATACATGACTGACGAGGCAAATTTTTCCCGCAGTAGGTTGTCATTTCTTTCTGCGGTAGACCAGTTATCATCCAATGCTATAGAACCCGGTCTGTCCTGTTTTTTACCCATAGCTGGATGGAGAGAAGAAGAGGATTCACACCTTTTCCAATTACTCCGTCTTTATGATCTGGCTGATCGACATGATAATAATTGTCCAGTAACGAAGTGCACAGGTGAGGTAAATGCTAAAACTAATAAATTATATTGAAAACACACACAGATAGATAGATAGATAGATAGATAGAAGCAGGCTAACAAAGATAGATAGATAGATAGATAGATAGATAGATAGATAGATAGATAGATAGATAGATAGATAGAAGCAGGCTAACAAAGATAGATAGATAGATAGATAGATAGATAGATAGATAGAAGCAGGCTAACAAAGATAGATAGATAGATAGATAGAAGCAGGCTAACAAAGATAGATAGATAGATAGATAGATAGATAGATAGATAGATAGATAGATAGATAGAAGCAGGCTAACAAAGATAGATAGATAGATAGATAGATAGATAGATAGATAGATAGATAGATAGATAGAAGCAGGCTAACAAAGATAGATAGATAGATAGATAGATAGATAGATAGATAGATAGAAGCAGGCTAACAAAGATAGATAGATAGATAGATAGATAGATAGATAGATAGATAGATAGATAGAAGCAGGCTAACAAAGATAGATAGATAGATAGATAGATAGATAGATAGATAGATAGATAGATAGATAGATAGAAGCAGGCTAACAAAGATAGATAGATAGATAGATAGATAGATAGATAGATAGATAGATAGATAGATAGATAGATAATGAATAGCTAAACTTACATAAATCGATATGAACTAATTGAGATAGATTTGAACCGCGAAACAGATAAATCGATATGAACAGATTTAGACATACAGAGATTGAGATAACTAGATTGCTAGTCAAGATAGATAGATAGATAGATAGATAGATAGATAGATAGATAGATAGATAGATAGATGTGAAAAGACAACGGTATGAACAGATTGATAGGAACAGCCTAAGATAAATAGATAGATAGATAGATACAATCTTTGTTATATTCATCCCACAACGACCCTCTGTCTATATTTTTTTGATACATTTTCGATTAAAAAATTGTGCAGTCATTGTCGGGAACTCGATTTAATCAGTACGAGAGACAAGATTTTGTTGGCTATCTTCTGGCCTTTTGGAACGCTAGCATTCAACTTAAGCCAAATTCGCGTGTATCGTAAAAATGGCAGAGAAATATAGAGAGAGAATGAGACAGACAGACAGGCAGATAAAGATTGCACAATGTGTTTCCAAAGTTATATCACGTTTTTGCAGATTTCTCAATAACGACTGTTTGGTTGTGACAAACCAAACTTAATATTTTGATAATTAGTCCTAGACTAAATTACTCTTAGCCCTAGACTGAATTACTATTCCGAACATCCTGTTCATGTTCAAATTATCTGATGTTCCAAAGGTTTCAAATATTTGAAATCACGGTACGTTGTTTCATTATTTGTTATCATTTTATTATTGTTCATCCAATACCAGGCCCAAGAGTCCCTGAAGGTAGATGATTCCAAAATGAGGACGTTATAATGGCGTACAGAGTGGCTGTCAGCGGCTCATATCATGAGGTTATGTAAAATAGATAATGGCTGACCCTCGATTTGAAGTGGCCACTATTTTAGTGATCAGAAAGCATCCTCTGGGGCTGTTCTACAATACACTTCTGGAGAAGAAGCTTTCTGAGTGGAAATTCCTCCTCGCCAGTCAAACATGAAGGGAATGGGTCGGCTCAGTATCTGTGTCATAGCTGGTCTCACCTGTGAAGGTCTTGATTGTTGGATGCAAGGAATGTAGCTTGCTTTATCAACTGCTTTATGAATATAGTCATCGAGACTAACTAACAACTTTACGTCTGTGGGAAAAAGGCGGTAGGGTGGAAAGTAATTTGCAACTAATGATAACTTTTCTTTCTTTGAGGATATTATATATGCCGTAAATAATGTTAGTGCAATTGTAATTAAATCGGTTCGGTGGTATAAACGTTTTTGTAGTTTGTTATTTCATACACTACATGAAGATTTTCTGACTCTATTCTAAAAGAAATCATATGCTTAGGAATCAAATGCTCGTGGATTCTGTATTAATGATAAAACTTTCCTTTAAATAAACTCAGTAAACATTGTTGAATTATCACCCGTAAAATGTTAATACGCTCTGTTCCGCAAAAAGTGTTGTTCTCCGAAGTGATTTTCTCCTGGATATATAAACAAAAAGACAATTTGGAAAAGGACATGGCACTCGTTCCAGGCAGTTTTCTTTCTCTTACGGCAACATGTGTGTTGAGATCTGGCAGACTGTCCCGACTACAATTCGATAACTTTGAAGGTTTATTCGCATGATGAATTAATATATAAATATTTTTGCCACGTTTTTCGTCATTATTAACCCCATTGACAGAGGAGCTAAAAAGCACTCGTAAAAGGTTTACTTCGAGGTCATTCTTTTAACACTTACCACTAAGTAAAGAAAGCCATGGCAAAATTAATAAACTATCAGTTATGATGAAAAATGAAGTACTCACTTCAACAACACATTCTAAATGAATGCTGATGGTGGTCTCTTACAACAAAATATTAACGGAGAAAACAAGCTCATAATCTTTTTCTCTCTCAAGCTGAATTCTTCACAATTTAAATGCAGCATATTTCCGTGAAAAATTCTCGCCTTCTACCTATCCAGCCGAGATTTCTGTTATATTTTAGAAGCAAGTGAATTCATGGTATTCACAGATCATAAGACACTCTACAGCAAACCTGAAAAACATACAGCTCATGAAACATAAAGTAGGTTGCCATTTCTTTTTGCGGTAGACCTGTTGCTATCCAAGGCTATAGAACACGGTCTGTCCTGCTTTTTACCCATAGCAGGGGGAGAAAGAAGAAGAGGATTCATACCTTTCCACGTGTTAGCACGTAAATGAATATAATAAATTCGACTGGAATTCGAACTCGGCTCTCCGATTTCTAAATCCGAGCCTCCTGCACTACTATTATTGTAAAATTTTGATCTGAACTATTAGGTTGGTGCAAAAATAATGTCGTTTTTTGTCGTTCAACTTCATGTAAGAAAACGACATTATTTTTGCACCAACCTAATATTTTTATTAGTACTATGTTATTTTGGTTTCATTTTGTTTTACTATTTTCTTCATTGTTTTTTTTATGGTTTCTTATACTCCCTCTGTTCCGAAATAGTTGTTCCATAGCCGGAAATCTCATGTGGAATATACTAATTCTTAGTCGAATTGTTTGCCGTTTACATTAACAGGTTAGCATTGATGTTCTTCAAGTATTTATATTAGCTTATTCAAGTAGATTAATTTGAAGCGCAAATTATATCACTTTTTCACCACATTAAAATTGTATTTTTTTTTCAGACCACCCGCTGGTAAGAGATTATGATGGGAGAAGAGAAGCCTATAGGCAGAAATGCTAAACGAAATTGCAAGAAGCACGAATTGACAAATAATGAACGTAGTGCTGTGTTGCAAGCACTGCTGGAAAGATCCACAGATCGTGTCCTGAAGCGTGGTGCAATAAACCAGGTTGCAGATGAATTAAACGTAGCTGCAGAACGTCTGGGTTTGCAAATAGAATTAGTTTGCCAGCCTCCAAATAGTCCTGATCTCAATGTCCTTGATCTGGGTTATTTTAAAGCAATTCAATCAATTCAGCACCAGCAAGCTCCAAATAATGTTGACCAGCTCATTGAAGCAGTGGAAGAAAGCTTCAATAAACTTCAGATGTCGAAGCTTAACAATACTTTTCTAAGTTTGCAGTTAGCAATGGAAGAAGTTATTTTAGGTGACGGCGATAACAACTATAAACTCCGGCACATGTCTAAAGAGAAGCTTGAAAGAGAAGGAAAACTTGAAGTATCCATTTCTAATTCTGTCGAGTTGCAACAGAAACTACTTTTGTTAAAGTAAACCTTCCCCAGTTATTTTTGTTATTAATTTAACTGTTTATGTATATCAGTTTCGATATATTTCACACTTATCTATATGACAATTCACTAATATTACTCATTTACTGTTGAGTATGGGAATAAATGATATTTTTTGTTCTTTTTGGTGTTTTTTTATCTACTGGAACAATTATTTTGGAACAACATGAAAATATTTTTGGTACAACTATTTCGGAACGGAAGGAGTATTTAATACCTTGTAGCATATCCCTTACTCAATTCAACAGCAGTCAGTGTCTGTTGTAGCTTCTAATCAATGATTTGCAAGTTTCCGTTGGTATTTTACTCCATTCTTCTTTACATATTCTCTTAATGTCCAGGATATTATTCGGAGCTCTTGAACTAACTTGAATGTTTAATAAACGCCGCAAATTCTCTATTGGAGTCAATTCTGGAGACTGTGATGACCATTCGAGTGTATTGACATTGTTTGCTATAAGCCATTTTTTCGTTGATTTAACTGTATGTGTAGTGTCATTATCTTGTTGTAAAGCCCATTCATTTAGGAGACTAAGCTTTATTACTGACCCAAACAAATTAGAGTCCAAAACATCTTTGTATATTTTTGAATTCATTCTACAATTTATTGTTCTTAAATTACCCTACCATTAGCAGAAAAAACATTCCCAAATAATTTTATTGCCACCAGCACACTTCACCGTTGGGATTATGTTCTACGGTGCAAAGGCCGTGCAATCATTTCTCCAAACGTGAGCCCTTGAATTATCCCCAAATAGTTCAATTTTTGCTTCATCTGTCCATAAAACACTTTTCCAAAGTAATTCGGCTTTATTCTCATGGTCAATAAATAAATTTTAACCGGACATCATTAGGTTTCTTTAATAGAAATGGAGTTTGTCTTGGAGAACGCTATCTTAGTTGACTTCTATAAAGCTTATCGCTTATTGTTCACTTCGTAACAATAATACCTGATGCTTTAATTCTTCCTGTATGTCTCTCTGAGTAGTCATTGGATTTCTTGAATTTTGCACTGAATTCTTCTCATTGATCTTCAAGAAATCTTACGTGATGCATCAGATCTCGATTTGTTCTCAGCAGTTTTCACCTTTTTATACTTATAAATAACGGAACTAATTGTAGTAAATGGTATATTCAGGACATCTGCTATTTTCCTATAGCTGTTGCCTTCCTTCCAATGTTTCATGATCAATTCTTTTTTGCGAATTTGATAGTTCCATGCCTTTTCCTATGATGGCAATTATTGTGTATGATTTGTGTGCAGAGACAACCCTATATAAGAAATGAATTGTGGAATTTTCTAGATTGTTCCGGTAATAAGATAATTGGAAGAATCTAACAAAATCTTGCAAAGAACTATGTAAAAAAAGGTAACATTTTCACTTGATCCATTCATGAGCCAATAAATTATAAAAACTTGCAAACTTTTTAACATTATGAAAACATCTGTGTTTGTTATTGTAGTTTATAGAAGAGAATATTTGCAATTTGGATATTTTCTGTATTTTTTCTTTCTTTAATTAAATAATGACTTCTATGTTTTTTGTTATTAAGTTCAGGGATTGAATTTTAAAGAAATGGGGCTGGCAAAGAAAGGTTCTATTTATGCTTCAGCAGAGCCTGTAAGTGAAAATGTAGCAATGAAATGACACTGTTGGTAAAGCTAAAAAGAAAGTTCGTTCTTCCTTTTTTTATTTCCAAAGCAAAATTTCCAGCAGATTCCAAACCAAACCATTCTGCAGCAAGATAAACAAATAACTTTCTATTAATTGAGTTTATAATTTATTGTTGAAGAAATGAAAACGCAACGCTGGTTTTATCGGATTTTTATGAGAAAAATAAATTATTCAAAATAATGTTTCAGAAATTAATATTATTATTCAAATAATATTCAAATAATATGATTTTATTTTCTACTAGTTGTAACCAACTCAGCATTTCATTTTAAATTGTTTCATTTTCAAAATATGCGATTAAAATATCAAAAATTATTATTTCCCTTTAGACATTTCTAATTTCGTCCGGTTCACACTCCTCTCTAATCTTTTGGAAAGGAGTAGAGGTTTATCTCTTGATCCCTGCTTAAGATTGGGTTTCCGGTTCCATGTAAAGGCTTTTCATTTTCTTTCACACCCACTAGCCCATTTTGTCTTAGTGGCATTACCGCCTTGCTTGAAGCGTGGATTGAAATGATTAAAAAATACTCCCAAGCTGCAATGTAAATGCCATGGTGGCTACACCTATTAGGACATAAAATTATATTATTAGAATAACGCTTTAATCATGAAAGCCATCAACAAAACAATAGCTTTTTATATAAAGATCAGAAAATTTCAAATCAAAAATGAGTAAGAAAAAGTTAATTTAAAATATTTAATTTTAAAAGATAACTATGCCAAATATGTATCTTCATTCCGTTTGACTTACGATAAGCTTAATATATAAAACCCATAATTATAGATAGGAATACTAAGATTGCATTTATTTAATATCACGGCTTCACGTAATATTTGCGCAGGCGCAAACTGGCATTGAACATTACATACATAGTTTTCGGGGTTTCGAGCGGGCATACAAACTTTGAACTTAATATATTAGATTAACAAGAAAGTTAGAGATCGGCTCAAAGCCACCAATAATGATAACATTTTTCGTCAGATATTGAAGTCGATCTCTTTGTATAACTGCGACTTAGCTGACCGCCAGGGTTTTCCGAGCGCATGTACATTGGCGCCAACGACAGCCTTCGGACGCAAACGGAAAGTCAGATGATCTTTGGTCAAAGGTTGCATCTGATCAGAACAAACTACTAAAGCCTGCAGTTGCATATCTTGAAATGCATTATTAGCTGGTCAAAAGTCAATAATATTATCTTCTTTACTAGATGGAATGGATGTACACCAACAAAGATGCTATTCGCACACACACATACACACACACACACACACACACACACACACACACACACACACACATACATATATATATATATATATATATATATATATATATATATATATATATATATATATATATTTGTGGATTTAGGCAGCGATTAGATTATTTCTTTCTAAAGTAAGTACTAACGTCACAGAACATACAGATAAAAACAATAACATAACATCTTCTACAAAAGGCCAAATATATGAGCAAGAAAATGTTTTTCTTAGAAATCTCATAAAGAAATACATAATCCCAGGCGACCAGAACAAAAAAATTGAATTAGTTTTCTTTTATAAAAAAATTTAAAATAGCTAACCTTTTTATCAAAAATAACAACACCCGCAAAATCAAATCTACAACGAACAAAGATTATTTACGAATTCAAATGCCCCCAAATGGGACCATGTTCCTGATCAAACCAAACTCATAAATAATTACATTGGCCCCACTGCTACATGCTAATCTAGACACCAACCCGACCATACCTCCATTAGAACTCATTTAAACACACAAAAAACTTACCAGACTTCGGCCGAAACATATGAATAGAAACTACAAATAGGCTCGTGTACATGTTTAAAATGTATTAAAATAAATGAAAGCCCTAATAATAAAAAGTAAAAGCCAACACTCAGTAACATTAAATATGAACACGGCCATAATGCGCTGACCGTCTTCAGAAAATTAAACATTCGTATAATTTTAGGCACATACATAAGAAACACGTATTTAGTTAAAAATTTAAAAAATAAAAATAAAAATCGCCCTTGATAATAGCTAAAAGAATAGACTAAAGCGATCGGATATGCAGAACTTTTTGACAGTTTTTACACACTTTGTGTTCGCAAACGAAAACACTTGTACAAATTAAACAAAAAGGTTAATCGCAGTACCTTGTCAGCCGTCTTTAACGATATATATATATATATATATATATATATATATATATATATATATATGTATGTGTGTGTGTGTGTGTGTGTGTGTGTGTGTGTGTGTGTGTCATGCAAGTTCGATCCCTACCGTGGAATGCATTTTTCTTTACTAAGATCTCTCGAGTAAGCACGCCGATTGACATAATACACGCTGTTTCAATTTTGTGACTTCCGTTAGTCCATCTATCACACCCTCCAAAATAGCCGTACATTAACCGATCGAAACCAAATTTCGGGGAGAAGTGCAAACACGTAAAGTGATGCAAAGTACATTTGGTTTTACGCACGTGCGTATCCTAGTACAATAAAGCGTCATCAATTGGGGGGGGGTTAAAGGTTTTATCATATAATATACAAAATACTACCATTATTTTTAAAACAATTTAATAATTAAAATGACAAATACTTATTTAATAAAAATGCAATAATTTTTTTGCATATTTTTTCTTTAAGCTTTTTGATATACATGCATCCAGTTTCCAGTTCGCCCTGCGTTTGCAAGTACTATAAACAAATCACATGTCCAAACACTTGAAAGTGATGGAATTTTTGTTCCAGAAAGAAATATTTATGCATGTCCAGTTGTATGTTGCATGCTCAAGAGTAAGAAATTCTAAGAATTTATTTTATTTTAAAAAAGTACGGTTTAATATGAAGGCCTATAAAATAAAATTAAATTAAAGAAATTATTAATCCGCGAAGTAGGGTTTTTGTCAAAGTATTTTCCAAAATTATTCAGCTTATTCAAATTTCATTGATTGGTTTGCGAAATTGAACGAAACGTAGAATTTGTACATTTTCACAAAAATGTTAACGATAACTTCAACAATGCTAAATAAGGTGAGGATTTTTGGAAAAAAATATCGAGTAAATAAAAAAAACGAGGCACCTATTTTAAATACGAAATATCCGCTATAAAAAAACGATTGAAGTGATAAAAATGCCGTAGTAAAAATAAATTAATTCTTCATTTCAAAATAAATTAAATTATTTGAATAAAACGACTCAGTGTTTATTTTTAAATAAGTGTTTATATGGTAACAGTAATATTAATCGTTTCATTATAAAAAAAAGCATTCGGCATTCATTAACCAAACAGTCAGTGCTTCTTGCCCTTGAAATATTCTTTCCATCAAAACAATTTTTCAGAATATGTTTTACAAGTCCAGTAACTTTTATCGCTCTTTCCAATATTTCTTGTTAACCTTTTCTTTGACAGAATGTGGAAAGTCAACATCTTGATTATGTTTCTCTCTTCACGTTATATGTGCTCTCCACTTTATTTGTTGCTGTTGTTGGAAGTCCACAAGCGATGGCGTTTCTACTATTTAGCATACATCTTTGGATTCGGTAGCGCCAGGCGACGAGATTTTAAGAAGAATTGTAATCACTAAGATCTACAGGCTGATTCACAAGAACTTTCTTTTAATTATTGATTTGAGAAAGCGGTGATATACAGTTGATAATTTAGATATTTCTGAGCAAGTTCTTCGCCATCCATGACATCCATATGAAAATCTTAATCTAACGAGGTTATTTAAATAAAATTCCATGGGTGTTAAATAAAATTACATAGAATCAAAGAAAAGAGTAGATTCATTCACTGTTTCAAACGAAAAGTTACTATTTCTTAATTCTTCGTTTAGCTTTTAAAAGGTATCATTCGTTGCTACTACGTTCCTTCAAATATCTGTGTCACATTTTACGTTATCTTGCCAAGTCTGTAAATCCTTGATTTTGCGTCAATAATTCGTAATTCCAATTAATGAGCACAAGTCTGTCACTTTTGGTAATGACCATAAATTCTTTCTATTTTCAACAGCTGGTCAGTTCTTCCTACAACGCTTTTTTTTAATAACTATTCCCATAGTTTTATTTCTGTCTGCCATCAACCTGTATCTGATTATCTCATCCTTTTAAGAATGTTTTCCGATGGCATGAAGTGGAAAGGTTAATTTCATTTCTGATATCCCCGGGTCCACCTTGACTCGGGGTGGTAGCACCTGTCAGGGTCCCAGGTATGGGAAAATAGTTAACCTCCAAAGTGGGGCCAAAACGTGTAAAAATACATTTTATTGCCAGCAATAATTTTTTGCAGAAAAATTTATCATCAGAAATACTTTTTTGAAAAAAAATATTGGCTGCAATACATTTTAGAAAAAAAATATTACCAGCAATAGATTTCTGAAAAAAAAAATTCCAGCAATACATTTTTGGAAAAAAATAAATATCAGCGATACATTTTGAAAAAAAAAATTATTACCGGTCAATAAAAATTACCGGGCATTAAATAAATCATTGAGGTTGATATGCTGTAAAACAAACCAACCCAAACCAAACGAAAGACGGCTTCTTGTTTCCCAGTCAATTTGTTCATCAAAAATTTAAATGCAATGCCAGTCGTTATCTGTTTCTTTAAATCTTGTTATTTTATTGTTCTCTCTCCTTAAATCTGCTTTGTTGACATAGGGTGATTTTTTACCTCCAACAATTCTAAATTACTCGTAATTCCCAGTTGGCAGCATTTCTTTTGCTCCCCCCAACTACACCTCTGGGTGTGTCGCATGCTTCGTAGCGAGATTTTAGCTCAGTTATCGTGGGGGGGGGGGCAGATGCTAGGGGGCTATCCTTTGTCAGAACTCCGAGGTGACTAACGCAAGGTTAATAAGGTTTGTTTTTTCTAATATTTTCTCACATCCCTTGCGTCTTAGAAACGTTATAACTATGTTTCAAATGAAATTATTAAAAAAATTATGTCCATCAATAATAATTTCTGGGAGGACTTAATGAAATTTAATTTATAATAAATGCGTTTTATATTTTTTATTGCAATGATAAAAATTCCTACTTTTCCGTAACAAACTCACAGAAATGTTTAATCACAAATTTATTTCTTACAATAAAAGTCTTTGAAGAGCGAAGTAAGTAGTTAATTACATAGGGTTAATTTTGTTTACGATTATATAGTCCCGTTATAAAATTCAGGGTTTTTTGGTGGGGTTGTTTTTTTTTTGTTTTGTTTTTTTGTATGGGGGGGTTGTGCTTTCTTTGCAAATATCATGCTTTTCTTCATTTCTTATTTCAGCCTCAGGAAAACATCTAGGTATATGCCAAATATGCCCTAAGACATCGATATTTGATGCGTTTCTCCTCTGACAGAGAAATTCATACGCTAGCTTGTAAGGTAATAATAACTTTCTAACGCTTCTCGGGTTGTAATTTCTCACTGACTCAATTTCCCGCCGGCTGGTATTCCAATTCCGTCTTTCTGTCCTTCTCTATACTGTTTTTGAGATTTCCTGCATCCCCCCCTATTTTTTTTTGTATATGTATATATCTTTCTGTGCGCGTTCATGTTAATTTGAATATAAATCCTTCCCCATTTTCCGCTCTTTCACTCTTTCTGATATTCTCTTCATTTCTTTGTCTCTTTCTTTCTCTAATTTTTTTTCTTGTATTTTTAATCAGTTCTTTTTTATTTTTATTTCTCTTTCTCTGGTATTTATTCCCCCCCCCACCGTTGATATATTATTCTCTCTTTGTTTCTCTACCTTAATCTCTCTATCTCAGCCTCACTTTCATATTTAACCTATTATTTCTTCTTTACAGGAAGCTGATATACAAACTTGACGTGTGGTCTTTCATAAATCACGACCGGAATCTGATTTCATAAAAAAAAGTACATTGATTTCGAAAGTCATTTCGTTAACTCTGAGCAATGACTTTCGAGGTTTAAACAGTGGTAGATTCTTGTCATATTTAAAATTTGGTATCTAAAATCCTACTGTATGGCAGTGAATGTTGTATAATTTCGTCACCAATGAAGAGAGAGTTGGGTAACAGAGATGTGGTTCTATAGAAGTATGCTGAGGATGACTCGAGATATGAGGAGACAGAGACATCCTTGTTCGAAAGGTTAAAAGAGGCCTTACAAATATATATATATATAGTCATCCACAGACAGACTGTTTCGCTGTATCACAGCTCAACAATATGACTAGTCGTCCTCTAGACAGAATCGAAACCCGACTGAATTGGCGTCAGCCGGGGATTCTACCACTAAGCCGTTGGCGCACAAGAGGGATGAAGTTGAATTTAAACGTATTTATTTTTAGATAAACACACAGTGACTGAGAGAACTCGATTCGATTTACCGATCAGTCTATATATATATATATATATATATATATATATATATATATATATATATATATATATATATATATATATATATATATATATATATATATATATATATTCATATTTATATATATATATATATATATATATATATATATATATATATAGTGTATTTAGGCAGCATACATGTTTCATAAAAGATGACAAGAAACTGAGATTAAAATTTTATTTAATTTTTCTTAAACAAACTAACAGAAAATACAAGCATGATAACCATCCAAATGTTAAAAAATGATTTTTTAAAAAAGCCAACAATCAATAATATTAACTACAAACACGGCCACAATGTGTTGACCGTGTTCGGAAAATAAAATATCCCCATGACTCTAGATACAAACCCGCAACCCATACATCCATTTAATAAGTAAAAATAAAATCATCCTTGATAATGGTTAAAAGTATAGCCGAAAGCGCTCTGAATTACAGAAAATTTGAACAGTTTCTACACATTCTGTGTCCAGAAAAGAAAACACTTATTCCAATGCAAGAAAATCTTTCATTTCAACTGTAAAACGATGAGACCTTGCCGCCAATCTAGATTAATCTCATGAAGTTGAGGGACAATAGAGACAAGTTCATCAGAAAAATTACCATGAAAGTATTTAGAGAAAAGACAAGGAAGCTACGTTATGGCCGTGGAAAAGAGACTGAAGCTCAAAATGCCAGGTCACAACTAACATCTCTAAATATATAGCAGCAGCTCGCTCTCTCTCTCTCTCTCTCACACACACACACACACACACACACACACACACACACACACACACACACACACATATATATATATATATATATATATATATATTCAAATCCTAGATGCATTTAGCTAGGCTCATTCACCTTTCAACCACTATCTTCGTCAACTGTTTCTCCTAACCCATGATATATATTCTACCCTTTCTATAAAAATCTGTAGTTCCTTTCTCTCTCTCTCTCTCTCTCTCTCTCTCTCTCTCTCTCTCTCTCTCTATTTCTCTCTCTTGCCACGCTCTCCCTCTCTCTCTTTTCTCACGGTCACTCTCTCTTCTCACGCTCTCGGTTCTTTTTATTCCTCCTAATCATGAATATCGCTACAATATCTGTTTCACGGAATCTTTTCTTTTTTTTCGTTCTTTCAATGATTGCAGGATCAAATCAAAAAGCTAATTTCCCCAGATTCCCCTCTGAGCTGTGTTAATTGCTCCCAGGCAGAGTTGGTTGGAAAACCGTGAGGTTGCCGGGCTCGATGTCACAAAGGTTTGCGCAGGAGAATGGCCAGGTCCAAATAAATGAGCGTATTGAGCGTGTTATTCACGCGATACACCATCACGCGATCAGCTAACAAATCGTATATATATATATATATATATATATATATATATATATATATATATATATATATATATATATATATATATATATATATATATATATATATATAGTGAAACAAAGGCCTGACACCACAAAACAGGAATATTGATTTAAATAAACATAATTTTATGTAATTTTTTTTTTTAAATATCCGGACCTAGGCTGCCTTTTGGCCAACGCATCAACAGGGACCAATTGTTGGCAACTTTTAACTCATTTCGATTGATAAGAGATAGGAGTGGAACACGCTTAAAATTACGAATGTTGTAAATACGTAAAATTAAGATTAAAATACTTAATAAAGAAAATTGATCCAGTGTAGCATAAAACGGAAAAAAATAAAGCTCACATATCTCCGAATAAATTCAAGGCTGTAATAATTTTAAGCATAAAGCTTCCAAAATTAATAAATGGTGTTTTGATCTGCCTGTGTGCAAGATGGAAAACGAGTCAGTCGAAAAACGAGACGTGCATGACTAATTATCCAATAGGTGTTGTCCGATCGAGGACTCGTGCACTGATTGCGACACACGAGAATTTATCACAAGAATGTGATCTAATATACCTAGGAATATATATATATATATATATATATATATATATATATATATATATATATATATACATACATATATATATATATATATATACATATATATATATATATATATATATATATATATATATATATATATATGTGTGTAATTTGGTAGCAACTTTTCTTTTAAACATGTTGTGTTGAATGTCAAAGACAACATAGTCCTGCATATTCTCTTTTGAATTTTCTCATATTTTCAAAACAGAATATGCAGGACTATGTTGTCTTTGACATTCAACACAACATGTTTAATATATATATATATATATATATATATATATATATATACATATATATATATATATATATATATATATACATATATATATATATATACATATATATATATATATTCCATATAGTTGCCATAAATATATATATATATATATATATATATATATATATATATATATATATATATATAAAAGTGAACATATAAGTCAAAACTTAGAGGCGACAGTCTGTTTCATGCTAGATGCAAGCATCGGGCCCGATGATTGCATCTAGCATGAAACAGACTGTCGCCTCTAAGTGTTGACTTCTATGTTCACTTTTATATTTACACACGCTCTATCTTTGATATTGAGCACTTTATCCCATTTCTTCATATATATATATATATATATATATATATATATATATATATTCCTAAAGAGTTCATGGGTTTATTGTCAATCCGATATTTTTATTACTTCAAACCTTCTTATTATAGTGGACACTCGTATTTAAAATAGACGTGCCATTTTTATTTTGAAATGTGTGTATTACGGCCAGCGAACAGCCGAATCCCGTATCCAGTCGGGTTCGCAAATATCCTTTAGAAAGTTATGAAACCACTTCTTCTTCTTCCAGCTGTGGTTATCAGTGAATTAAATATTTATTATTATCTCCACAAATCTATTTCAATCGAAAAGATATTTTATGACTTTAACTAAACTACAAAAGTTTGATAAGCCGTAAAAAACAAATCAATCAACTGACTTGTTTGTACTTTATTTTTCGTTGAGTTTAGTTCTTACTTTTCACACACGACGATTTACTCATGACAGGAACTGTTTCAGACCCCACTGAACGCAGGTATTTATCTGCCTTATATATATATATATATATATATATATATATATATATATATATATATATCGCACTCCCGTCGAACTCGACGTATGAGGGTCAGACAGGTCAGTTCCCAGAAACTGAAAGCCCGACAGCCACACAGGATTTGATTATAGTGTTGAAGGCTTTGTGCAGGGCCATCCACACTTTTTGGAGGGACGAATACAGGGACCTGGTGCAACGGATGCCACAAGGTCCCCAAACGACCCTCCGCAGGTTTTGAATTCAGAGTTGTCCTTCTCCTAGACCAGTTGCCATCCAAGGCTATAGAACCAAGTCTGTCCTGCTATTTTACCCATAGTTGGAGGGAGAAGAAGAGGATTCACACCTTTCCCAAGGGTGTTAGCAAGTGAATGTAATGGAATCGACTGGAATTCGAACTCGGCTCTCCGATTCCTCAATCCAAGCCGTTATCCATTACCCACCCAGGCCTCTATATATATATATATATATATATATATATATATATATATATATATATATATATATATATATATATATATATATATATATATATATATATATATATATATATATATATATATATATATATATATATATATATATATATATATATATATATATATATAAACAATATATATATATATATATATCAAAGCGTTTCACCTCAAGCAAGGCGGGAAACCACTAGCACGCAAGGGGTTACAGAGAGTTGGAGAGAGAGCAGATAGGAGTAATAGAGGAAAGGATGAAGAGAAGGACAGGGGATAGATCCAGGCATCTGGAGACGTCAGTTACATTTGAATAGTTGGAGATTATAGCTATCAGGGAAACAGGAAAAGGGGAGGGAGTTCCACGAGCAAGAAGTTCGAGACATGAAACGATTGGAATAGAAGAGACGGCGACATTTAACAGTTTCGAATGGGTGTGAGCGATATGCCAACCTAGTAGAACGCTTAAATTCATGAAGTCTGGGAACCAGCGAAACAAGCTCATCGGAGCAGTTGCCATGAAAGTATTTGTAAAAAAAAAACGGAGGGAGGTGAGGGCACGTCTGTGAGAGAGCGACTGCAGACGAGATGCCAGATCAGGGCCAATTACATTGCATATCCGTCTCTGGATCTTATCATGAACCTTCAGGCAAACAGAAGGGGCACCGGACCATATATGGCAGCAATACTCTATATATATATAGCTAAAAATCTGTGAGTAAGTAATCCAAGTAGATCTTAATAATATAATATATTAAAACTGATCCACAAAAGAAAGATCAATATATTTATTATAGAGCATATAAATGAATTGCATAAAAAGGAAACTCTATTACCCCATTCAAATGGCCATTTCACCCCGGGATATTTTCCCTGGGGCTTGTCAATGTAAAAAGGTTTGTTAAAAAAAATGAATTTTATTTTTTTAAATAAGAATTAAAGAAGGAAGGAAAGACAGAAAGAAGAAAAAATTAAGAAAAAATAACCTTAAAATTCATTTCTTTTTAACAATATTTTTTACATTGACAATCCCCTTGGAGAATATCCCGGGGTGAAATGACCAGCTGAATGGGGTAATAGAGTTTCATTTTTATGTAATTTACATATATATATATATATATATATATATATATATATATATATATATATATATATATATATATATATATATATATATATATATATATACGTCTGTATTTGTGTGTGTATGTATGTGTGTGTGTGTGGGTGTCTGTGCGTGTGTGTGTGTGAGAGAGAGAGCGAGAGAAAGATAGAGAGAGAGAGGGTGAGAGGTACTAAATTACTGTTTTAATGTACTTTCTTCCCAATTGACCAAACATCAGATTTTAGAGGAAAACAATTTCTTAATTGAACGGAATTTTTTGTTTGTTTGTTTGTGTGTGTGTGTGTGGGGGGGTCCTGTCTATCTATATATCCATCTATCTGGTTTGGTATATAATTGTATATTTGTGTACATACGCGCGTACATACCTGCACAGTTATAAGTTATCTCTCGCTATATAAACGCCTCACGATATGAGCCATCGACAAAACTATATTAATATATCAATATCCACACACGTGAAACGGCACAAAAGATCACATATGCATTCGCACAAATATTTATTACGATGTTTAGGATATTTATCTCGGCCCCGACATGACACCCATAGGTGCGTGAAGACTCAACACTCGAAAAGTACAAAAGAAACACAATGCATACAGGAAGGAACAAACCCGTCAGCCCACACATAAATCATTTTGATAATGGCCGACAAAAGTTGAAAGCTATCACGAAACATTGAACAATTATCTTTAAATTCACAAAAGAAAAAGAATGATGGAGCGACCTGCAGAAAACTAAAATGATCGAGAGAAAATAAAGAAAAGACGCTTTTTATAAAGTTTTGCTTCACACCCAAAAGGAGTACTGAAAAGTCTTTCAACCGAGTTATTTCTTGAAAAGACTTTGGATCAAGTCATTTATGACGAAATGTTCCAGTGTGAAAATATTTTCTCCAAAGCGAAGTTACGTGATTTTGGATTTTATTGTGTATAACATATATCTATTTCTATTTCTGACAATAGCTCAATTTATCTCATTTAAATATTCATGGGGACCTACCGGACACTTTTCGGAACATACTTGTCGACAACACTAATATAATAGCATCATCTACATGCAAAAAAGGCTAAAAATAATGGAAGCCTTGTTAATAAAAACAAACCAACACTTAATATTAACTTTGAACATGGACATAATATCTTGACAGTGTTTTGAAACCAAAAAATGAAAACATTTTTTAAAACATACATACAACAAACTATTTCTAATTTTAACTGTTAAAATATAATCCTTGAAAATGGCTAAATGTATAGCCAAAAGCGGTCGGATAAAAAGAACATTCGGACAGTTTTTATATAATTTATCATCCGAAAAGAAAAGAAATATTAGATCGCATGAGAAATTGTATAAAAAACAAACTAAATGCACCTTGTCTGCCGTATTCAATGAAATGTGGATGAAAGAAGGATTGCTGCTTAAATGCACAAATATATATATACAGTGTAACCCGGATATAAGAGAGTTGTCGGGACCGGAGAAGAGCTCTCTTATATCCGGGTCTCTCTTATATCCGGGTTTGGTCTATTATATATACATTAACACAGGCTATAATTTGTGACCAGAGAAAATATCTCTTATATCAGGGTTTATCTTATATCCGGTTCTCTTATATCCGAGTTACACTGTATATATATATATATATATATATATATATATATATATATATATAAAAGTGAACATAGAAGTCAACACTTAGAGGCGACAGTCTGTTTCATGCTAGTGCAATCGTCAGGCAACTAGGCTAGTTGCCTGACGATTGCACTAGCATGAAACAGACTGTCGCCTCTAAGTGTTGACTTCTATGTTCACTTTTATATTTACACACGCTCTATCTCTGATATTGAGCACTTTATCCCATAAATATAGCACACCTTAAGACTTTATTTCTTCATATATATATATATATATATATATATATATATATATATATATATATATATATATTGTCGAAATTATAAGACAAAATGGAAAGGATTTCATCAGAGGAAACGCGTCACAAGTAAACTTTTCCATTTTGTCTTACAATTTCCTCAATACTGTTCTTGATATATAAAAATATATATTGTCATCTCATATATATGTATGTGTGTGTGTGCGTGCGTGTGTATATATGTATGTATTGCGAGATGTTTCATTGAATATTTTAGATAAGTTTTGTCTACTTATTTTCAATTGGATCCTTTCATATTCACGGACAATCTTTTTGGCGTCATTATTAAAGAATTATAGAAAATCACCGTGCTGATACATATTATTCTGAGTAATTTCGACATAGCACAATGTCATCATCAGGGTGTAGTTTAATTATGATTTGTTGATTAAAAGAGACAATTATGTTAAATATTATCTTACGGTTTCACTTACTTTTGCACAGCATTGTACATATCTATATCTATGGCTGTTTCCACATATGAAAATGAATTAATTTTCCTTATTGATCTCGATGTTAAACATTCACTTTTTGGGTGGGTAGCAGTGACACTAATGTCTTTATTGGACTGGTGGTAAGAAAGTTCTTCTGCTCAAAGGGCAATAAAACAATTAAGATTGGTTCGAGAAAGGGCGTGGAAAGATATCTGTATTCTTAATGACCCCTGTATGTTCTTATATCTATTTCCATCTTTGTGTTTTGTATGTGCGTTTTTGCTAGTATGTGTATGTATATTCCCTCTCCATACATACGTAGTGTCTTATTATGAGGAATTAGTATACACATATATATACGTATATATAAACTCTCACACACGTATATACAGACACACAGACATATATATATATATATATATATATATATATATATATATATATATATATATATATATATATATATATATATATATGAAGAAATATAGTTTTAAGGTGTGCTATATTTATGGGATAAAGTGCTCAATATCAGAGATAGAGCGTATGTAAATATAAATATAAAAGTGAACATTGAAGTCAACACTCAGAGTCGACAGGCTGTTTCATGCTAGACGTAATCGTCAGGCCTCCTTACGATAGCGTCCAGCATGAAACAGCCTGTCGCCTCTGAGTGTTGACTTCAATGTTCACTTTTATATTTATATTTACATACGCTCTATCTCTGATATTGAGCACTTTATCCCATAAATATAGCACACCTTAAAACTATATTTCTTTTTATATATATATATATATATGTGTGTGTGTGTGTGTGTGTGTGTGTGTGTGTGTGAGTCTGTATATACGTGTGTGAGAGTTTATATATACGTATATATATGTGTATACTTCAAGTGAGTGTTGACTTCAATGTTAAATTATATATATATATATATATATATATATATATATATATATATATATATATATATTTATATATATACATACACACTTACACACACTTCCTATGTGGTGTAGGATTCGTGTGTGTGCTTGTGAGTAGCCTATTAGTTTTTGTATGTGTGTATATATATTCATTCTTCATAGATACTTGCGGACCGAGAACGGACGTATAAAAAAAAGTGCTCAATGCAGCTGCCTTGAAAAAAAGCATGGCGGGCAAGTAAATAGATTAAAAGAGTAAAAACACCTTATATAACCGCACACAACCTTGGTTTCGACCGTCATGACTCTTCAGGTTACTTTTTTAAATTTATTTATTAAGCAATTTGTCTTGCATCTATCTACATGAACATTCGAGAAATTTTAGTCAAAAGATATATCCCCTTACAAAGAGGAACTTAGGTTTGATCCCTGCCCGGTAAGATTTCCTTTATTAAGTTTTCCTGAATGTGCTGGCGGAAAGATCCAATGCACACTGTTTAATAAATGAAAATGGGGCGTTTGTTTCAAACACGAAGTTTCCACCTTAATTTCGCTTGAAGTAATAAAAATGTCAGATTAAAAAATAAATCTATTAATTCTCGAGGGATTGCTATGTTTATGTTTCGGATATGAAACTGATCAGATATGAAGTTTTCTATAAAATTAATCTGAGGGCTGAGGATATGTTTTCCTTAAAAAACAACTTCACACGCTCCCGTATTCTTACCGGCCGAGCGGTGGAGCATACTGGGTGGATCAAACACTGGTGTTCCCCTAAAAAATGTGACGCAGTTTCAATCCGTGCTAATAAAGGTATTTTCTTTACTAACATATCTTGAACGCCCTGGCTGAATACACACTTTTTATTAATGTTTAATAATGAAACGTCGCGATAACAGCAAAAAAGATAAAGACAATAGTCCGCGTGTAAATAAAATAAATAATTATAATATACTTGCTTAAAAGTCTCCATGTCTTTTAGATTTGTCTGCCCGTCTTTATCCCTATATTGATTTCTTTCATTTTTTTTCCTGCAGTACGATTCCCCTATGATTATTTTTATCTTACAATTCAATCCTTCTCTCTATCTCTGTTTAATTTCTACTCGCCAAGTACATCATCCAATTCTTTATTCTCTTTCTATAGCAACAACACCATCACGCTATAATACCTATTTGATTACATAACACCTGAATCTACATAAATATCTAGGTATCTCTCTCTCTCTATATATATATATATATATATATATATATATAACAAATAAGTAGTCGTATTGTATACACTTGAACCTTTCTCGTGGTCCGGCACACAAGAATTTCGATCGTGTAATCAAAATGCCCGAAACTCAATATATCATCGCGTGCGCTTCGCCTGAAATGGTGATATCATTATCTTGGTGTGGTGCAAAGCAGTTCACCAACAAAGATATGGTGTCCCGTGGGGAAACGTTAGTAGAGAATCCAAAATCTGAACGAACGATCGAAGAAACCTGTGAATGGAATTTATACTGGCAGATGTGTGGGTTTTAATTTCAGCTTGCTAGTCAGTTATTTACACACAACTGCAGGAATTGGATTTAAAGATATCCTCCGCGGGGAAAAGAGGAATGTATCAATTCTGTCATCACTATAATATGTGCGCAGTTATATCTCGTTGGTATTGTGGATTTTAGATATTATTCACATCATAGCAAAAAAAATAAAACAAAATAAATAAAAATAAACCTCGGAATAATTATCAGTTCCTATTTAAGAGCACTTAGAAATTATATCCCTCACTATTTATTGTAGGAAGAGACATGTATTGAAAATACCTCAAATGTCCTACTTATTTCATGTGTAATGCGAGAAGGAAAGATTAGCAAATTCACATAATTAGAATAGTAAATAGTATAAATTCTGCGGATAAAATTGGGCCCATAACATTGGATGGTAAACAACTCTACCTACTAACTCTACCTACCAATTCTACCTACCAATTCTACCAACCAATTCTACCTACCAACTCAACCTACCAATTCTACCTACCAACTCTACCTACCAATTCTACGAACCAATTGTACCTACTAACTCAACCTACCAATTCTACCTACCAACTCTACCTACCAATTCTACCTACCAATTCTACCTACCAACTCTACCTACCAATTCTACCTACCAATTCTACCTACCAACTCAACCTACCAATTCTACCTACCAATTGTACGAACCAATTCTCCCTACCAACTCAACCTACCAATTCTATGTACCAACTATACCTACCAATTGTACGAACCAATTGTACCAACCAACTCAACCTACCAATTCTACCTACCAACTACCTACCAATTCTACCTACCAATTCTACCAACCAAGTCAACCTACCAACTCTACCTACCAATTCTACCTACCAATTCTACCAACCAATTCTACCTACCAACTCAACCTACCAATTCTACCTACCAATTCTACCAACCAATTCTACCTACCAATTCTACGAACCAATTCTACCTACCAACTCAACTTGTAGCTGAAATTACTTTATCTAAATGTAATATAAAAATTGTTTAATTACTTCGGAACGATAAGAGATTAACTGGACAGAAAAAATAATAACAACGTAATGCCTGAAGCATACAATCGTGTTGCATAATAATGCGATAGGCTTCAGATCGTCAGTACACAGCTGAGTATAACTGATAGTGGTAATGAGAGCTGGATAGATATGAACAGTGTGAAATAGAGTTTATAGCGCATGTATGCATAGACAACTGCGGAATTAGCTAAGAAGCCGGGAGAAACACAGAGAGATAATAGTAATTGAAATGTGGTTATATTAGGCGCGTTTGCTTATAAGGAATCATTCACCAATCATTGACCGAGCAGTCAGTGATCTTGTCGGATGAAGTTTATAAAATAATTCTCTTAAAACATTTTTCAGTAAAATAGTTTCTCAAGTCCAGTAGCTGTTACGGCATTTTCAATTATTGAAGGGGCTGTTCTTCTTAAAGTTAGATAGATAGATAGATAGATAGATAGATAGATAGATAGATAGATAGATAGATAGATATGAACAGACTGAGATAGATAGATAGATATGAACAGACTGAGATAGATAGATAGATAGATAGATAGATAGATAGATAGATAGATAGATAGATAGATAGATAGATATGAACAGACTGAGATAGATAGATAGATATGAACAGACTGAGATAGATAGATAGATATGAACAGACTGAGATAGATAGATAGATAGATAGATAATAATATGAACAGACTGAGATAGATAGATAGATAGATAGATAGATAGATAGATAGATAGATAGATAGATAGATAGATAGATAGATATGAACAGACTGAGATAGATAGATAGATATGAACAGACTGAGATAGATAGATAGATATGAACGGACTGAAATAGATAATGAACAGATTGAGATAGATAGATAGATAGATAGATAGATAGATAGATAGATAGATAGATAGATAGATAGATAGATAGATAGATAGATAAATAGATAGATAATGAACAGATAGATAGATATGAACAGACTGAGATAGATAGATAATAATATGAACAGACTGAGATAGATAGATAGATAGATAGATAGATAGATAGATATGAAGAGTGAGATAGATAGATAGATAGATAGATAGATATGAAGAGTGAGATAGATAGATAGATAGATAGATAGATATGAAGAGTGAGATAGATAGATAGATAGATAGATAGATAGATAGATAGATAGATAGATATGAACAGACTGAGATAGATAGATAGATAGATAGATAGATAGATAGATAGATAGATAGATAGATAGATAGATATGAACGGACTGAAATAGATAATGAACAGATTGAGATAGATAGATAGATAGATAGATAGATAGATAGATAGATAGATAGATAATGAACAGATAGATAGATAGATAGATAGATAGATAGATAGATAATGAACAGAGAGATAGACAGACAGACAGGCAGTAATGTTTAAGCAATTAATACATTCTGATAAACCGACTTCTTTAGCATTTCGTCTGTTTTTTGTTTTTGTTTTTTGTTGTTTTGTTTTCTTTTGTATTTGTTAATAGTGAAATAAATGTCTACTGCTCTCGAAGTCTTGCGTCACATTAAATAAATTGTACTCCCACAAAAAGAAATCGAACCTGGATTCCCATTTTTCCCAATCTAGGAAAACCATTTTGAAGATAGTTTAAACTTAGTATTAAGACACAATAATGCGTTACAAAACCAGCGAAGTACCCACTGCTGGATTTCCGCCTCATGATTAATAAAATCTCGCAGCGGCGAGATTTTGTAATTATCGCCCCCTGATTGTAATTATCGCCGCTAAATTTGAAAGACTCAATCTCTTTCACCGTGACTTTTCTTAGCGAAAAGACATATTCTTTTCGCTCTGCAAAATCTGAGTACTCAACTACAGACACATATGTTTGCCTTGAACTTTTCACATTTTGAAAAAGGGCATTAGTTTTTAAAAAAGGGACATTTTCTTTACAGCTCAGAGTAAAATGCGCGTAGAATTTTGGCAGACTGCTACCCACCAGCCGAGTTACGGTCACTTCACAGCTTAATCTCTTTCTTTCATCAGTAGTTATAATAACCTAATACCGTATTCTTCCTTCATAGCAGTAAACATGGAAGCATCAATTGAAGCCACGCTATCGTTACAGCTACTCTCCTTTCAATTCACTGGATATACAGTCAGGGTTCGCGCAGCTGAAAGCCATTTTCACGGCAAGAAGAATAAATTTGCCAAAGTTGTTGAAAATCTTCCAACGGAGGTCGCCCACGAAATTCCCGATTTGTTAAACGTAATTCCCGAAGAGAATCCATACGACATGCTGAAACAAACATTATTACACCGGATCGTCGTGTCCGAAGAAAAAAAATTGCTAAATATTTCCAGCAATGTCTCCATTGAAAATAGGAATCCCCCGCAACTCCTGTGACACATTTTGCCCGAGAATATTTTGCAGCGACTATGTCTGAACAAACAGCCAAACCACGTGACCAAAATATTAACCCCTTGTTTGGAAGAAGCCGACCTAGATAAACTGGCAGGAACTACTGACAAAATTTGCGAAAACGCAATCACGCACAACGTTAACACTATCTAGAACCCTATTAACGTACAAACAGAACAAATCCAGCAACTCCAGTCAGTTATAGCTAACCTTACTGAACGAGTGGTACGACAGGCGACATTCCATCCGAAACGGACGTAGCGGCCGACACATCTCAAAATCTCGCGTACGCAATACCGGAATATATATATATATATATATATATATATATATATATATATATATATATATTTTAAAGCTTATCACTCCAAGCAAGGCTGGAAGCCACTAGCACGCAAGGGGTTACAGAAGGTTTGGAGGAAGAGCAGATAGGAGTGGTAAAGGAGAGGGTGTGGAGAAAGATAGTGGATCGATCAAGGCAAGGGGGTTACAGAAGATTTGGAGCGAGAGCAGATAGGAATGAAAGGTGAAAGGATGTAGAGAAGAGAGGTGGATAGATCAAGGCAACTGGAGATGTCGATTGATGTTACACTTAAATAGTTGGAGATTGTATTTGTCAAGGAAACAGGAATACGGAAGGGAGTTCCACAGGCGAGATGTGCGAGACATGAAGCTATTGGAGTAGAAGAGGCGTCTACATCTAACAGTTTCAACGATGAAGGGGTGGGAACGGGATGCCAGCCTCGTAGGACGTTTAAATTCATGAGGCCTAGGAACCAGCGAAAGCAGCTCATCGGAGGAATTACCGTGAAAGTATTTGTAAAAAAGACAGAGCGAGGCAACGTCGCGTCTGTGAGAGAGCGACTGCAGACGAGATGACAGATCAGCGCCAATTACGTTGCGTATCATCACAAATTTGATACTAATGCTAAGAAGTGTACAAAACCCGGTACATTGCTACCTTCGAACCAGGGAAACGCATATTCCGATCAGTAATGACGACGAATGCGTCTGGCTATTCGAAGAAAAGTCGTCTATTTTACATTCCTGACCCGTTCCACGGATATGAATTTTTAGTCGACACAGGTGTCAAAATTAGCGTTATCCCTCCGACAATTAAGAATAATTTAATACCAGCGCTGTATAAACTTCAAGCAGCGAACAGTGCAAAAATTAACACATGCGGTGGAAAATCAATTGCATTAAATTTTGGTACCCGATATATTTTTCTTGGATTTTTATAAAGATGTGAAGACACCTAGGAGAAGACTGAACTCACAAATCTCCAACCTGTCAGTGAACATGTCTATCAAGACACTGATAGATAATAAAACCCAACTAAAACTCCATCGGACGCCTTCCCGATATCTTTCAACAGACATCAGCTCAGCACTACCGAACAAGACTTTTCACAAAATTCTTCGTAAATTTCCACGGACTACAACCCCATTCAAACATACTGACACAAGATGGGAAAGGAAGAACATCAACACATGCTGCAGCTAGGAATAATTCGACCTTCCAAGAGCCAGTGGTCATCCCCGTTGCTCAGGTTACCCAAAGCAGATTCTTCTGTCTAGCGTCCGTGCGGCGATTTCCGACGACTAAACGCGCGAACAGTCCGAGATTGCTTTCCTATCCCGCATATTCATGATTTCGTGGTCGGATTACAGGGTGTAAAAATTTTCACCAGACTTGACGTAATCAACGCGTACTACCAGCTTCCCGATAAAAACGATATCCCAAAGACTGTAATCGCCAGCCATTTCGGTTTATTCACCAGGATGCCGTTTTGTTTAAGAAACGCAGCCCACTATTTTCAAAGGCTGATAGACGAAATATTAAGAGGTGTATCATTCACTTTCGCATACATCGACGATGTATTAATAGCAAGTAAAAATATGAACGAACATATGGAACATCTCCAAATTCTTTCTTTTTTTTTTGAATGCCTGCAGCATTTTGGACTGAAAATTAATCTCGATAAATGTACGTTTGGTGTAAAAAGAAAACTTTCATTTTTAGGTCACACAATAGACGAAACAGGAATATTACCTCTACCCGAGAAGACAGCTGTTATAAAAAAAATGCTACAGAGTCAACTCGCCAACGTGAAAGGTTTATTTGCATGATAAATTACTATAGAAGATTTTTGCCACACTGTTCATCAAAGTTAGAGACAAATATATTAAAAAGCACTCAGAAAAAGAACGCAAAATTTTTATTTCAAGGTCCTGCCTTAGTCGATTTTCACGAATCAAAGAAAGTCTTGGTGAACTTGGTAAAACTAATTTACCCAAGTGATGATGAAACGCAGTTATAACTTTAACAAAAGATGCCACATCGAAAGCCGTTGGTGCCGTTTTACAGCAATATATTAACAGAGAAAACAAACCTATGTCCTTCTCTCTAAAGCAAAACTCCTCACAGATGAAATACAGCACATTTTCGAGAGAACTTTTCGCTGTCTATTTAGCTATTCGACATTTCCGTTATATTTTAGAGGTACACGAATTCACTATATTTACTGACCATAAGCCATTCACTTATGCCCTCTACAGCAAGCCCGACAAATATTCGCTGCGTGAAACAAGATAACTCAACTGTATTTCACAATTTACTTCGCACCTGCAATATATAAAAGGTGAAGAAACTATTGTTGCAGATGCACTTTTCCTTAGTTCCATATCCTTAATAAAAACGGAAAGTTAAGCTACAAGACTATCGCTAAGAAATAAAAAAAAAGACTATACATTTGTAAGTCAAGGAAGGTACTTTACTGCAACTTGAAAGTTTACCTATCCCTTTCGGACATTCGACTTTCTTATGTGACACGGAAAATGGTTACCCTCGACCTTATATGCCTCCATCGTTACGTAAAAATTTCAACGACCTTCATTGTTTATCACATCCTGGCAGACGAGCAACCACCAATGTGATAACAGACTGATTTGTATGGCTGAACATGTCCACTGATCTAAAACCTTTGACGCAACGATGCAGTCAGTGCCAAAAACACAAAATTAGGAAAAAGAAAATCTCCCATCGGTAAATTCCAGAGACCCGACGGTAGGTTCACTCATTTGCACATAGACATTGTGTGGCACCTCCCACATATGTTTTCACTTATACGCTCACCAGTGTGGATCAATTTACCCGATGGCCTGCTGCCTTTCCTATTACAAATACCTATGCAGAGACTATTGCAAAAGTTGTACTGGACAACTGAATCAGTACATTTGGAGTGTCATCTGTGATTATTATAGACAGAGGATCACAGTTTCAATCCGTACTTTTCAAGGAATTTGTCAGTTCTACTTGGAGTCAAACATGTCCGAACTACTGCATACCACCCTTGTGACAATGGAATTATGGAAAGATTCCACAGACAGCTAAAAACTGCACTAGCCACAAAGATTGACCCTTACAACTGAGTAAATAACTTACCTATTACCCTTCTATCAATACAAAATACTTTAAAAGAAGACCTATACTCCACACCAGCAGATATAGTTTTTGGAACCTCACTGACATTACCCGGTCAATACTTTGAGATAGACAAAATGTCGACTCCATCTACAGTCTTTGTCAACAAACTGAAAGACAAAATGAACAGGTTATCTTTTACTCCCACTAGATGTCTGACCAAACAATCTTTTATGCCTGCAGTTCTACATAACTGCGAGTATATTTTTCTCAGGAATGATCTTGTTAAGAACCCATTATTTCCAAATTATTCTGGTTCACATAAAATGTTGAATCGACATGAAAATTATTTTACAATTCCAAAAACAAATTGACACCGTATCAATTGATCGTTTGAAACGTTCTTACATTGACAAAAGAATTAGACAAACACCTGAAAGAAATCAAAGCAAACAAAGAGAAAAAATGCCCTCACTTAAAATGTCAATGCCTCCAAGAACAAAATACTGTACAATGGCCATGACATTTAGAGACATAGATAATAAATCAGATTTCATAAGAAAATATTCCTCATTCTGGGAATGGAGTATTGTTGGATTACCGCCCGCTGATTAATAAAATCTTGCTGCGGCGAGATTCTGGAATTATCACCCAATGTCTGCATAAATTGGCAAATTTCATGCTGTGTTATTCCAAGCTTTCAGCTTATGTAAGTCATCATGAGGTTGGAAGAATTGAAAAAAGAAAATTGTTTTTTTAAGTAGTAGATTTTATCATTGATTTTGAAAGTTTCGTCATTTTTTTTTAAATAAATAAAATTAATTTCTTAAAAAATACTACCCCAAACACGTAGTTTACTACACATTGGTGTCACATTACTTGCTGTGTCGCGCTGCATTTGATTTATGATTAAAAATATCAGCCAGAGATAGGGTTTTGGCTAATCTCTATCTATAAAAGGCAGTGTGTGTGATTGTGTGTAACGAATGCACGGCCGCAATTTTCGACGGATTTGCACCAGATTTACATGCACATGCTCCAAGTTAGCGGCAAAGGCCAAGACCGACTTTGCATTTCCCAACTCCCATCGATAGTGGAAATAATCGATTTTTTCATCCTTCTACGGCTGTTTTCATGTAGTTTGCGGCCATTTTCTACTGGCCAGAGTGAGAGCCTATAGATGGCTGCCACGAATAGGCAGGAAGATTCTATTGGCCAGCGTGAGAGCCAACAGCTGACTGACACGAATGTTAACTAGCATGCAAAAAAAAATCGATAGCTGCATTCGTCGCAAGTGGGAAAAATTTAAATCAGCATGACACTTTACTCCATTTGGTTCATTCGCTTGCTTAAACTCAACGTTGATTCTGATTCCGCAGAACTGGGTTGGGTGCGAAAAAGTATTTGTTGTTAACATTCTTTTTTCATTCGGTTTTTCCAGTTACGAGTCCTTTTTTAAAGCTGATCGTTTTGTGTTCATTTTGTTTAGTTCTTTTTTCGTAACAGATTTAATGTTTAGTATAGAGCTTAGAAAAAATTCGCAGTGTCAGATAGGCAAGAAATAAGGCAAGTAGCAACATCAGCACGGCAAAGGGCACTGCTTTAAAGGCAAGGATGGGCAAAAATATTTTAAGTCAAGTGATAGCGATTGTTGTATGAGTCGTACGATTTTTGAATCAAGCACGGGCAACACCGGGTCATGCTGCTAGTAATATAATAGAACAGAAAATAAACCGTGTGTCGGTGAGCAATTCCCATTTCTCTGTTTATTTCTCTGTCCATTGATGAAGGACACAAGGGTGTCTGAAAATTCTGAACTTAAAACCTTTCTTTCCGTGCTTCATTTCTGTCATAGACTTAATAATTAATATTCAATAAATGTTTTTCGTACTGATTCAATAAATGTTTAATATTCAATAAATGTTTTTCGTACTGATTATATTGGTACACTTACGTTTGTCCTTCTTTTATTAAGTAACCTATTTCACATAAATATATATACATACATATATATATATATATATATATATATATATATATATATATATATATATATATATATATATATATGGGGGGTATAAATGTTCCTAATCTTTCTCATTCTATGTTTCATCATGAAGCTAAATAAATAAATAACTCAATACAATCGATTTTGTCTTTTTTTTAAAGAATAAATCAGTTAATAGATGTCAACGGCTGAACCAGTGGATGAAGAGGCCTACCCATGACAGACGTGCTTCAGGAGGCGCCACTCGGCATTACAACAGAATCAGCGGCAGTCCGCTGCTAGTTCATAATTAGATTCTGCATGTCTGATTCCATGTGTGCTGCAGAGGAAGGTTATGAAATCAAATGTGTAAGTCACTTCCTTAAACAAACTCACAGCAGCGGAACTTTCTTCTACTCATTTATTTTTCACCTTCAACCAGCTTTTGCCAAATGGCGATAGGGAATGGATGATGGGAGAAGGTTTTGGTAAAACTGGAAGCTTCTAAACCTGCATCTGCACGTTGGCGATTAATGTAGTCATCAAGAGCATCAACTTAAAAGGAAGTGATCAACAAACAAGAAATTAAATTCTTGGATACGAGATAAAGCTGACGACAACGAATCGGTTAATGTTTTACACAATTCAGTTATCAGCCTTTTCGATTTTCTCGCTGAGAGTCTAAATAGCGCAACCTCACCCGAAAAATATTCAAGTTGTCTCGCAGTTGGGTGTGCGCCCTGCATTCGTAATCATTCGTCTCGACTAATGCCACCAGTATGGTAAAACCTTTAATGCATGTATTGTCTGGAAGTAAGTTGCGAAATATGCTAGCCTTCTTTCGTCACCTATCGCTTTTATTATGGTGATTAATGTTACACATTAGCATCGAACTGCTTTTTTGATGCCAGGGTGGAATTTAGCTCTATTTATCTCGGTTTATCATAAAAATAACCTTTACAAAAGCATAAAAATCAGACTTGAGAGACATAAAAGCCCTCACAGGCATAAATAACAGAATAATGTATCTATATCTATACATGTAAAACTATTTGTACTTTGGCAACATAGATATATCTCTTTTGCCATTTCCTCTTAATGCTATGTTCCTTCAGGACGTAGGCGATCATGGCTGTCCACAGATTCCCTTTCTTTACTATCTGTAAATTTTCATGACTACTTGCGAAAGACACATAGTGTTGGGGTGATATCTCTTTGACTTCTCCATTGTTTTGAAACTCAGAGTTTATTTAATAACGAGTTCTGGTAAAAAATAAATTTAGTCAAAACTGACAGTATAGGTAGACGGATTATTTTCTGTGGGTTGTTCGCTCAGCACTCTGAAAATTCATTCCACACAGATACCCAAAGATTCGTCAACATTTATATATACATATAGTCTATGTACTGATTTTATGTAGAATTGGCAGAAAACCGAAGAACATTTCCGTTAGAAAATACTATTTTTACGTGTTTATTGAATGGAAAGTTTTTTTTATCTCCCTGGAATCGATCCTTCAAATCTAAAAATCAACCATTCGTCCTTGCATGGAGTATTGCTGTCATATATGGTCCGTTGCCCCTTCTGTTTCCCTCGGGGTTCTTGATAAGATCTAGAGACGGATATGCAATGTAATTGGCACTGATCTGGCATCTCGCCTGCAGTCGCTCTCTCACAGACGTGTCATCGCCTCTCTCTGTCTTTTTTACAAATACTTTCATGGTAATTGCTCCGATGAGCTACTTTTGCTGGATAGAGGACTTCGTGAATTCAAGCGTCCTACGAGGCTGGCAAACCGCTCTCATCCTATCACTGTTGAAACTGTTAAATGTAGCCGTCTCTTCTACTCCAATAGCTTCATATCTCGCACCTCTTGCCTGTGGAACTACCTTCCCTATTCCTGTTTCCATGATAGCTATAATCTCCAATTATTCAAATGTAATGTCAATCGACATCTTCAGTTGCCTTGATCTATCCACTATCCTTCTCCTCATCCTTTCCTCTATCACTCCTATCTGCTCTCGCTCCAAATCCTCTGTAACCCCTTGCGTGCTAGTGGCTTCCCGCCTTGCCTGGAGTGAAATGCTTAAAAAAATATTAGTACGCTTGTAACTGCCTGTGCATCGCGCTAATTCTACCAAACGCAGGGAGTGTTGAGCGTCCTAGAGGGAAACAGAAGCGAAAGAAGGACGTATGGATACAAGAAGAGGGTGATACAATGGGGTCATTTTAGATAAAGGCAGCTATTTAGGAGTTAAATTAATTTTCGTTACTTAAGGATATGCAGAGAACAATTTTGTCCATGGTATCGCTTTCGAGAGGAAAATCGAAAGAGAGAGAGACATGGAGAGTAAAACATGAAATAGATAGAAGAGAGCACTATACAGAGAGGGATTGGAGAGGGTTCTTCTTAAAGAAAGAAAGTAGTTTGTTTTGAGGGGTTAAATCCTGATTTGTGACCTAAAGATCTATTGAAGACATTTCACTATTTTTAAGAAAGTCAATATCAGATTTCTTATAATTATTTGGAAATGGTCATCGGTTGAAAAGTACAAAGTTTAGCATTAAAAGATTACATCCTTGGTTCTACGCTGTTTTTAATCTTCATTAACGACCTTCCCGATGACCCCAGCTCTCAACTTGGCATCTACGCTAAAGACACTACCATTTACTCCTGCCTCGATAATAAGGCTGATCGGTCAGACAATCTCAAAATGGCAGACGATGTACAAAACGACATCAAGACCGTCGTTACCTGGAGAAAAAGATGACGTGTCAATTTTAACGCCTCGAAAACTAAACCTCTCTCCATTAATCATCTAAGAGACCTCTCTCCGCCTTATGTCACCATCGCTGATGTTATCCTCCAATCAAATGACTCATTGCGTCTTTACGGTTCATTCTTCTCAAATGACATGAGGTGGAAAGTCTACATTTAATCCATCGCATGATCAGCTGCTACGAATGTTTGCGCTTGTGTCGAGCGAGATCTTTTTTTTCTCTCCAGAATCCCTCTTACATATTTATAAATCTACCATTCCTCCATGCTTAGAATATTGCTGCCACATATGGTCCGGTGCCCCTGCTATTTACCTCGAGCCCCTTGATAGGCTCCAAAGAAGAATCAGCAATATTATTGGTCCTGATCTGGCGACTCGGCTTCAGTCACTTGTGTACGACCGTAAGTTTTCCTTTCTGTGCCTTTTATATAAATGCTGTCATGGCACTTGTTCGGATGAGCTCTACGCTATGGTACTTGGACTGTATGAATTTAAGCGCAGTACTAGACTGGCGGTGAGGTCTCATCACTTTACAGCTGATTTAGCTAGATGTAGCCGTAAATTCTATGCTAACAGTTTTTTTTTATCCCGCACTTCGCGCTTGTTGATCTCCCTCCCGGCTCCCTGCTTTCCAATCAACATTAATCTGCAATGCCAATCGCTATGTACTGTCCTTCTTATTGTTCTTTTCTTATCAATAATGTAATTTTCATCAAGAAAAGAAAAATACACATTCTTGTCATTAATTTCAGCAATTGTCTCAAAGTCTTATTGTTGTTTGTTATTTCTGTACGTTTTATTCGTTTCCTTTTCAGTATAAAAAATAGATTCTCTGTCAACTACAAATACATATATAACAACGGGGTAACCTACATTAACGTGTCCAATATCCGATTGGTATTGTGTTTGTTAAAATGTTCTCTCTGTTACTGTCACTTTTATTTCTTTAAAAGTTTGTGCGTACTTGTTTTTGCTTGTTTCGAGAATTTCGTTCTTAAGGGTTGCGTTTGGATTTTTACGGAGCGAAGACGATACGTCTGTATTGTTCATTTTACTACTGCTACATTTTGCTTATGGTGGAAAGGTCGTTTTTATATTGATTAAGTTTCAGATTTTTAGAATGCTGAAATATTTTATCTTTATTTCCAGGTTGATGAAATATCCTTATCATCAATCATTACAGTTGGAAATGTTTTTAGAATGATAAAGTATCGTCATCAGTCTGGAACATAACATGCCTATGCAGTTAATGCAATAACACTTTATTTTATAAAAATATATCTTTTGTTCTAATAGTTTGTTAATACTTTTTTCTATCTCCTTATTTTACTGTAGGTGATGATGCTGGGTTTTTTTTTTATCTCCAATCAAAGCAAAATACATGGTCATAATTATGACCTTTATATTTTGTATAGGTTGTCCAGTTTTACAATGTCGTTTAGAGGGTCGGTAAATTTTCAACTACCGCGGGTGTCACAAACGCCTACGACGCCGCTTCTCGACTCCTCATTATCCGATGTCGCTGTTGTGTAACGATGGCTAATCGGTTAACTTTGTAGGTAATAGTCAATAACTTCACCAATATATCTATATAGTGATTTTCCAAGCGTAGCTTAGATGAGGCACAAGGCCAAAAATAGAGGGCGCCCAGTGAGGATCGAACTCACTTCTCGGCCGTAATTGTTCAAGCGAGACAAGCTTGCTAGCCATTACACCGCCTCGAGGTACCTAACCAATATATCTATATATAATCCAGTGATTATTTTATGCACAGTGCTTAAAAATGAACTGACTAGAACTACCGAGGTAACCTTCCACTGTCCTTGTGCCAAGCTAACTAATTGTAAATATTTACTTCATATAGTTTGACAAATGTATTGTTCTTTCTGTATTTATTGTATACTGTTTTTACGCCACGACCTGTTTACCAGTGACAGACCAGTACGCCACAATACGGAGTGACTTTAGGCGTTTTTGTTTTGTTTTATTTTATTTTTTTTGCATATGAAGGAACACAATCACAGAAAATAGATTGAGTATTGTGATATGATTGCAGCACACGGCAAATTTTTGGGAAACAATGTCAGCAGCTTGCACAATTCACATGCCAATCTGCACTCTACAATTTACGTTGCTGGATCGGAAAACTCCTATCACGGTCAGATGATACATCACCTTTCACAAAATCAAGTTACATCTTTTAAAACGTACTTCAACGTAAAAGCCAGCTTTAATATGCCGAACAAATAATAAAATAAAATTTTCTTTATTTGATTTCGATTATTTTTATTTCTTTCTTTTATTTTTATTTTTTTTAATTATTTTTAAACCAGTGTCACCCCATGCAAGGAAGTGAAGCCACTAAGACACAAGGGGTTACAAGGTGTAGAAGAAGTAAGAACAGAACTATTAATAAGGAGCGTAAAAGAGGAAAGAGTAATCAGCGGAACAATAGATAACGATAGATATTGCATTTAATTTTTGCAGATTTTACTTGCCTAGAAAGCAGAAAGCTGGAAGCGAGTTCCACACGCGAGAAGTGCGAGAAATAAAACTGTTCGCGTAGAATTTACAGCTACATCTAGCCAGCTCAACTGTCAATTGATGAGATCTCGACGCTTAAATTTAAAAAGTCTACGTACCATAGCGATGAGTTCATCCGAACAATTACCAGGAAAGTATTTATAGAAAAGACACAGAGAAGCAATCTTACATCGGTGGGAAAGTGACGGAAAACGAGCCGCCATATCCAGACCAATAATATTGCTGATTCTTCTTTGGATTTTATCTAGGAGCTCAAGGTAAATAACAGGGGCACTTGACCATATGTGGCAGCAATATTCTAAGCATCGGCAAATGGTAGAATTATAGATATGGAAGAGAGATTCTAGAGAGAAAAATTCTCTCGCTCGACACAGTGTACTAATTTTCTTAGCAGCTGATCTAGCAATGAATTCAATATAGTTTTTCCACATCATGTCAGTTGAGAACTATTTTCCCAGTAATGTATTGCTATAATTTTTTTTAATCGTATTTTATTATTTAATTGGTATCACCCCTTGGAAGGCAATAAATCCACTAAGACACAAGGAGTTAGAGGGTGTGAAAGAATTAGGAACAGAAACATTAATAATGAGCGGGAAGAGAAAAAGTAATCAGAAGGACAGTCCATAGAGCTTGACATTGCATTCAAATTTTTGCAGATTAAAGTTGGTTGGAAAGCATGGTGTCGGAAGGGAGTTCCACAAGCAAGAAGTGCGAGAAAAGAAACTGCTCGCATAGAACATACCGCTACATCTATCCAACTCAGCAGTAAATTGATGAGATCTTTACACCAGTCTAGTACTGCGCTTAAATTCAAAATCTAGGTATCATAGCGAAGAGCTCATCCGACAATTACCATAAACATATTTATAGAAAACACGCAGACAGGAGGTGGTAAAGTGATTGAAGCCGTTCCACTAGATCAGGACCAATAATATTGCTGATTCTTCTTTGGAGTTTATCAAGGAGCTCAAGGTAAATAACAGGAGCACCAGACCATATGTGGCAGCAATATTCTAAGCACGGACGATTGGTAGACTTATAGATATGAAAGAGATTCTAAAAAGAATAGTTGTCTCGCTCGACACAGTGAATTTATTTATTTATTATTTAACAATTCGTTTCCATACACGTTACACACGTGACACGAGTCACGCTGCCGTATGCATAAAGTGTTTCCTGCTCTGATAGACGTTACATGCTATCCAACTCCATACTTGCTACATGCTTCCCATTCCAATACACATTACATGATTCCAGCTATCATACACATAACACCCATTCCGCTCCCATACACTACATGTTTTCCACTATCAGGCACATTAAAGATTTCTGCTACCCTATTTCTATCAATCCTTCTCGTTCCCATCCACTTATTATGATTCCCTTCCCATGGATGTTACATGATTCCGGATTCGGGCACCTCGAGGCGGTGTAATAATTAGCAAACATGTCTCGCTAGAACAATTACCACTGAGTAGTGAGTTCGTTTCTCACTGGGTGCCCCCTACTTTCGGCCTTGTGCCACATCTAAGCTACGCTTGGAAAATCACTACATGATTCCGGATTCAAAACATGTTACATATATATAACCCGTCCTGGGTATGACGATAAACTGCATCCGCCTCCTGGGTAAGACGATAAACTACGTCCAGCAGCAAGGCCTCTGATCAGGAGGTTTTGAGGAGCGTGGTACCACCTCTTAATTGCTGCTGTTCCCAGGTCCACCCAGACCCGGGGTTGTAGCACCTGTTAGGGTCCTAGCTATGAGCAAATAGTTGACGCCACAACCTGATTATGAAAATGTAATAATAGATTTTAATACCAGAAATACTTTGTAAAAAAAAAATTATCATTAGTAAACTTTTTGAAAAAAAAAAATCTAACCAGCAATAAAAATCTTGTCAGCAATAAATAACCCATTGAGGTTAATATGCCACAAAAGAAAACAAACCAAACTATACATTTTTGAAAAAACTTATTACCAGCTATACATTTTTTGAAAAAATATTGCCAGCTATACATTTTTGAAAAAATTACCAGCTATACATTTCGGAAAAAATTACCAGCTATACATTTTTGAAAAGTAAATTTTGTCAGCATTAAATAACCCACTGTGGTTGATAAGCCGTAAAACAAAACACACCAAACCAAACTGATTTTTTACAAAGAATACATATCCTATTCATACGAATCTATCCTAAAAATGTTGTCAGCATTAAATAACCCATTGTAACTGATATGCCGTTAGACAAACCAAACGAAACCAAACTGATTTCTTACAGAGAATACATATTCTATTCATACGATTCTATCCTAAAAATCTTGCCGGCATTAAATTACCCATTGAGGTCAGTATGCCGTAAAACAAAATAAACCAAACCATATATATAACTGAATAGTAATTTTAGGGATTTGAATAATTTTGCATAATAATTCATTATATCTAAACCTTGAAATATAAACAGAATGCAGAAAAGCACTGGACGACCTTTTCATTCTATTTTGGTGACTCAAGATAGATAAAGAGAGAGCGGGTGAAATCATCACCGTATTATGAGTATATTCAGAGCAAGCGATACGAGTACTTAGCAGTTTATATATAGAGCGTTGTGTGGTTGTGGTCGGAACAGTATTAAGCGGAAGTAGGGTGTAAAATGACAATCATCATACAGTGTTGATTCCTATGTCCACAACTACAAAAGGTCTATCTCAGGTGCTGGGTACTTCCCCCCGATAAACATAGAAAATCTTAAACAATATATGTTCATATATATATATATATATATATATATATATATGAAGAAATTTCGTACAAAATAAATCATACAGCATGATGGCCATGGCTTATCTGTTTGTTATTTTCTCATTACTCAGTTTTCCCAAGGAAATTTAACAAAACAGTTGCCATGTAATTGCGGACATGTACAAGACGAAGCTGAGCGGAATAAGTATTTTCATTCAGGAACACGTGGAATAATTACTTTTTCCAATCATGGGTCAAAGTAATTGAACACTTGTCCGACTTAGCATTAAATCAATTCTTCTATCAATAAATATTGCCTTATACAGTCCATCTGGCGCCTCAGCCACGAATATCAAAAAGTCTCGACATTTTCTTTTATCACAATTCTCTCATCTGAAATCTCCCGTCTTGTATTTCAGGATTTTTACGAGAAGGGCACAAGACCAAAGATCTGCGAAAAGTTGATTTATGAGATTATGTTGCACATATATATATATGCATCTTTATATATATGCACATATATAATATATATATATATATATATATATATATATATATATATATATATGCCCATATATATATATATATATATATATATATATATATATATATATATATATATATATATATATATATGTCATCCGCAGACAAACTGTTTCGCTGTTTCACAGCTCATCAGTGTGGGTATGGCTAGACGTCCGAATTTGCGTCAGTCGGAACTTCTACCACTAAGCCGTCGGTGCACGGCAGGGATGAAGGTGAATTTTTAGCGTGTTTATTTTTAGATTTAGATAAACACACAGTGACTGACAGTGACTCAATTCTGCCGAAGAGTCGTGCAATATTAGCTTAATTAGTCACTGTCACTTTTAATTAAAATTTAATAAAACACTAAGAAAGAACATTACCATTATATCCAAAATATTGAGTAGCCTAAAAGTTCTGTTCTGTTTTTAACACTAGATACATTTAATTTTAACTAACTTATTTACTTTTCAGTCACGGTATTGTGATGGCTGTCGTATCAGTGCAGTTTATTATTAAATTGTCAAAATTCCTATAGTGTGTTTATTGATTCTTATACTGAAGAAAATAATATTTTCAGCATATTACCATTTTATTTTAAGAAATGTTGAATGACTCATGCAAATATTACAAAAGATTTGTGTAATGTCAGAAGTGATTCGTGAAGCTTCAAAGTTGGGCAAACCAGTTGCAGGCAACAATGATCAAATCAAGAAATTAAGATAAAAATCAATAGAAGATAGCCAACTATTCAAATCAAGGATTGAAATTCATGTAGATCAGCTTAATTAAGTTAGTTGCTTTATTAATGTGTCTTCCTCATAAGTGTAAAATAAATTCTATGCACAATTCACTATTTAAACAGGAAAATAATTCATTCTTGACCCAAATTCTGATGGATCATTAAAAAAAGGATACTTAAACCACATGGAGCACTGGAGACTATCATGTGCATGCAAAATGGACCACTGCTAACCATATTAAAGGTTGGTTATATATATATATATATATGTTTTTTATCAATCTAAACATTATTCACTCTTATCTGATTAAACTCCCAAGTCGGTATCTACGCTGACGACACTACTATTTACTCCTACCTCAAGCACAAATCTACTGAGGCGGACAAAATTAACCTGGCAGCTCAAATTGAAAAAGACCTCCAATCGGTTGTGGACTGGGGAGAGAAATGGATGGTCAACTTTAATGCCTCTAAAACAAAACTGCTCTCCATTAACCACCACAAGGACCCATCCCTGCATCCCATCAGAATGTCTGAGGACCAACTTCTCGAGAGCTCCTCTCTGCGGCTGCTCGGTCTCACGCTGTCCGCTGATCTGAGATGGAACAAATACATCGAGTCAATTGCATCAGCCACCGCAAGAAAAGTTGGTTCCCATTGCCGAGCCAGGAAATTCTTCTCTCCGGAATCGATCCTCCAAGTCTATAAGTCTACCATTCGACCTTGCATGGAGTATTGCTGCCATTTATGGTCTGGGGCCCCTGCGTGTTGCCTCGGGGTTCTTGATAAGATCCAGAGACGGATATGCAATGTGATTGGCCCTGATCTGTCATCTCGTCTGCAGTCGCTCTCTCACAGACGCAATGTTGCATCACTCTGCCTTTTCTACAAGTACTTCCACGGTAATTGCTCCGAGGAGTTGCTTTCGCTTGTCCCTAAGCCTCGTGAATTTAAGCGTCCTACGAGGCTGGCATCCCGTTCCCACCCCTTCACCGTTGAAACTGTTAGATGTAGACGTCTTTTTTACTCCAATAGCTTCATGTCTCGCACATCTCGCCTATGGAACTCCCTTCCCTATTACTGTTTCCCTAACAAATACAATCTCCAACGGTTTAAGTGTAGCGTCAATCGTCATCTCCAATTGCCTTGATCTATCCACTTCCTGACATCTTTCATTCCTATCTGCTCTCGCTCTATATCTTCCGTAACCCCCCTGCCTTGATCGACCCTCCGTCCTTCTCTTTCTCCACATCCCTTCCTTTACCACTCCTATCTGCTCTTCCTCCAACCCTTCTGTAACCCCATGCGTGATAGTGGCCTTGCTTGGGGTGATACGCTAAAAAAAAAAAAAAAAAAAAAAAAAAAACCCGGCTTTGAAAAGTATATTTATTTATTCAAAGAGTATATTTATTTAGTTTCGTTTACAGGCCTGAATATTCAAGAAATCTAATTAGAGAAAAATATACGCGCTCCGATAGGATTCGAATCTGATTCCCCCTAGTTGAAACTGTCATTAGATCTGACATGTTTTGACATCTCGGCTACAGAGTGCGTCGATGACCAAGCAAAGTTGAATAGTGCCTTAAAACACAGATTTTTTCTCTCACACTCGAAATAGATATTTGCCCAGTTTCGTCTACTAATGTAAACAAATCACTTTGTAAAGAAAGCGATGTATTTTTTTTATTTATTAATCCGACAGACTTTTATTACTTAAACGTTATTTTTAGAGGATACACGTATTTTAGTAAACGTTCCGTTTAATTATTAAATAGTATATTTACCGTAATTCCCCATGTATAATTTGCGTTTTTTTCTTTAAAATAATAGGCAAAATTAGGGGTGCGTATTATGCATAGCTACAAAAAAATCTTTAGAATACTGCCGTTGCATAGGTCGATTTCAGTTACGAAATGACTACAAACATACGACAATTTGACACTAACATTCGGCGATTGCGACTCCATAATACAATTATATGTACCTAGCAATACTCACAAATGTAAAATAAAATAAGAATTGTCATAAAACTAAATTAGAATAATATTATTCTATGTTTAAAAGCATTTTTTGTAAAAAACTACATACAGATCCGGTAGATTGCATATTTTATCGAACAAAAACTAAATATTGAGTCTGCGCATTAGGTACAATATCGGTATTTCCGTTTCCTTTTAGAATCGTGATGATCGGAAATTTTGATAAATATCTTCAATTACAGCTTGAATAAGAGTAGGAAGCGCTGGCCGTAATGAAATTGGAGAGGTACAATTTATAGGGTTTGATTACCAAACAAGAGGTGGGGATTATGCGTGAGTAGAACTAGAAGCATTTTTCCACACTTTCAGAATAATTTTAGCAGTGCGTATTATGAATGAAGGCGTATTATGCATGGGGAATTACAGTATTTATTTTCTTATCAGAGAAAAATGCTTTCTCCTCGAAAGGATTTGAACCTGAGTTCCCCTAAAAGAAACCGTCATTATATCTGCCGTGCTTTGACCCCTCGGCTACAGAGTGGGTCGATGACCAAGCAAAGTTTAATAGTTAGAGAAAAACCTGTGTCTAAAGACACTATTCAACATCGTATAACCGGAGCGTCTACTCAGATGTTAGATATGAATCGACCTCTCCTCTCTCCAGCTATTTACTCAACGTGTGTGGTGCTTAAAAACGTATAGCATATATTTGAATGTGATAAACCTTATATGACTATCATGCTTCCAGCTATTCTATTTAATTCTTTGTTTTTTTACTGTTTTATTGTATAGAAAAGTTTAATAATTTAATCACTACCGACTTAAATCCCAAGAAATACGTTCGGTGACGACAAGTGTACTTCAGCTACTTATGTTTCCACAGTCGTCTCTCCATGATAAAGTTACAGTTTAGAGGCCGAAAGTGAATTTTCTGACTTCCTGTGTTTGCTTTTTGGACGTGATGTTACGTGGACAAAAGACTGTTTTAGAAATATAAACAAAATCAAAGGAAAATGTGAAAAACATGTGAAGTCAAGGAATCATATTGAAAATCTGGTGTCACTGTCACTTTTCGGAAAGGTAAATATTAAGAAGAAACTTCGTCAGCTATACAATCAATGAGCATAGCATCAAGGTTAGAAAGAACCGTGAAATTTCATCCAAAGTAATAGATTGTATTTTATTTTCTGGAAACTTTGTAACTCCTTAACGTGAACATGATGAAAAAGATGATTCAGTAAATCCAAGGGTTTTTAGAGGATTAATATATTCTGTGTCTAAATTAGATCCAATTTTGAAGAATCACTTAGAAAACAAGTACGGTTTTCAAAAGATGTTTCTAAGACCATTAGGAATAGGACACATGACTGTCTGTTACAAATACAGTGAGAAGATAAGGACGGAAATTAGGGAAGCTTCGTTTATAGCCGTTATGGCGGATTATACAACAGATGTTTCGGAATGCATACAAATTTTCATTATTCTCGGTTACGTGTTGAATGAAGAATTTTTGAGCGTTTTGGGTAATTCTTTATTCCAGAAAATCAAACTTCAGGTGGTATATCAAAACGTATTCTAGAACAAGTAGACATAATCCTTCAAAGAATGGACAGCAAGGATTGTCTATTTTTATTGTCAAAGAAGAAATCTCAGTTTTCATCTGCAGGATTGGTCTCTAGATTTTAGGAGAGGAATTTTTAGTAGACATTCTCAGTTATTAGAACCAGCAATAATCTTAACATGAAAAAGCAAGTGTAATCAGAAATTCAACTGAATAGATCATCATTCATTCTTCATAATTCTCTGTCATTGTCTCTGTCTCTGTATCTTTCTCTCTCACTCTCTCTCACGATATATATATACGAGGGTCATTCAATAAATAAGTTGAATTTTTCGGTATAAGGACTTCTTATACAGATAGAAGCTTACTCTTATTTTTTTGTTTTACTTTTTCACATGGATTTAATTTCTTTTGCAGATTAAAAAAAGACTTTGAGAGTTTTGGCGATTAACAAAGATGACCGACCAAGAAGCATGCTCCAGGATTGAACAGCGGTCAGTTATCAAGTTTTTGGTTGCTGAAGGGTGCAAACCATTTGAAAGTCATAGGAGAAGGTCAACTGTGTATGGTGCCACATGTTTCAGCCAAAAAAATGTCTACAAGTGGGCTAAATTGTTTAAAGAAGGACGGAGCAGTGTTGAGGATGACGACAGGCCTGTGAGGCCTACAGAAGTGAGGTCTCCTGAGGTGATCGAATCAGTCAATGACATCATTCAGTCTGACAGAAGGGTGACAGTGGATGACATTGCAAGGATTTTGAAAGACATAAAGAACAAACGCAGTGTTCATCAGTCAGAAGGAGTCATCTTGCATCATGACAACGCAACGCCTCACACAGCAGCCCAAACGGTGCAGACCATCAATGAGCTGGGCTGGGAACTGCTCCCTCATCCCCCTTACAGCTGAGACCTTGCCCCTTCAGACTTTCACCTGTTTGGTCCTTTGAAAGCGTTCACGAGAGGCACGAAGTTTAAAAGTGACGATGAAGTCAAAAGTGTTGTGAGCGACTGGCTGAGACATGAATCCAAAGATTTTTACTCTGAGGGAATACGGAAGCTTGTGCACAGATGGGAAAAGTGTGTGACAGTGCTGGGAGACTACGTTGAGAAATAAAAAAAAGTAAGGTTCTATCTGTATTAGAAGTCCTTATACCGAAAGATTCATCTTATTTATTGAATGACCCTGGTATATATATATATATATATATATATATATATATATATATATATATATATATATATATATATATATATATATCACCTTCATCAGCTTAATACTACCCTTCAGGAGTGTAAGTTTAAATTCATTCTTTCGTCCTTGGAAGTGACGTTTGATAATCCAGGGAAAAAGAAACTCCCTGGCGAAATTATAAGCAGGAAACCTTAAAGTTTTCTGGGTTTTCTTTAAATTAAATTAAATTTTATATATATATATATATATATATATATATATATATATATATATATATATTTGAAAATAAAATTTTAGTGTCTTAATGTAAATTCTATGAATATTTTTCTAATCGACTATTTCATATTAAATCCCCAAAATTTTTTGTAATAAAGTTTTTTAAAAACTTTAACAAACATATAATTAAATTCCTTATAGACTGTTTGAACATTCAAACTTGTCAAACATTATAATATTTATGAACTCTCAAAGTAAAGCAAGACAACAGCGTCCATTCCAAAGAAAGTTAATGACACTTTCTCTCATAACTTCTTTCTCACTTTTTCTCTTTATGCCTTTGTCTCCTCTCCTCCTTCCATATCAATATATAACTTCCGTTAAGTTAACCGATTTAATGTGTCAATGTCTGGATTTCCTCAAACAATTTAAATTTGAAAGAATAGAAATGTTACATCTAACTCAATCATGACTCTCTCCCCCCTCACTTCCTAACTTCGTTAATTTACATATACTTAATACTGCCCGTCAAAAATGTGTAAATTTCTTTTCATTTTTTGTTTCAATCTTTGGAAGTAAAGTCTGATGATTCGCGGTCCTTTAAAAGGGCTGGGTGAAATAATTTTTATATGGAACCTTAAAGTGGTCTGTTTTTATCTAAATTATTAGCTCTGATTTACATTGAGCTCTCTGGATTTTATCCTCCTTGGGTCTACCCATACGGATTACCTAGTTTTTCATAAACTAAATATATATATATATATTACATTCCATCATAGCCCATCACACACCGAACTTACGACAGTCACGATGAATGGATGTCCGTTCCAGGAAGATACGTGCCTTGAGAGGATACTGGGCCTCAAACTTACACCCGACCTCAAGTAGAACTCCTCTATACGATCTATCGCTGAAGATGCAGACAAAATGATCGGCTCCATGTACCGCTCCAGTAAGTACCTGACTCCTCATACTGTCCTGTACTTTTATAAGATCCAGATCAGGTTGAAAATGGGGTACTAGTGTCATATTTGTGTGTGAACTGCCCAGACCTCACTTTCGAATCTTGATAAAGTTCAAAAACATCTCCGAGCCCTTGTTAGAGAATTATTTCCCACCCTCCAACCTCTCCCTTACAGGCAGTCTCTCATCGCTCTATCGCTACTACCATGGAAAGTGCTCGGACGAACTATATTTCTTGGTTACGGCTAGGACCCGCTATGCCACTTACATAGTAGCAAACCACCTAGATTCACTCTGTATTCTATCGTCGAGAAATAAGTTGCACTCAAACAGCTTCTTCCGGGCAACCACTGTTAAAATATTTAATCCTTGAAAATGGTTAAATTTATAGCCGAAAGCGCTCGGATAAAAAGAACATTCGGACAGTTTTTATATAATTTATCATCCGAAAAGAAAAACATTATTAGATCGCACGAGAAATTTTATAAAAAACTAAATAAAAGAACCTTGTCTGTCATTTTCAATGAAATGTGCATGAAAGAAGGGTTGCTGCCTAAATATATATATATATATATGTGTGTGGGGGGGGGGTTACTTCATTAAAAATGAAAATACCAGCATAACAAAGCAGTAGATTCATCAAAATGTTAATGAGCATGTTTAGGAAAATTTAAAAAAGAACAAAATTTATCAAATTCTTCCTACGCTAATGAAAATCGAAATGCCGATACGCTACACATTTAAAATCTTGTTTCAAATATTTATGCCCAGCAGCACAAGTGACATCTTGCGCAAATCTTAGGCATTCTCGAATGAAAAAGAAAAACTTTATAGACACAATTTCTCTTGGTCTTGTGTTCTAATTAAACTCCAGGGGTTATTTGTTTCTGTTCGTTTTCATCTCCTTCGGCTCTTTTCATGCTTTCTCCACACACACACACACACACACACACACACACACACACACACACACACACACACACACACACACACACACACACACACACACACACACACACACACACACACACATATATATATACATATATATATATATATATATATATATATATATATATATATATATATATATATATATATAACTGTGAATTAAATTTCTAATTTTCAGAATGGTGCTCTAGGAACACACTATTTTGTTATTGCTATGTTCAATGTTAGATATTTTGCGGGATAGACAATTATAGGCACTGGTAAAAAAATGATTACTGAGACATTAGGTTTATAATACCCAGAAATTCGTACACAGATGTTTTCAAGAACTCATGGCACAGTAGATAAAGGCGTTGGTTAGATCCGGCGACAGGACCCAAAGAGTGTGAGTTCAATACCCGTTTAAGACGGTGGAGAAATTAGACAGGGAAATTAACTGACGTTCATTTTAAACATGGCACGTGGATCTAGAACAGTCTACGCCAGTGAGCGAAATAAAGGGTTCACTTCGACATTCCAACCACCTGAAGAAGGACGAATGCGTATAACAGCCGAAACGTTGTAATAAATATGGCGACAAGGTTGAGGACAATAGCCCGAATAATGTAAATAGTGACAACATCTATATAGGTATTGCATCTATGCATCTCAGGGTGTCTTTACGTATAAATGTTAATATTTTTAAAACGTAATCTTTTATGAAGGAATATATTTGGTTATTGGCCTAATAAAAATATATGTAAAACATTAATTCACTTCATGAATATATATATATATATCTAATTCTCGACAATATGCCTAAATCCAGGACCATACATAATATCACTGATCATTGCATAAGTCATATTAGCACAAAGCGGTAGACGAGCTAATAGACGAAAAAACGCAAATCTACTCGAAGTAGACTCATTTAAAAATGCTACAAACGCCAACGTCTCTAAAGAAAAAAAATCTTTCTGGTCGTCGTGTCGGGTAAAGTAATTTAATTTATTACCCCGCGAAATCTCAAAATCCCAACGCATTTCCTTACGTAGGGCTTTGTATTTCACTTCGACATTAAGTCACTAAATCTAACAGACGTTGGCGAAACACGTCGTTTCACTTTGTGGTATTATCTACTCTTCTTTTGTTTCGAATATGATATTAAACACTACTAACTCGCATATATATATATATATATATATATATATATATATATATATATATATATATATATATATATATTGTATATATATATATATATATATATATATATATATACTGTATATATATATATATATATACTGTATATATATATATATATATATATATATATATATATATATATATAGTGTAACCCGGATATGAGACCCGGATATAAGACAAACACGGATATAAGAGAGATTTTCTCTGGTCACAAATTAGAGCCTGTGTTAATAAAAGAAAATAGACCAAACCTGGATATAAGAGGGACACATGGCACAGTGGATAAAGGCGTTGGTTAGATCCAGTGACAGACCCAAAGAGTGTGAGTTCAATTCCCGGTTCAGAGGGAAAATTAACAGGGGATAACTGATAACTGACATCCATCAAACATGGCTCGTGGAACTAGAACAGTCTACCCCAGTGATCGAAATAAAGGGTTCGGTTCGAAATTCCAACCACCTGAAGAAGGCCGGAGCGTACAACGGCCGAAACGTTGTGACAAAAATGGCGACAAAGATGAGGACAATCGTCCGACTAATGTAAATACTGTACATAATACCTCATCTCAGAAATATAGACATATACACACACATATATATATATATATATATATATATATATATGTGTGTGTGTGTGTGCGCGCGTGCGCGTTTGTGTGTGTGTGTGTATTTTAATATATTCATTATTTATACGTTATTTTTATGGATACAAATATTTAAGTAAATGCTCTGTTCATAATCAACAGTATTAACAACTTTTACCGGAATGTCCGAGAAATCTCAAAGAAAACATGCATCCTCCGTCAGGAATCGAACCTGTATCCTACACATGCAAACCTCTACCAAACACGAGTGAAAGACAGTTGAAATTCCTAGGACACTTAATGAGGAGAGGGGACACCTCGACATGGTTTAATGCAAAGCAAGCTTGTCTCGCTAGAATAGTTACGACTGAGTAGTGAGTTCGATCCTCACTGGGTGACCCACATTTTCGGCATGGTGCCACATCAAAGCCACGCTTAGAAAATCATCTTAATGAGGAAAGAAAGCTTGGAAAATATGATACTCATAGGAGAGACTGAAGGCAGGTGGGACTGAGAAAGACAACGTACTTGGTTAACTTGAGTAAATGGATGGCGGAACAAGGTTTAGGAGAGGCAATAAAAGGCCAAATTTATTAAGAGCAACTAAAGGACAGGAAATCGATCACCAATGTCCTGAGGGAACATGGAACATAGAAGAAGAATATTCAGTAGAATATTATTCGTCATTTATTCCACCGTTTCTTTTAAAATTTACTAAACGAAAAATCAGTGAAAGTATGGAAGAGATTTCAAATTCTGGATTAGACGGAATGACTTAAAAATGGTAAGATTCCAATGCTTCCTGCATCGTATCCGGGTCAACTCTATATGATCTTGTTTCGCGTTACCCGATAGGCAAACTCTTTTTCAATCTTCTCTTTCCCGCTCGGCTAATCCGTATTTACAAGACGCCCATTGAGTTTCCCGGATTTTACTTCTCTGTGAATGTTGGAGAAAAAAAATAAATGTATTATTAGTATTTTACACTATTTGTGATTGCATTCATTTTTTAATATTTATTTTATTTTATTCATTTATTTATTTTATTTTATTTATTTATTTTTGCCGTTGGTTAAATATCGATCCACAAATACAGACAGTGCTGATTTCTTCTTTTGAGATGAAATAGTTTTAACGGTGGTGTACAGTCGACAATGTCGTGAATTGCCACTCTACCCGTCATGACGACATGAAACCAGCTGCAAGTGTCATTGTCGCGTAAGATAGTTTTTTTTTCTTTCTTTCTTTACTGGAGTATGAATAACAGAAAGCATCTATAAACAAGTTTTGAAGACATGCGAACAAATAAATGCCGTCTAGAACCGTTGGATTTCGGAGCCAGTTTAAACAGGAAACATGCACACAATTTCGCGTTTATTCCTACTCTAACGGTGTGTACCTCCGAATTTTAGGTCAGTTATAACACACACAAACTCCCACTAACACACACACACACACACACACATATATATATATATATATACATTTGTATATACCTATATATATATGTGTGTGTGTGTAAATAGAAATATATATGTATAAATAGTAATACATATATATATATATATATATATGTGTGTGTGTGTGTGTGTGTGTGTATGTATATTATAATATAAAAGGCTCAAACACTAATATTCTTATATATATATATATATATATATATATATATATATATATTCTTATATGTAATATTCTTAAATATTATATTCTTACTCTGTCCTGGACATTCAGTTCTACCTGGAGTATATCCTCTTGGGAATTTATGGATGTATGTATGTATATATATATATATATATATATATATATATATATATATATATATATATATATATATATATATATATACATATATTGACCACTAATATTTTATATATATATATAATGGTCAATATATATATATATATATATATATATATATATATATAGGGAGGGGGAGAATAAACAAAGTGATCGGCAAATTAAAAGTCTAAAAAAACAAGCCAATCAACGAATAAGATATGAAAAAGTGAAAAAAAAACACGGACGCCGATAGGAAATAATATGGTGCCTGATGCCTCGAGAAATATGAAAATCGTCTCAGCATGGAACACGAAGTAACGATTTCAGAGAGGATTGCCTGAGGGTTTTCTGCTGTTTATTACACACACACACACACACGCACACACACACACACACATATATATATATACACACACACACATAAACACACGATATATCCCTGATATTGCCCACTATAATTCATAAATATAGCATACGTTAAGATTATATTTTATATATATATGTATGTGTGTGTGCGTGTGTGTGTGCCGGTATGCAGAAAAATAGGAAAGAACACGTTAGGTAAATAATCCAGAGTTCCTTAGTATTTTTGCTTTTATTTTTAAAAAGACGGTGCTCCTTACAGAAGTAGAGCTTATATTATAATATTAAAAGAAAAAAAACAGAATCTTCTCGATACTTAACGACCTGCGGCAAGGCCATAAAATGCCTTTTTGACCAACTAGACGTCCACTATCTGACTTGAAATAGGCACCCCAATATAACCTGACATAACTTTTCGAAGGGGACTGGTATGTAGATAAAAATTAATTTCTTAACTCCTCGACCACCTAACCAATATAGCCGACCCTAGCCGTTTCCATAGAAACTAATGTTGCAAGAGACCATACTTATAAACACGCGCCAACCACAAGATAGCTTATTCCCAAATTCTCGCTTGACGAGGAAGCGTGACCAGACACCTTAATTCAACTTAATTTCAAAAATTATATTAAGGGTCTCGCTTTTGAAACATGAGAACTCTTATGTAGTGAAGGAATCATATTTTTTTTTAAATATTATAATATATATATATGTGCTATATTTAGGGGATAAAGTGCTCAATATCAGAGATAGAGCGTGTGAATATAAAAGTGAACATAGAAGTCAACACTTGGAGGCGACAGTCTGTTTCATGCTAGATGCATGTCCTGAAAATTGCATCTAGCATGAAACAGACTGTCGCCTCTAAGTGTTGACTTCTATGTTCACTTTTATATATATATATATATATATATATATATATATATATATATATATATATATATATATTGATTTGTGGATTAGTTTTTACGGCTTACCAACCGATTGTGGGTTATTTAAAGCCAAAACATATGTAGGGCTGTAGGAATAATTTCAGTTTTTGCAATTGAACATTGCATTAACATTTCCCCTTCATAATAACAATGTTACTTTTATGATACAAGCCTTACTATTTAACCCATAGCTGAAGGAATAGATTGATTCCTCTTTTTCCAAAATTATTTGCGCGTATATGAACTTAACGAATGCGAGTCGAATTCGAAATCCGCCCTCCGAATTCTCATTCCACTATCCATTACCCCATACACACCCATCCCCACATACACATGCACGCACGCACACATATGCATATGTATGTTTCGTTGAATATGACAGAGCAAGAATATTCAGTTTTTCTTGTTTTCTTACAATGCATTCTTTTTGAAGACTGTGTAGAGTAATTTATTAGCCTTCATGAATTTATTAACCTTCATAAATTAGCATTCATAAATTTATTAGCCTTCATGAATTTATTAACCTTCATAAATTAGCATTCATAAATTTATTAACCTTCATAAAAGAATAACAAGAGCAGTGAGAAAACTGAATACATCTAAAAAAATATTAATTTTCCTTCATATCCAAAGAAACATGCCGTCCTCGGTATGACGTTAAACTACGAGGGTCATTCAATAAATAAGTTGAATTTTTCGGTATAAGGACTTCTAATACAGATAGAAGCTTACTCTTTTTTACTTTTTTTTTGTTTTACTTCTTTTTCACATGGATTTAATTTCTTTTGCAGATTAAAAAAAAACTTTGAGAGTTTTGGCGATTAACAAAGATGGCCGACCAAGAAGCATGCTCCAGGATTGAACAGCGGTCAGTTATCAAGTTTTTGGTTGGTGAAGGTTGCAAACCAGTTGGAATTCATAGGAGAATGTCAACTGTGTATGGTGCCACATGTTTCAGCCAAAAGAAATGTCTACAAGTGGGTTAAATTGTTTAAAGAAGGACGGAGCAGTGTTGAGGATGAAGACAGGCCTGTGAGGCCTACAGAAGTGAGGTCTCCTGAGGTGATCGAATCAGTCAATGACATCATTCAGTCTGACAGAAGGGTGACAGTGGATGACATTGCAAGGACTTTGAAAGAACAAACGCAGTGTTCATCAGTCAGAAGGAGTCATCTTGCATCATGACAACGCAACGCCTCACACAGCAGCCCAAACGGTGCAGACCATCAACGAGCTGGGCTGGGATCTGCTCCCTCATCCTCCTTACAGCCCAGACCCTGCCCCTTCAGACTTTCACCTGTTTGGTCCCTTGAAAGCGTTCACGAGAGGCACGAAGTTTAAAAGTGACGATGAAGTCAAAAGTGTTGTGAGCGACTGGCTGAGACATCAGTCCAAAATTTTTACTCTGAGGGAATATGGAAGCTTGTGTACAGATGGGAGAAGTGTGTGACAGTGCTGGGAGACTACGTTGAAAAAAAAGTAAGCTTCTATCTGTATTAGAAGTCCTTATACCGAAAAATTCACCTTATTTATTGAATGACCCTAGTACATCCGCTTCCTGGGTAAAACGTTAAACTACGTCCAACAGCAAAGGCTATAATCAGGAGGTTTTGTGGAGCGTCCAACCACCTCTTAATTGCTGATGTTCCCAGGTCCACCCCGACCCAGGGTGGTAGCACCTGTTGGGGCCCCAGCTATGGGCAAATAGTTACTCGCTAACTGAGGTCAAAACACTATGAAAATTGTAAAAATAGCTTTTAACACCAGAAATACTCTGTAATACTTGCCAGAAATACATTTTTGAAGGAAAAATATTATCAGAAATAGAGTTTTGGAAAAAATATTAACAACAATGAAAATTTTGTCGCCATTAAATAATCCATTGAGGTTGATATGCTCTAAAACAAACCAAACCAAACCAAAGAATCATGGGTAAATATATATATATATATATATATATATATATATATATATATATATATATATATATATATATATATATGACAGCTTCGATGAAAACGTTCTCGACTGCAGTATCGCATTCGTCGCGTAACGGGTCTCCATTCGTCCTCTCCTAACCCTAAAAACAATGCTTTGCTTTTCATTGCAACACACTGTCACATTGTATCACTGATCACTCCAATAGTACTGTTATTCCATTACGTGTCTTATTCTTATAGATTTTTATCTCACCACTCTAAATACGTATCGTCTTGGTTATTACTGTTTGTTTATTACTTGTTTTATTATTATAGTAACATTTGATGACAATGTGTTTACTCCGACATCTAGCGTAAAATATATATGCGTGTTTATGCGTGTATGTGCACATCTCTCATGGTGGCTCCTTTTTTGTGGTAGAGAGGCTTGCGTGGTCCATTGACTCTGAGAACGATGCCGTCGGGACTTCTAAATTCCTGGTAAGGTCACCCTTAGCGACAGGATCGTATGCGAGGATTCAGACTAAGCACAATCAACCCGTAGGTGGAACAAACGGATGACGATTCAACAGATCACAGCTGTTGAGCCAGCGGATGAAGAGGGCTACGCATGACGGATATGCGACAGAAGCCGTCACTCGAAATTATAACGGCTGTCAGCTGCAGTCCGTTCCCGTTTTATAACTGAATTCTGCATATCTAATTCCATATGTGCCGCAGAGGAAGTTCATGAAATTAAGTGAGCGGGTCAATTCCTGGCAAGTTGAGGTCCATCTTAAGCAAATTCCCACTATTGGCACTTTCTTCTACTCCGTCTTTCTGCCACTTAGAACCAAGACTTACAAAGCCAAATGGCGACAGGGAATTAA
>OZ038476.1:24393524-24416024 GCA_964036315.1 Acanthosepion esculentum
CATTTCTTTAAATGTTATATATATAGTGCCTATCCATGTTTCAGGTGGCATTCCATTTATGAAAACTATATAACTCTCGTCAAACGGCCTGAGATTTTCGAGAGTTGTTAACACATTTGTAACCAACCAAGAGATAACTCGTTTTTGGCAATTTTTATTATTACGCCGACAAAGAGTAATCTCGCTCCAACTACGATTTATCACGTGCCTGGCAGTTTCTTATGTACTTTCATCTGATGGCGCCAGCAACGAGTTTATTCGCTGTCATACCTTTTAGTGTGAAAACAATGTTCAAACTTTAGTTAAAGCTGTAAATCAACTCATATTTTTTTCTTTTTATTGCCCCCGTTAGCTATTATAAAGTTGACGCTTGTCTATATCTCTGAGATGAGGTATTATGATTACTTGCATTATTTACATTATTCGGACTGTTATCCTCATTGCCATATTCACAACCCAGTGGGTGAAGACGTTGGTTAAATCCAGTGACTAGACCCAAAAACAATTGTGAGTTCAATAACAGGCCACAGCGATGGTGAACCAAAACATGGAGATTTGAGTTAAAGGGAAATAACTGAGACATCCGGAAGAGGCATGGCACGTGGAACTAGATCAATCTACCCCCCCCCCGGAGGACGAAATAATGGGTTCGGTGCGAAATTCCAATCTTTTCTTTTTAATAGAAATTAAAGCATGATACTATCAATAACTGTAACATGTCGAAGATAAAGAGTTTAGGTGCCAACACTAAGATCTTACGCTCAACGACAGCTCTTCACGAATTATGAGGTTTTGATCAGATGCATGGCTGCAGCAGGTATCGTCCTCTTTGGACATTCTTCATTAACTTCCACCAAATCAAATCATTCGTCCTCACATTCTTTTGACCCAAAAGCAAGAAAAAGTGTTTCTTGTTTTGATATCCATCTTCTTGTAATGCAGTTAATACTGGGCAATCTCTCCGTAGATAATGAAAAAACTTGAAGTAACCGAAATGTGCTTCTTCATAAGAATACTGACAATTCCTTGGACAGATCGGGTAAGCAGCGAGATAGTTTTAAGGAAACTTGTAAGAATCAGAAAGAGACAGCTAAAATTTGGGGGGACACATAACGAATAAAGCGGGCTTAGAAAAAAATCTCAAGGCATATCGATGCCAAGAGAAATGCCAAGGGAAAGGCTGCGGCTCATCTAGCTAACTAGCTTGGTCAAATGGATGGCGGAACGTGAAACGGGAGGACTTAGCAGGGGCAAAAACACCGCTAACCGCTACAAGAGATGGGAGAACTTGGAGAGTCTTAATGGCCTACGTCCCAAAGAGACACGTCAAATAAGCAACAATCTTGCTAACACTATAACGTTTTTGTTAGGCTAAAAAGGTGTCGGGGTCAACAGAAATTCGACTAAAGACACAAAAGCCAGTGACTGCAGGTCCATGCTTTTCGAAACTTTTTATAAGGGCTTAATTCTGCTTCGTATGCCAAAAGTAAACGTGGTATGTCGACTTTTATATATATATATATATATACATATATATATATATATATATATATATATATATATATATATATATATATATATATATATATATATATATATATATAGGCCGACATGCCACGTGTAAACAGATTCAGATTAAAGTGGAATGTCACTCCACAGCACCGGCTGGCGGCACAAAGAAGATATTACAATTCCTCCTACTAGACAGACACACATACACACATATGAATACTCATTGTCATTCTATTCACGCTTAGACATAATAGAATATTACATAAATATACAATTATCTACGCTTTTAATGCACGTAATACGTGACTGACCAATGAGAATTGGTCCAAACAAAATTGAAAATACGGAAGTTTATGTTTTTTGTCTGTTGTCTGACGAAGTTTTAATAAAAGTGAAATGTATTAGATTGATATACGTTTCCTATTTGTTCTTCATTTATCAACCTGTCGGATTCCGATCCATATTTGATCTGCATTTGATCTTTAACTTATACCTTTATTCAATAAACTTGCCATTGGCTTCAACCATGTCCTACAGATGACTTCGGAATCTCGTGCAATTTTTTTGGTACTCATTTTACTTGTTGTGAATGAAAAACAGTTCAAATGGACAGCGAAAATTAATACAAGTTTTACTGATAGAATTGTGTGCTTATATATAACAACCTTGTAGGCTCTCATTGGAACTGCTGATTGAACTCTAACCTTTATTTATTTTCTAACATCGTATTAAGCAAGAAGTAAGACTTTCTTCGAGATGTTGAATAGATTCACAATTCTTTCTGCGAAACAATTATAGCAGTGTTAATTCAGCATTAAATTATTTGTTATTATACGACAGGGGAATGACTTCATATACAGGGTGCGATGGATAAATTGTAGTATAAATTACGCAAAAATTAAAATAACACTGACATCTCATTTTAACAAATATATTTGCCAAAATTACACGATATTATCTTGAAATACTAAAGAAGAAAATTTATTCAATAAAATCTTCATTGGCCTCCTGACAACTTCGCATCTCTTTTGGGCAGTTTCCTGATTTAAGGTAGTGAATGTTGCCAAAAGTTTTGTCTTCAGTTCATCTTTGGTGTTACAAGGAGTTTTGTTGGTCTCTCGCTCAACTACGCCCCACACATGATGGCGGGGCTGCAGTCTGGAGAGTTCGGTGGCCAAATGGGTGATGTGGTCGCAGAAATTGCCTGAGAGCCATGACTACATTCTCCTGCTTGTGTGGCATGTTGCAGAGTCCTGTTGCCAGACATAGGGTTTTCCAAAAGCAACCCGCTTGACCAAGGGTAGGCCTCCATGTTGAGTCCGAGGCCAACACCAGCAAATTCAAGACACACTTTTCCGATCAGTGTGTGTTTTCCCAGTTGTCGTATCTTCGTAATCACCATTAGTCACCCATCAGTTTCCGAATCCACCACGATGTCCTCAGATTGACACACAATGACTCTGAAATTTTCGTATCGGAGCTTCCGGTGCGAATGCCAAGCAGTAAATGATGCTGTTTCCAAATTTCTGGCTGGGTGAATTGCTTCATGGTGCTCTTTTTTTCTGATAGACGGTGCCCAACTGACCTTAATATACTGTGTAGCCGACAAAGTAAAAAAACAAACAACGTGCATGCACGAAATTAAAAATATAATATGGCGACAATTTACCCATCGCACCACATACATATACGCACGCACGCGCGCGCGCACACACACACACACAAACACACACACACACACATATATATATATATATATATATATATATATATATATATATATGTATATGTATATATACACACACATATATATATATATTATGTTTTATATAAAAACGTCTGCGATTAAATATTTACTTAATTTGAAAAGGTTTTGATACTGATTTGTTACTGCTTAACGATATACAAAATTGTATGCGAAATCCTTATAAAAATTGAAAATATTTTCCCTCGAATTTTATGGAAACTGTACCTACTTCTTTTGATAATCTCCTGTAAAATCTACTCTGCATGAAAAAAAAAATGAAGCCTTTACGTTTTACTACATTTCGATCCACTAATTTGTACACGCATGCGTATGAAAACACCCGTCAGTTTCCGCACCACGGTCCAATCAGTATCAACATTGATATTCGTTCGCCAACAAACCGAAGATTCTAAGATTTCTTCCCAAGACGTTTTTATTTTTATTCATTTATTTATTTATTTATTACTTTTTTTGTTGGTGTATGTAATAAAAAGGGTTAGCTGATTGCGTTCTACTAGTAAAAAGATTTCTGCATACGGAAGAATGCAGAAATAGACAAGACAGGTGATGCTGCAACGGGACGAAAGAATCAAACAGTGGAATGTAAAAACGAAAAGTTGGGTGGGGAGAAGATAGCAAGGAGAAATGTACTGCGTTTAAAAAAATAGAAAGTATTGATAACTGGAAAAACAAAAACAAATATGATGAAGAGAATGGTATCAGAAATATAAATAAATAATTAACCAAGAAAAAGAGAAAAGAAACACACCTGGAAATATAAATGTAAACATTTTTACAGAGACATGTTTAAAAGCAAGAGGCTTCAAATGTTGATAGCAGACGCAGAAAGGAAACTACAAGAACTCCTATAGAAGTTACTAAAGGAAAGCTTGAAGAAAGAACTCAATATATTTTGCAAGATGGAAATCATGGTTGTTAACAAAAGAAACAGCTCAACATGCAAATTACAAATTAGAGATACCAAACGACAGACTAGTAGAACATTTTAGATATCTAAGAAGTATTTTAACAGAGAGTGGAAAGAGTCACACTGAAATCTGAAAGCAAATTTGGATAGCGAAAGATTCCTTCCAAAACCTAAGCAAAGTATTAAGAAACAAGACAATTTTGTTAAGAACAAATAAAAGATATCTGTCTATATTTCTAAGATGAGGTATTATGTACACTGCTTACTTTATTCGGACTATTGTCTTCATCTTTGTCGCCATATTTATTACAACGTTTCGGCCGTTGTAGGTTCCGGCCTTCTTCAGATGGTTGAAATGTCAAACTGAACCCTTTATTTCGCTCACTGGGGTGTCCTCACGGACACATGGCACAGTGGATAAAGGCGTTTGTTATATCCAGTGACAGGACCCAAAGAGTGTGAGTTCAATACCCGCTTAAGGCAGTGGAGAACTTGGAGAGGGGAATTAACTGGAGATAACTGATAACTGACATTCATTAAACACGAGAAACTAGAGTGTTTTTCCTTGGATTCTGGACGATTGTTTTCGCCTGAATTCCATGTTCCCTTTTTATCCCTTATTTTTCCTTGGGTATTGGTTTGTTCATTTACAAGCCAAAACACCTAAGGTTTTTCCAGACGAGTATAATTAATTATATTTATAAGATTATTATTATAGATTTATATATATATAATTGCTTACCACTATCTCTTCATATATATATATATATATATATATATATATATATATATATATATATATATATATATATATATATAATCGCTTACAACTATATCTCTCTTTCTCTCTCTCTCTCTCTATATATATATATATATATATATATATATATATATATATAGAGAGAGAGAGAGAGAGAGAGAGAAAGAGAGAGTTGTAAGCGAGTTAGTCATTGATTTGTTTTTATGGTATATCGCCATTTTGCTGGTTATTTATGGCCGAAACATGTTCCAGATTGTAAGAATAATTCGCCATTTTCCCGGTGAATATTGCATTAATATCTTATGGAAAATAACATAGCTGGAATGAAAAGAGCTAGATTTATATTTTTCTCAAGTGTACTTGCGCGTAAGCGGTTGTAACAAATTCGACTAGGCTTCGAACTCGTCTCTCCTATTTCTCATACCGAGTTGCTATGCCGAGCACCTCGGTATGTAATAGAGAGAAAGAGAGCGAAAGCGACAGAGAAAGATAGAAAGAAAGAGAGATAGAAAGAAAGAAAGAAAGAGAGAGAAAGGAGAATATATGTGATTGCGTCCTGTTTTTTATAGAAGAGAACAGAAGTTGGTGAACCGGAAGCTGTTCGTGATTGGAGTATAAAATGTCATAGCAGTCGCAGTGTGTTGCGCACATGATGAGAACAGTTGTAGCTGATTGCAAGGCAAACATCAGTATCCGATTAGTATCGGATGGCTCACCGTGGAGAGGTGATATGGTACTGAAAGACCCAAAATCATTATGATCCTCTAGATTGGCGGCACGGTCTCATCATTTTCCAATTGAAATGGATAGATATAAACGTAAGTTCTATGTTAACAGTTTCTCCATTCGTCCATTTAACTTGTGGAAACTTCTTCCGGTTTCTTGCTTCCCAGTCTAATTTGATCTTCAAAATTTTAAATCCAATATCAGTTCTTATCTTATACCTTATTTCCTGTTATTTTATTTTTCTCTCTCCGAAATAGTGTTATTTTCCTCATATTCTCTAACACTTAGTAACCCCCTTCCTGCGTCTTAATGGCTTTATTCATTTATTTAGGGTGAAATGAGTAACATATATATATATATATATATATATATATATATATATATATATATATGTGTGTGTGTGTGTGTGTGTGTGTGTGTGTGTATCATATCTCATCAGTGTGGTTAGGACGTCCGTTGGAGTCTAGCTAGGATCGAAACCCGGTTGAATTGACGTGAGTCGGAAATTCTACTCCTAAGCCGTTGGCGCACGGCAGGGATGACGGTGAATTTAAGCGTATTTATTTATTTTAGATAAACACACAGTGACTGAGAGAACTCGATTCGTTTTACCGAAGAGTCTTGCATAATAGTCACTGTTTACAAACTCACACTCCCCCCCCAACAGAGCTCAAACGAAATAAATTTTTCATGAGCATATATATTGTCATCCACAGACAGACTGTTTCGCTGTGTCACAGCTCATTATATGTGTGTGTGTTGCGTGTGTGTGCGTGTGTTGCGTGTGTGTATGTGTTTGTGTGTGTGTGTGTGTCTGTATCTGTGTATCTGTCTGTCTGTGTACATAAAGAATAAATATATTTATTTTTAATACGACATTTCAAACGTTATTATAGCAGACATTATATTTGAAACGATGCTACCCTCCAGGAAAGTGACTCGTTGCGCCTTCTCGGGCTTACGTTCTCCGTTGATATGAAGTGGAAAGACTATATTGAATTCATTGCTAGGTCAGCTGCTCAGAAAATCGATTCATTTTGTCGTGCGAGACAATTTTTCTCTCAAGAATATATCTTACATATCTATAAGTCTACCATTTGTCCATGCATAGAATATTGATGCCACATATAGTCCGCTGCCCCTGCTATTTAACTTGAGCTCCTTGATAAGATCCAAAGAAAAATCAGCAATATTATTGGTCTAGATCTGGCGCCTCAGCTCCAATCACTTTCCCAACCGTCAGGTTGCCTCTCTATATCATTTCTATAAATACTTTATCATTGTACAATTGAAATGGTTAGATGTAACCGGTAATTCTTCGAATGAGTTCATTATACCTCGATTTTTTTAATTTAAGCGCGTCACTCGACTAGCGTCGAAATCGCATCAGTTTAGAGTTGAGTATGTTAGATTTAACCGTAAATCCTATGTTGACAGTTTCTTCTCTCGTACTTATAGTTTGTGGAACTCTCTTGCGACTCCATGGTTTCCGGCCAACTTGAATCTCCAAAAAAATGCAATGTCAATCGCTACCTACTGTCCACATGATTACTCTTTTCTCTTTCTGCTCATCATTAAGGTTTCTATTCCTACTTCGTCCACACGCTGTAACCCTGGTGTTTTAGTGGCATTAATGCCTTGCTTGGGGTGATTCCGATTAAAAAAAGACGCCCCACTTTTATTTTAAACAGTACGTATTTCAAGAAATCTTGAGAAAATGCAATATTTATTAACATTTATCGAATACACAGTCTGATAGACGCAATACACACTGTTTAAAATAAAATTAATTTGTTTATTTCAAATACAAATATCCACTATAATAACATTTGAAATTATATAGACACACACACACACACATATATATTTATATTATGGTGATGGGGGGGTAGAGTTCTCGTTGTTAATTGTTGCTTGTATCAGAAGGTAGATAAATAGTAGCAGTCCTTCGGGATAGCCGCTAGTTTGGCCTAAAGGTTCAACAAGCGATAAAATTGAGGTCACCATAACATAAACAAAATAACATACGAAAGAGAAGGGTATATCAAAAACACTTTGTATTTAAATGCAACATCAATGAATAGTACAATGTTTCTTGATTTACACGCACAAAGTCCGTTACAAAATGTTCATTCATAGAAGAGAAATCCGATTATTAAAAGAATATAAGTGTCTTTTGTTAATACTTAAGTTCATGACGTGCTGGTCACAGGAGATGAAAGGTGAGGTCAATGGGTTGGTAGGAGTCCTTTGATATCTCCGTTGGTGAAGGAAGGCTGAAGGCATCGGGTTTGACGGGTGAGAAAAGCGTAGCGACATTCACTGACGGTACTTCAAAGCTTTCTGTCTTAGAAGTGAATTTATCGCTCTATTTATGTGTGCCCTTCGGATCAGAGTCAGTCTGCTGAAACAAACTGTTGGGTATGGCGCGGAGCTGTTTAATTGGTGGAAAATTGCTTATCATTCTTTTTATTTCTTTTTAGTTTTCCACCGGAAATTCTGCGTGGAGCCGGGTGCGCAGAGACCAGTATTGGTCATTTGCTGTCTAAACCTCTGAGGGTTAATATCCGGTCCTTCGCTTGCTCCGTGCCACCACAATATATATATATATATATATATATATATATATATATATATATATATATATATATATATATATATATGTATGTATATATATATATATATATATATATATATATATATATATATATATATATATATATGAGTAGAAGCATCCTAAAAACATCATATATATATGAGTAAAAGCGTCCTCTTGAGATTTGTTTCCATAAATTGCGTTCGTGGAAAGAGGCTTAGGAGTGGAACTGACATTTGCCTGCTTAGAGGATGCTTCCCTGATCATTATAATCTTAACCCGTTCAAATTTAGGGTTAACTGCAATATTTCTTAAATAAAAATATATAAACTGTGCCTCTTACCTTTTACTCTGTAACAGTGGCACTTGTGCCTTGTACATCGATATTAAAACAAGAGAACTATACTGAACGACTGTCATTTACAGAAATGAGTCGATCCCCATGCACCTGAAGATAATCATATGCACAGCATTGCTCTCTCCGTAGGTGTTATACTACGATCCATATAGGCTGTAAAATGCTCACACATCCAATGTTTCCGTTTGATTGGACGACAGACAGAGGGGAAGGGAGTGCGCTCATCTGGCCCTTACTAGGAAGATTTTTATCTTTATTTGTAATTTAATAAGTATTGCGAGTCTGTCTACCAGAGTCGTTTGAGGGAATTGGGTGTCTGCGAGATCTCTTCCTACCTGGTCCACAGTAATTCAATTATTCACAATATTAATTAGGTACATTGTAAGAATTTTAAACGTCAGTCTTCACTTTATAATATTATTTTTTGTGCTGTGTCTGAAATTCTAGTGTAAAATATATTTCGTTGAAACTCAGCATTCGAAATCTAGCTTCCTTATTTGAGATTGAACACCAACGAGTTTCTCTGATGAGACACAACAGCTACACGGCAAACCCTTTCGGGAAAGCACTATCCACTTCAGTTATTCCAAATGCATTGCCGCGAGTCTTTAGAGCCAATTCCATTGCATCGCCCACCGCCATCCCAAACACAGAAGCTTACCAGTCGCCAAAGTAGAAACGTATGTCGCTGTTCACACGAAGATAACAAAACGATTCTAAAATAATTGTGCCATTCTTCCTCTTCGTTTTCTTCTTCGTAGTCGTCGTTTTTCTTCTTCTGAATAGGAATGGTTTTCTTTCAGTTCCAATAAGATTACGATTTCTCTATTGGGTTCTTTCCTTAACTAAAAAAATCATGTTAAATAATGTTCTAGTTTTAAGCCGGTCACTCCGAAATTATCCAGTCGCTAATTCTTTCTCATTCTTTTCTCTCCCCCCCCACTTACTCTCTCTCTCTCACCTTTATCTGACTCTCCTCTCCCACTCCTCTCTCTATTTAATCTTTCTTTATCTCTCTCCTCTCTCCGTCCTCTCTCTTTTCTCCCACATCTGACCTTTATTTTCTCTCTCTGTTCTCTCTTAAACTTTTATCTTTCTCCTTCCTTAATCTATCACATCTCTCATTCCTTCATCTTTCGCACTTTTCTCTCTCTCCTTATTTTCTCCTCCATTCCCCTCTCCCTAATCCTCTCTCTCTATTTTCTCTCTTTTTCTATTCTCTCCCTACTTCTACCTTTTTTTTTTATATATTTCTCTTTTCCCCTAGCATCATCTTTGTTCTCTCTCCTCCTTGTTTCTTTATTTCTCCCCCTCTCACTTTCTCTTTCTTTCTCATTCTCTCTACTGTGCTATTTTCTTTAAAACTCGAAAGTTTCTAGTTGTTTCTCTGAAAGTTTTTCCGGCATTTTACAAATGACCTTTCGCCGTAAAGTGTTCAATTTATAATGGCAATATTTTGCGACTTATGACTTTTTAATATCGAAAAAAAAAAAGAACAACAAAACAATAAACAAAGAAACAAACGTAAATATTAATAAACAGTAAAATATTAATTAATAAAATATTAATAAGCAATAAAATAATTTTTTCTGAACCTTTGAAACAGGATATTTTCTATTATAATTTAATTCGGGCTCGTCTGTATGTATTTTTTTAATTTTATCAGAATCTTTATGTCTATGTAACCGATTTTCGTCAGATGTCTGTCATCTTCGGTATGCTTCCGCGAATATAAAACGGAATACTGAAATCGTGTTTTTTTTTTGTTGTTTTTTTTGTTGTTTTTTTTGTTGTTTTTTTTTGTTGTTTTTTTTTTGTTTTTGTTTTTTTTTTGTTTTTGTTTTTTTTTATTATGGCGGTCTACTCTATTGAACTTAGATATATTTCCGTAATACTTGCTCTAGTAATTGAAAAAAAAAGTAAAACTAGCCACTTCCTAAAAATGAATTTTGAAGCACATCACCTTTGGAGAGGCTATGAAATCCGGTACAACTGATCATGTGTGACGACCAAAGAGGGAACACTAATGTTCATACGACGAAAGAAAAATAATAAAACTAGAAAGAGGAAATATTTACAAGAAACGCCACGAATTAAAAAAGGACACGGGATTTAAGTCTCCAAAAATCCTGATTTAGTTGCTTAAAACGGTGATGATACTAATTTATAACTTTTTAAATCATAAATTAGCGAGCTTGCGTGAATGGATGGCGGAACAGGAAAAAGATCTGAACCTGCTTTGAAATCCAAATGTCAAAACTGAATTTAAAGGCCTTAAAAATAATAATGTTCTTCGCAACAGTAGTGGTTAGATGTTTGTTAATCAAATATTGTTTTCGTTAAGTAGCTGTGGGTTCAACCCTTGAAACACGGTAATGACATATATATTCTCCAGTTCCGAAGGAACCAAAAAGGAACATCAGATATTCAATTACATTATGTAAAAGAAAATTGTTATTTTTGTCATTAATCAGTAAGTATTATTTTCTAATTAATTTTATCTAGAAAGCAAAGTAAATAATTATTATTTCTTTTGCTTTTGTGACCTGGACATCAATGTTTTTTAAGCTAAACTATTTTCCATTACATTCCAGACAGATTCAGTGCTGAGTTACTGAATGAGAATTTTCTAGGAGTATCATGAACTTCCGAGAAGTATGTAAAAGTTCCAAGAATTTCTTAAACGTTTTAGCAACATTGATGACAGTATAAATACAAAAAAGTAAGCTCCACTGTTCAATTTACTTCTAGCTGTCCAAATGCAGACATGTCGTTATTGATGCATTCGTCACAAATGACATCAAGAGGCAGTAAGCATTCGGCAGATGCATTTTGCAATGTCTGTGGTAAATTTATCAAGACAAGGGCGAAAAAGTCTCTGTGAGACCTGCAAGGCATATTTCGTCACGCTTGTCGGTGATCAAGACAAACTCTGGGCACCTAATTTCATCTGAGAACTCTGTAAAAGAACTCTAAAAGATGGAAAGTTTTGTCTCTTTGGATAGTGGACTTTTCAAGTCTAAAATTGTAGGAATTGTTTAAGTTAAATATATTTTACTTTCATTTTTTAAACCAGTTTTACTGAAAAATATCTATCTATATCTATAATTCTCAAAATGTGTGTATATATATATATATATATATATATATATATATATGTGTGTGTGTGTGTGTGTGTGTGTGTGTGTGTGTTTGTGTGTGTGTGTGGGTGTTCTTTATACATTTCCACAGTTTTCATCTGATTTCGATTAATTTTTTTGTTTGATAGATAATTCTTCAGTGCCGGTTTTGAATCCAAATTGTGTCCGCCAATGGCTCTCCACTACATCCTGCCTATTATAACTCTCAGGAACGTCTTACTATTTACAATTTGTTCTTAGATATATATCTTTCATAAAAACTTTAATAAAAATAAATAGTTTAAATTATTACAATAATATTATTTATTATTATACAGTTCCATTTTCGCCCCTCCAGCTCCATTCAAATTGGTACCCCCCCCCCATATATTGTTACTAATATTGATTTTCGGTTGTGCTGACTTTAAACTTAAACTTCTCCAGTTGAACGGCAAAAATTCCCAGTAATGAAAAACCCGCTCGAAAACGGGTTATACTGCTAATTAGATATGTGTCAGTTATCGTGCATTAGTGTCTACAGTATCATGGATGTTTTCTATACTGGATCACTAACAAGAGCCACAGAAATACGGAATATTAGGGGTTTCAGTATTCAAGATTTCGTATTTTAGTGACATTTGATACAGTAATTGAGGCCCAAAATCAGAATTTTGCATATCCAGCACGCGATTTTTAGAAATTTCAAAACTCAAAAATGTAACCTTTTAGAATGTTTCAAAAAATATAAAAATATATTTGTATTTTTATTCTCATATTTTTTTTATTTTGCACTTGGGATAGTAGAGAGGGGAAAATAAAGCCATAAAATTCGCATTTCCGTTAATTTGCGAGGAAGCAACTGACCACTTAATGTTATGGTTCAGGTTAGGACCAAGGAAAAACAACACGAACACAAGAGTAGAAATAACGAAGATATACTACACGAAATAATAATATAAGATGTGGAAGGTGTTAGTATGACTGTCAGTCTGGTTTGGAGTGAACCACTATCGGCTCGACTCGATTCGTCCCTCTCTCTTGAGAGGCGTTGTATATATAGTGTTAGGAAGAGTTCATTCTGTATTTATAGGTAAGGACCCATAACACTTAAGCAATTGCTTCTTCTGCATGGCTGAGCAAGAATACACCTGCTGTCATATATCCAAACCTTCTGTCATCCATCGCCCAAGTGCTACACTGCCCTGTGCTCCCCGTAACCACTGATTCAAAGAGAGGGTAGCCGTCTTTAACAGAGAATAATTGAGACGAGGATGGCGTCATTTATCCATATTGCAGAGACCCGTAATACCCCAACCAAAAAGACCTCAATATCCTGATCAGAGATCTCGGTTACACAAAATTCAATACCGAGCTTTTGACGTCGAGTGGAATTTGTTAGATGAAGAAGTGCAAATCGCAGGTCAAAGAAAGCGTCACCAGTGTTTTCCAAGTTTTTTCACTCGTAAAGATGGATTTTGCATCTGCCACAATGTGGCTGGTATGTTCCAGGTAATTGGAATCGCCTGTAATCCCAGTGAGTGGCGCCTCTTCATCGACAGCACACCCAGGAGCCTTAAAGCGGCTTCATAACGGGACCATGTTTCCATCTCTTCCCTTGCATCATTTGGCGCAGCTCAAATCGGAATACAGCCGTGTCAAGATCTTGCTGGATGCCTTGAAACATAAAGATTACGGTTTGGATGTTATCGGAGACTTCAAAATGTTGACCTTCCTGGTGCATCTCCAGGGCTCCTTTACCAAGTTCCAGCGTTATATCTTTGGTTTTGGGACAGCAGGAACACCTCGACACACTAACACTAGCTGAACTGGCTAAGGTGGACCAAGTTTAGTGTGGGGAGGTACGCTGTCAAATGGGAACCACTGTGAGACCCCAGAGAAGTATTATTTCCTACACTGAACTTAAAACTGAGCTTTATAAAACAATTTGTCGCAGCCCTAGATAAGATGTCTACAGCCTTCAAGTACCTTCAAGACTTCTTACTTAAGCTGTCTGCAGCAAAAGTCAAAGTCGGTAAAAATAAAATAGAGATCATAGAGTGCAAGGAATTCCCCAAGAATCTCACCCGGAAAGAGAAAGTAGCGTGGGACAGCGATGTCGAAGTGGTTCGGGGCTTCCTGGGGAATCACAGGGCCGAACTCTAGTTTGATCTTGTTGAAACCCTGCATAAGAACTACGGCAAAATGGGCTGCAAGATTACCCTCAAATGCATATCCTTGACGCTCATCTTGATAAATTCACGATGAACCTGTGGGTGTACGCATCCCGTGCGCTTCCACTCGGACATAGTAGACTTTGAACGTCGCTACCGAGCATCCCATAACGAAAATATGTTGGGATACTATATTTGGAGGCTGATTCGTGCAAGTAATTTACAGTATAAGCTAAAATGGTGAAAAACGAACTACCCACTTTTAAATTCTTCTGGTCTCTCCTGTGTAGTCGTAGCTAAATAAATGCTACTTTTAAATCATATGTCATTTTCTTCCTACTTTGCATTTTTTTTTAAGCTTATCACCCAAAGCAAGGCTGGAAGCCACTAGCACGCAAGGGGTTACAGAAGGTTTGGAGGAAGAGCAGATAGGAGTGGTAAAGGAGAGGATGTGGAGAAAGATAGTGGATCGATCAAGGCAAGGGGGTTACAGAAGATTTGGAGCGAGAGCAGATAGGAATGAAAGGTGAAAGGATGTGGAGAAGGGAAGTGGATAGATCAAGGCAACTGGAGATGTCGATTGACGTTACACTTAAATAGTTGGAGATTGTATTTGTCAGGGAAACAGGAATAAGGAAAGGAGTTCCACATGAATGAGAATATTCATATTCGCCATTTTTCCCAATAGGAATAGGTAACCTTCAGAAATATCATTATCCTGGTCACAAAAGCAAATCTCTAAGGAAATATTTGCCATTTTCCATAACATTCTAGGCGTAAGCAAAGAGGAAATAATAGTCGCTAGAACAACATACGTGTTACACAGTGTTATCAGATAGAAAGTGCAGACATAACGCCTTAAGATCCAAAGTAATAACAACAGTTCGAACCAATCGAAAAAGTAAATGTATTGGGTGGTCAAAAAAGTTCACTTGGTTAATTAAGTACATTTTCTAATTAAGAGAACGAACCTTTTGGACAACGCTGTATAAAATTAATTTAGTTTTTTTTTTTTTGTTTTTTTTTTAAGCATTTCACTCCAAGCAAGGCTGGAGTGCCCATAGCACGCAAGGGGTTACAAAGTTTGGAAGTAAGAGAAAAGGGGGGGGATATAAAGAGAAGGGCAGGGATCAAGGTCAACGCATCAGAAGATATCGATTGACATTAGATTTAGATTTTTGAAGATTATAGTTATCAGAGAAGCAATTAAGAGGAAAGGCGTTCCACTGACGGGAAGTACGAGAGAAGAAGGTGCTGAAGTAGAAAAGGAGGTTACAATTATCTCTTTTGACAGTAAAAATGTGAGACTGAGATGTCAACCTAATAGCACGCTTAAATTCACGCAGTCGGGGCACCAGGGGAAATAGATCGTCAGAGCAGTTGCCTTGGACATATTTGTAGAAAAAAAAACAGAGGGAAACCACAACACGTCAGTGAGAATTACTTGAAGTCAGTTGCTTGGCAGCCGTGAATTCAGTCCTTGTGCTAAATAGTGCCGAAGCCTACACCGACTTATGAAAGAAGTATAAACCAATTGGTGAAAGTATGTAAGTTTATAAGTAAGAGGTAATACCAGAGTGGCAGGTAGCCTCAAATGCAGTCATTCTCAACGTGGGCGATATCGCCCGATTTGGGACACGATAATCAAGATGTAAGTAATTCTCCTGGGGACACTATAATCAACAGAGCAGGAAGATAATTTAACTATTTGGACTCTGACTAGAACAACTCACATTTTATATGTGTATTTGTTTACCTTTTTATCTATATATTTACAATTTAGACGGATTTTATACTTACCTGCAATAGCAATATGTATATGGATCAAGAGCCGACAAACTAACGTTCGGAAACTTATTTTCTGACAAAAGCAAATTATATAATAGGCAACGGTTTGGAATGAGAAATCGAAGAGCCGAGTTCGAATTCCAGTCGTGTTCGTCACATTCACTTACACGTAAATACCCTTGGAAATGGAATGAACACGCCTCTCCTCCCAATATGGATTAAATAGTAGGGTATACACCTGGAAAAATCATTATTAATGCAATGTTCCCCCGCCACAAAAAAAGACGATTATTCTTATAAATCAAATTATGTTTCGGTTTAAAATAACTCAGAAAGTGTTGGTAGACCGTAAAAAACAACAAAAAATAACAAATGAGCCAACATTCGATCAAGCGTCTCTTGGCTGTTCCAGTGGGTGGCACTGTTGTATGGCAACAAAACATAAACTCTTGCTGTGGCATTAACTATGTTGTATTTAACAGTGCATTCTTAAGATAAGAGGCACTAATCTGAAAAATATTTTTTTTTAAAGTGATACTGGAGAAGAAAGGGTTAAGAACCGCAGTTGATCAAATATTTAATATTCCCAGAATTCCCATTCAGAATGCGACAGACACTCGAGTTAGACCGGAGACTGGAGAAACTAAAAAGTTGTGGCAAAAATATTAAAGTAGAATAAATTATTCGGTATCAGTTAATCTAAAAATAATAAAAGTTTTAGTTTGGTATCCTTTTACTGTTGTAGAATTTATCAGTGCAGAAAGCAAATGACTGCTTCATGGAAACAAATATTTGGTGGCATCACTCTCTTAGGTGAAGGTGATCTTTTAACAGTTTCGCTTTTACTATTTTTTTCATAACTTGTAACACCGGAAACGAATGCTACACTAGGATATCAAGATTACTCCAGTCATTAGATAGATAGATAGATAGATAGATAGAAATATAGATAGATAGATAGATAGATAGATAGATAATATAATCTACAGTAAATATTCCGTTTATTACCATAGCTTTGCTTATCAATTGTCTGATCAGAAACCTCTAGGGCTGATGCATTTCCATTTAGGAGCGGGACTAATGTTTGGAGCATTGTGGCGATTTGTCAAGGGGTGTATTTTGTAGTTTGAAGTACATTGGGAGCGAATCTATACTACGACTACTACTACTACTACTACTACTGACAACAACAACAACAACAACAACAATAATAATAATAATAATAATAATAATAATAAATATAATATAATATAATATAAGCTGACAACAATCAAAGCCAACCGCCCAGACATTGTTATTAAAGACCACAAACAAAATAAGTTCCTCCTTATTGATATGGCAGTCCCTGCAGACTGCAATGTGTCTTTGAAGATATTCGAAAAACTGTCAAAATACAAGGACCTTGAAATAGAAATCTCAAAAATGTGGCACATGGGAACATCAACAATTCCTGTTGTAGTTGGAGCCCTTGGACTGGTTGGAAAAGATTCCAGTAGGCTGATTGAAGGGATCCCTGGAAGTCCATGCCTCAAAGAGATACAAAAAATTGTTCTGACAAGTACAGCCCACACGTTACCAAGGGCTTTATCTATGTAATTATTTTTTTTTGTTTGTTTTGCAGTGGAAAGTGTCATGATGCCATTTCTAACCTTTGGTCCCTGTGCGAGACCTGGAAAGAAATGTGTAAACGCCAGATATCAAAGGAAATAAAAACAATAATAATAATAATAATAATAATAATAATAATAATAATGGTAATATTAGCTGTTTCCATAGAAGGAAACATTTAGCATTTACTGATCGAGCAGTCAGTACTGTTTTCGGTTGCAATTTATAAAATCTTTCTCTTAAAACACGTTTTTACGAAAACAGGTTTCTCAAGTCCAGTAGCTGTTATGGCTCTTTCCAATATTAATGGAGGTTTATCTCCTAACCTTTCATTTGAAGTAATGCAGAATGTTATCATATTGATTATGTCATTATTTTCTCTTCGAGTTACATGTGTTATCCATTGCAGTTGTTGCTGCCGTTGTTAATTCTCAAGTGATGTGGTTTCTGATATTTGGTACATTTCTTTGTTTGTGCAGCGCCAGAACACAATGTCCAAAGCAAGATGATATTTGCCAAGACATTCAGGCCTTACTCGCCCAAAGCCGATTTTCACAAATGATCTTAGGGAGCATGTAGACCGAAAAAAGAATCGGTCTTTAAAAAGATCAGGAAAAAATAATTTATAAAAATTATATAAAAATCATTTAACAAAACACAAAGAGAGAGAGATCAAAATCATTTTAAGAATTCAAATTCTGTTAAAAAGTCGTGCTATATTTAGATAAGTTTAAGTTAGGATGAAACGCAAGGAAAGTGAATTAAAAAAAAGATAGTGCTAGGGAAATTATCCACAAAGAGAGAATCTGAATCCTTTTGAATCAACATTTGAAATTCTATATTATATGGAAAGCAGCAAGTACGGTCTGTCATAATCTATATTGAGATTTAAATGAAATAAAATCTGTTTTTCTGGTGATGCAGTTTCATTGGCGAATACAGTCTGTTGTCATCTAGATTTAGTTGAAATAAAATTTTTGGTGATGATATTTCATTGACGAAACATTTCAATAGATAAGTTTTGTCAAATATTTAATATTCCGTCCGATTCTCATCCAAATGCTCATATATATATATATATATATATATATATATATATATATATATATATATATATATATATATATATATATATAAACATGTAGATAACTATGATCATGCGGTAGTGTCTATTAACATCTCCTTCAACCACACCCCCTGCAAAGAGCCTGTTACTACCCGAACCTCGTTCTGCTACCAACGAGCTGACTGGGACTCGTTCCATGATTTCCTCCGCGATGTTCCTTGGGATGTTGTATTTAAGCTCCCCGTTCAAGAATGTGCTTCAGAGGTCTCATCTTGGGTTAAAGCTGGAATCGACGCTTTCATCCCCTCACGGAAATTCAGGGTCAAATCGCGCTCCTCCCCGTGGATCTCCGCTGCTTGCTCAGCCGCCATTGCCCATAGGAACCACTTCTTCCACCTATTTCGTAGCGATATGTCCGACTGCAATAGACGCCTCTTTGCCTCCGCCCGTAACAAGTGTAGGCGTGACCTCAACGAAGCTAAATCACTATTCGCTGCTCGGATGAAGGAACCTATTGCATCTCGCAAATTCGGCTCCAAGGATTATTGGCGTCTCTGCAAGAACGTTCTGAACAATTGCAAACCCTCTATACCTCCTCTGTTCAACCAGTTTGAGGTCCTGACCTCCTCTGTCGACAAGGCTGAATGCTTTGCTCGGAAATTTTCTTTCAATTCAACGCTTGACTCTTCCAGTGTACCCATACCCGATTTCCCTCTCAGAACTGAGGCCCTTTTGAGCGGGTTACACATATCCCCGTCGTTGGTATTGGGCATTATCTCTAATTTAGACCCCCACAAGGCTAGTTGTGGAGATGGGATACCAGCCATTGTCTTGGAGAAATGCGCGCCTGAATTGGCGCCCGCCCTCTCTAAATTATACAACTACTGCCTCAAGGAGTTTTGTTTTCCTGACTGCTGGAAGTCCTCATCCATTGTCCCTGTCTTTAAGAACCCCTCCAACCCTTCTAATTACCGTCCTCTCAGTCCCTTACCCCTATTCGTCAAAGTCTTCGAAGCCCTTATCAACATTGAAGTGGCTAACCACCTTACATCACATGATCTGCTCTCAGACAAACAATATGGATTCCGCTTTGCCCGATCCACAGCTGATGTGCTTACGGCCATCACTGACTTTGTCTACGAAGCTCTCCATAATAACGGAGAAGCTCGTGCCGTGGCCCTTGACATCTCCAAGGCGTTTGATAGGGTTTGGTATGCCGGCCTTATTCACAAGCTTCATGGATATGGTATTACAGGCCTATTGTTGGACCTAATACAATCATTCCTGTCAAACCGTGAATTGAAGGTCGTTCGCAATGGATTCTCCTCCAGCTCCTATCCCACGAACACAGGTGTTCCGCAAGGCTCCATCCTAGGCCCTACCCTGTTCCTTATATTCATAAACGATCTTCCTGACGACATTGATTCACAAGTCGGCATCTATGCGGATGACACCACAATTTACTCCTGCCTCAGAAACAAATCTAGTGCCGCTGACAAAATTAACCTGGCCGTTCGTCTCGAAAAGGACCTTCAATCGGTTGTAAACTGGGGCAGGAATTGGCTGGTTAACTTTAACGCCTCCAAACCAAAACTGCCCTCCATTAATCACCACAGGGATCCTTCTCTGCATCCCATTAGAATGTCTGAAGCTCAACTTCTCGAGAGCTCCAATCTGCGGCTGCTCGGTCTCACGATGTCTGCTGACCTGAGATGGAAAAAATAAATTGAGTCGATTGCTTCATCCACCGCAAGGAAAGTTGACTCCCTGTGCCGGGCCAGGAAATTCTTCTTCACGGAATCGATCCTCCAAATTTACAAATCAACCATCCGCCCTTGCATGGAGTATTGCTGCTATATATGGTCTGGAGCCCCTTCTGTTTGCCTCAAGGTTCTTGATAAGATCCAGAGACGGGTATGCAATGTAATCTGGCTTCTCGTCTGCAGTCTCTCTCTCTCTCTCTCTCACAGACACACCGTCGCCTCTCTCTGTCTCTTTTATAAATACTTCCATGGCAATTGCTCCGATGAGCTGCTATCGCTGGTTCCCAGGCTCCATTAATTCAATCGTCCTACGAGGCTGGCATCCCGTTTACACCCTTTCACTGATGAAACTGTTAAATATAGACGTCTCTTCTACTCCAATAGCTTCATATCTCGCACCTCGCACCGTTTGAACCCCCTTCCTCATTCCTGTTTCCCTGACAACTATAATCTCCAACTATTCAAATGTAACGTCAATCGACATCTCCAGTTGTTTTGATCTATCCTCTATCCTTCTCCACATCCTTTCCTCTAACACTCCTATCTGCTCTCGCTCCAAATCCTCTGTAACCCCTAGCGTGCTAGTGGCTTCCAGACTTGCCTGGGGTGAAAAGCTTAAAGTATATATATATATATATATATATATATATATATATATATATATATATATATATATATATACGAATAAAAGAAAGAAAGAAAGAAAGAAAGCAAGAAAGAAATATATATTCCTCGATCCAAGGCGCTAACCATTACCCCACCATTGGAAAATAAATGCCGCACAAAATATGTGGTATACCAATGCACTATCTCATCCATTGAGAGTCCTAACACTGATAGGATATACATTGGGTCAACGAAGAATGAATTTAAAATTAGATGGAAACGACACAAAAGCTCTTTCAGTAATATTAGAAATATAAATCAGACATCTCTATCCAAATATTTTTGGCATTTAAAAGAAATGAATAAAACACCAAAAGTAAAATGGAAAATAATAAATAGAACAAGAACTTGTAAAACCTGGGATGACCCATACCCTTTGTGCCTACATGAAAAACTACACATTATTAATTTTCTAAATAATGAAAATTTATTAAACCATAGACAGGAGTTAACGGTTTTTTGCCGTCATCAATAAATTTTCTCATTAAATAATAAGCATAGAAAATTAAATTTCATAGTCTAATAAAAGTTTTAAAAGCTTAAACCAATCATAAGATAGAAAAACCCTTTATGAAGTCGTCAAAAAAACAAATTGTAGTTCACTACGACGTGTTTATGTATGGAACAGCCGTTTGGGGAAAAAATAAATGAATAAATAAATAAATAAAATAAAATTCTCGAGTCACTTAACGACGTATAATGGTGCCAACAGCTATTTGTCGCTGTGACTGGCCAGACGATGTGCATACATGAATGCCATCATTCGCTTTGAAATTGACACCACGGCCCTATTTCTTTCTTTTGACCTCTTCCCGAAGGTGACTGATATCTTGATACAAACTAACTCGTATGCCCCTTACCAAAATGGTGGTTTCCATAGTAATTAATTTTGCGAACGAACATGCTAATAAAGATGCGTACATTTCAAGATTGGTTATTCCTAAATTTTTGCTTCAGAATTAACAGTTAGAATTATTTATTATATTCGATTTTTTAAATGCACTGTACATTCGGGAAATTGGCGATTATGGTTCACCACAGATTCCTTTTACATTTTACCAATGTACTGCCATATTTTCTGTAAGGGAGATCAACTACTTAATCCGTTATCCAAGTTAACTACCTTAAGCAGCTTGTTTGCAAACTTATCTTCGTTCGACACAAGACGACGAGCATGATCTATCCTGTGAAACTCAAACTCACTAAAGTTATCAGTGGATTACGTAAAAAAAGATTTGCTCAACATTGATCCACGAAGTAGTCCCCAAGTCCGAACACTGTGTAGCTTCCCCCAAGGCCACTGTAGTTAAAACACTCAGTCAAGATCGAATTCACCAGACTGTCAAATTGATCTTCGATCCGTGCGTTCGGTAGGCGCCAGCAGTTAACGCATGACTGAATAATCATCTTGTAAACTTGAACAAGTCAATATTATTTTCTTTCATCGACATATACAAATTTTTGTGACAACATATATATGGGTACGTGCACATCTATCTATCTATCTATCTATCTATCTATCTATCTATATATATATATATATATATATGTGTGTGTGTGTGTGTGTGTGTGTGTGTGTGTGTGTGTCTGTAGAGGTGCATATTTATATGAACTGATAAATCCTGCACATATTATAATGAAGAATAATAATGTGAAATTATATTGATAAGCGTGTAGAAATTGTGATTTACC